>JALIGW010000003.1:6432025-6894525 GCA_023053685.1 Diadophis punctatus similis | reverse complement strand
TGGGGCCAACCAGAGGTGGTATTTGTCAGTTCTCCGAACTACCCAAAATTTCCGCTACCGGTTCTCCGAACTACTCAAAATTTCTGCTACCGGTTCTCCAGAACCTGTCAGAACCTGCTGGATTTCACCCCTGGTTGGAAGGGAATTTGTAGGTCATCTAGTCCAACACCACCACCACCACCCCGCTCAAGCAGGAGTCCCTACACCATTTCGGATAAATGGCAGTCCAATCTCCCTTTGAAAGTTTCAAGTGTTGGAGCTCTCACAACATTAGGACAAGAACTAATGGGTTGAAGTTTTAAATAGTTTTCCTCCTTGAAATAACAAAGAATTTCCTGACTATGAGAGTTATTAAACAATGGAATTGCTTGCCTCCTTGAGGTATGGATGCTCCATCCCTGAAAGTTTTCAAATAAAGGTTGGACAACCATTTATCATGGATGGAACCTCCAAAGTTCCTTCCAACCTTCTTATTCCATGATTCTAGCATAATCTTTTTTTAAAAAAAAAAACCTCCAGAGATGGTATATCCACAACTTCTGTAGGCAACTCGTTCCACTGTTTAATTTTTCTCACGGTCATGATTTTTTTTGACAGTGAGGACAATTAATCAGTGGCATGGGCTGCCTTCAGAAGTTGGGGTGATCCATCACTGGAGGTTGGACAGCCATTTGTCCAGAATGGTATAGGACAGTGATGGCGAACCTTTTTTGGCTCGGGTGCCAAAAGGGTGCACGTGCGCAATAGCATGCGTGCATGTGCCCACACCCATAATGCAATACCCTCCCCTGCACATGCACACAACTCCCCGCAGCCCCCCCCCGCGCATGCGCACAGGCCTCACTGAAGCCTCAGGACTTCCGGTAGGCCCGTTGGGCTGTTTTTTGCTCTCCCCAGGGTTCAGGAAAGCCTCCTGAAGCCTGGGGACAGCGAAAAATGGGACAACAGGTCAACCGGAAGTTCATCAAACTTCCAGTTGGGCCGTTGGGCCGTTTTTCACCGTCCCTAGGCTTCAGGAGGCTTTCGAGAGCTAAAATGGCCAAAAAGAAGGCCGAAAATCAGCTGGCCAGCGCACGCATGCATGCTTGAGCTGACATAGCGCAACGCCTCATGTGCCCTCAGATATGGCTCCGCGTGCCACCTGTGGCACGCGTACCATAGGTTCACCATCACTGGTATAGGATCTGCTACTTGAGCAGGAGGTTGGACTAAACTTATTGTCTTCTACAAACTTTACTGCTTCCTCTATTTCTTATTTGGCAAGGGCTAATTTATTGATACAATTTATACGCCAGCCAACAACTCTGATTTAATCTTTTCCTCAAGGTTAATCTCTATGTAAGGTTAATTATATAATCTAAATAAGTGGCAACTAAGTAGAATTAAGCTTAATTAGAACTTGGATGGGAAACTCCAGGATATGTAAAGGTCATAGGGAATGAGGGGAAGTCATAAAACCATCTCAAATGTAGCAGTGAGAAATCATATCTGTAATGCACATCCCAGATCTTTTTGTAACTTTGTTGCTTGCATCCTTACAATTTATATCGACTGGTTCCTAATATGATTTGATTGCTTATTTGTACCCGGACTATCGTTAAGTGTTGTACCTCATGATTCTTGACGAACGTATCTTTTCTTTTCTGTACACTGAGAGCATATGCACCAAAGACAAATTCCTTCTGTGTCCAATCACACTTGGCCAATAAAATTCTATTCTGTTCTGTTCTGTTCTGTTCTGTTCTGTTCTATTCACTCTCACAGCAGCAAAAAGCAAATATAATAAAGAATTAGTAACAAAATCTTTGCTGTATTTTTATTATATCAAAAATGGCTACGCAACAAGGAAATTGCCTTACTCTATCTCCCTTAGCCTATCCCTGAGTAACAAATACAATACAGTTTCTAATGCCTGTTTGATTTGGCAATCGTGTTTCTAAGTTACTGAAGAAAAAATTGTGGGGTTTCTTGCAAGCAAGCATTTACTTAATTTTCATTCAAAAGGCATTTGATAAACAGAGACTGAAATATTCTAGTCCACTATGTATTAATACAGCTAGTCCTTGATTGACAATGGTTCATTTAGTGACCAATCGAAGTTACAACGGGATTGAAAAAAGTGACCTATGACCCTTTTTCACACTTACGATTGTTTCAGCATCCCTGTGGTCATGTGATCAAAATTCAGGTGGTTGGCAATTGGTTCATATTTATGACGGTCGCAGTGTTCCGGGGTCATGTGATCACCTCCTGTGACCTTCTGAAAGCAAAGTCAACGGGGAAGCCAGATTCACTTAACAACTGGGTTACTAATTTAACAATCTCAGAGATTCACTTAACAACTGTGGCAAGAAAAGTTGTAAAATGGGGCAAAACTCACTTAACAAATGTTTCATTTAACAGCAGAAATGTTGGGCTCAATTATGGTTGAGGACTACCTGTAATCTTCTTCGTTCAGGGAAGTCTTTCTCAAACTTGGCAACTGCAAGATGCGTGGACCTCAACTCCCAGAATTCCCCATGGCTGGTTGAAATCCACATATCTTGTAGTTGTGAAGTTTAGAAACATTGGTTTAGGGTTTTGACAAAACCCATGACATGGTTTTGGGATACGACTTTACTGGGAAAATGTTCAGAGTAGTCCTGATATAGAATCCCTTACAGGTAATCCTTGACTTACAACCATTTGTTTCGTGACTATTTGAAGTTACAACGGCACTGCAAAAATTGTCTTACAATCAGTCCTTTCACTTACAATTGTTGCAACATCCTCACTCTCACATGATCAAAATTCAGGCATAGCTGGCTGGAGAATTCTGGGAGTTGAAGTCCACAGGTCTTAAAGTTGCCAAGTTTGGGGAACCCTGCACTAGCATGTATTTTAGAATAGAATAGAAGAATGGAATTCTTTATTGGCCAAGTGTGATTGGACACACAGGGAATTTGTCTTTGGTGCATATGCTCTGTGTACATAAAAGAAAAGATACATTTGTCAAGAATCATGAGGTACACCACTTAATGATTGTCATAGGGTACAATAAGCAATCAGGAAACAATCAATATTGATATAAATCGTAAGGATACAAACAACAAGTTATAAGTGGGAGGAGATGGGTGATAGGAACAATGAGAAGACTAATAGTAATAGTAATGCAGCCTTAGTGAATAGTTTGACAGTGGTGGGGGAATTATTTGTTTAGCAGAGTGATGGCGTTCGGGAAAAAACTGTTCTTGTGTCTAGTTGTCTTGGTGTGCAGTGCTCTATAGCGTCATTTTGAGGGTAGGAGTTGAAACAATTTATGTCCAGGATGCGAGGGGGCAGTAAATATTTTCACACATTTTATTTATGACTATTTCAGCTTCTCTGGGTCAAGGGATCATGACCTGCAACCCTTCTCAGATGGCTTCCAACAAGCAAAATCAATGAGGGAAGCCAGATTCCCTTAATGATCACATGATTCACTTACCAACCATGCCAAAAAAGGTAATAAAATCAGGTGCGACTCACTTAACAACTTGCCTTACTTAGCCGTGGAAATTCTGGTCCCAGTTATGGCCATACGTCAAGGGCTATCCGCTTATTTTTAGCAAATTTGACTGCCGGCTTGAGGGGTTTTCTACTTTTACATAACTTTGCTTTTGAAATAATTGGCTTTGATAAATACATTTCATTACTATCAGCCCCTTCAAAGAAAGCAATTCTCAAGGCAGCCCATTTATGGAGCTAAGAATTCTCCCCAAAATTAGTCATTATTTATTTTCTCTGCCAAAGTCACTAAATGGTGGGACATTTGTGTGTGTGTGTATGTGTGTGTTTCATTTCACACAAAGCCCAGTCTTCAAGGATTACTTATCAACAGGCATCTCTTTGTATGTCAGCTGCAACGCAGAATTCTGAAGTACAGTCCCAAAGGAGGAGGTGATATTGCAGAGTTATAAAGTCAGCCAAACTCTTGATTTCTGTGGCTGTAAAATATGTTTGCAGCTGGAAAACGCCAGCAACATATACACTCTCTGACTGAGGGCCGGTTAGATTTCAAGGAGAAATTTCCTGACAGTTAGAACAATTAATCAGTGGAACAATTTGCCTTCAGAGGTTGTGAATGCTCCAACAGTGGAAGTTTTTAAGAAGATATTGGATAACCACTTGTCTGAAGTGGTGTAGGGTTTCCTGCCTAAGCAGGGGGTTGGACTAGAAGACCTCCAAGGTCCCTTCCAACTCTGTTATTCTATTCAACAGCCAAACCTCTATCTCCTATTATTGAGAGGGCAGGTTCGGCCTCTATGCCAGATGGGGAATTCTGGGAGTTGAAGCCCATCCATCTTAAAATTGATGAGTTTGAAAAAAACAGCAATTTAGCCTTAGTCAACTTCGTGCACAAAAGACTTTTACTGAACACAAAATGGGACACATAGTCCTATGTTCTCAAATACTTTGGTTAAACTGGGATGTTTGAAGAGAAACTCTTATTTGTGATTTTTAAAAGTTTTTCCAATTGAACATGTGGTAATTGAGAAGAGAAAGTAATAGGGATTCATGTCTGGCGCCATTTTCTACCAGGCCCATCAACCCTTTAAAAGCAGCCATGTCTCTTCTTTTCTTTTCTTTTCTTTTCTTTTCTTTTCTTTTCTTTTCTTTTCTTTTCTTTTCTCTATTCTATTCTATTCTATTCATTTATTATTCTATTCTATTCTATTCATTTATTATTCTATTCTATTCTATTTATTTATTATTCTATTCTATTCTATTTTTTCTATTCTATTCTTTCTTTCTTTCTTTCTTTCTTTCTTTCTTTCTTTCTTTCTTTCTTTCTTTCTTTCTTTCTTTCTTTTGTATGCATGGAAGCTTGGGAAAAGAGGCAGCTGCTTTAACGCAGTTTCTGATGATTTTCAAAGTATCCTTAATTTAAAGCCCACCTTGTACTAAAGTTAATATCTGTAGCTGGGTCCTCCCTCTCCCACCTCCCTCCCTCTTTCTATTTTTCTCTTCTACTGCTGGAGTTCTTTATTTTAGGTTCTAAACCTGAACAGAAGACATGCACATCTTCACCTTCAATAAGTCAGACTTTAATAAGCTCAGAGCATTACCTGCTTTGGTATTGGTACTTGTGAAAAAGTTCTTGGAATCGTAGCTGGTTCTAAACTGAATATGAATGAACAAAATCATATGGCTGTCTGAAAGATAATTGCAATATCAGGGTGCATCTTCTGTCAGGCCGATGCTATTTTAATTGGGACCTTAGGCCTGCCACACTTTATACTATTCTACTACGCATGTTGTGTTGTGGGAGAATGGGAGGGGGGGTTGTTTGAAGTTGCTGGCATGCAGCCATAACAAATTCTTTCTAGGAAGCCAAGGTCATCCTTTGTCTGCACCTCTACACCTGCACGGAAGGAGATGGGTGGACTCTGCTAGCATGGCAATTGGAGATTAGACAATGTGATGGATTTGTGGGTGTGGGGGCAAGGGCTTGAACTTTCAGCTGGGTGGTGAAACCCGGAGGACTTCAGATTCGGGTTTCACCCAGATGTACCAACATGGCTCTGTTAATAACTTGGAACTTTCAGGAATACTTTGCCTTGGATTCTGATTTAGTTTTGGATGCTATTTGGAACCCTGACATCTTCAGGCCAGAGGTGGGTTCCTGCCGGAGCTACCCGATGCGCAGCTCCAGTAGGGAGCGGCTGATTGCGCAATTTGTGCGTGACCGCTCCGGAGCCCTCTCTGCTGGTCCACCGTGCGCATAAGCCATTTTTTTCCAATGATTTTGGGTCAATTTTGCTTCTGCGCATGCACGGAACCAAAATCGCGCCGAAATCTCACAAGGGGACGCGTGCGAGAGAGAGATTTTGGCGAGATTTTGCTTCTGCGCATATGTGGAAGCAAAATCACACCAAAATCTCTCGCGCACACACGTCCCCTCATGAGATTTTGGCATGATTTTGCTTCCACGCATGCGCAGAAGCAAAATTGCACAAGGGGGCACGTGCGCATAGCGAGCGCACCCACGCCTGAAGCGTGGAGATGCGTGCACAGTGCACCGGCACTGGTAAGAGAGCAACCCGCCGCTGCTTCAGGCATATGATTTCCAAGCTGTGTGAAGTAATTGTTCACTCTCCTCTCCTCTGGTCAGACTCTGCCTTGAGCACTGTGTCCAGTTCTGGGTACTACAGTTTAAGAAGGATTTGGAAAAATGGAAGCAGTTTTAAAGAAGAGCAATAAAGTTGATTGTGAGACTGGAAATTAACCACTATAAAGAAAAACTGAAAAAGCTGGCTAAATTTAGCTTTGAGAATTATAATTAACAGGAGATGTGAGCCGAGGTGGTGCATGGTTAGCTAACTCTGCCCACAGCCTGGAGTTCGATTCTGACTGACTCGAGGTTGACTCAGCCTTCCATCCTTCCGAGATCGGTAAAATGAGGACCCAGATTGTTGGAGGCAATATGATGACATTTGTAAACTGCTCTGAGAGTGCTTTATATCACTATGGAGTGGCATATATGTCTAAGTGATATTGCTATTGCTATATACCTGAAAAGTTATCATACAAAACTGGTCTCCTTCATCTCAAATTTCATAATACAAAATAATGAATTCAAATTACAGGAAGGCAAATTCTAATTGAATGTTTTTTAAAAATCTACAGTATAACAGAAACAGTAATCATGCGATGGAAGCAGTTACCTAGGAAGTTTACTGTGTGTGTTAAAGCCATCTATCATGGGGGCCTTAACTTGGATTCCTACAAGAGGTTTTATATTTTATTTATTTATATACTACCTTTATTATTCTTACCAATAATTCCACCTAATGAACATATCCAACACATCTTCCTTCTCCTCTTTTCCCCACAACCACCACAACCCTATGAGGTGAGTTGGGCTGAGGGAATGACTGGCCCAAGGTACCCAACTGGCTTTCATGGTTAAGGTGGAACTAAAATTCAGTCTCCCAGTTTCTAACGTGGTGCCTTAACTAGTAGACCAAATTAGCTCTCTAGGTTGGACTCATTGACCGAAAGGTCCTTTCTGTGATTCTAAGATCATTTACTCTAGATCTGTTGGATTCCATGAGTTACTTTAACTAAGTTCCAAGGTTCCAAGTGTTTTATTTGCTAGAAATTATATTAGTTACTAATCCTAACCACATCCTGCACTAAAAGGGATTGAACTAGATGAACTGTGAAGTTACTTACAAGATTATGATTGTTGTAATAAATTATTTCAGAAATAAATGTTATCACGGTTACTGTGGTGGTGCAGTGGTTAGAATGCAGCACTGCAGGCTAACTCACTGCTCACTTCAGGAGTTCGATTCTGAGCGGCTCAAGATTGACTCAGTCGTCCATCCTTCTGAGGTTGGTAAAATGAGGACCCAGATTGTTGGGGGCAATATGCTGACTCTGTAAACTGCTTAGAGAGGGTTTTAAAGCACTATGAAGTAGTATATAAGTCTAAGTGCTATTGCTATTGCTATCATGGTATTAGAATCATAATCCACAAGACCTAACCCAATGTTCCTTCTCCATCTCCAACTTCCTCTCTGTCTCCCTCCCTCCCTCCCTCCCTCCCTTTCTTTCTATTTCTTTCATTTGTGCCCATCTCTGGCAGGTATGGCATTAGCCACAAGGTCTGCAACCATGGCTACTTCCTTGCAAAACTATGCCTTGTGGGAGGCGTGATGTCTAGATGGGGAAAAGAAGAAGGAGAAGAATTAAAGAGAATTAATTCCAGATCTCAAGCTATATTTACTAAACCAACAAACCAGCAAACAAAGGCTTTCCCCTTCATGATACATTTCTTAAATTATAGGTTTACGGCTTCCTGGCAGGCTAATAAAGTCTAGATGAATGATGAGAGAGTTCACTGTGAGAATAAGTAAACATCTCCTACTGTCTGGGGAATGTAAGATGACTACTGTCTTATCCTTTGTTACAGGTTGTGAAGATAAAATTACCCTATATATCACCACCGCTGTCAATGAAATTAGAAAGAACAAGCTACTTCCCAGCTGCCTTCTCCCCCCCTCTCCCCCCCCTCTCTCTCTCTCACACACACACATGAAAAATAAAGCAAAAAGAGGAGCAGGAAAATCCCATTATTACAAAAGCAAATGAAGCACTAATGCACATACCTTTTTCCCTTCTTGAACTGATTCATTTTACTCTTGCAACAGGCAGAGACTTGTATGATGATTAAATTCCAAATCTTCTTTGAACACAAAAATCTAGCTATTAAAAAGAAGATTAGTTCACCCCTGGATATGTCTCCCAGTTTACCCAGTGCTATTGCAGGAATAATATTGAGAAAAAGGAGGTCACCGTTCTGACCTCCTTAGTGGTGAGTTTGGATCAGTAGTGGGTTTCAAATTCCGTCACTACCGGTTCACTATTGGGAGTGTGCGCGCCTGCGGGGTGCTTCTGCGCATATAATTGGAGAGACGTCCGGGTGGGTGGGCAGAGCCTCCCAGCACCACCACTACCAGTTCGTCTGAACCGGGGCGAACCGGTAGCAAACCACCACTGGTTTGGATGTACATGAATAAGATTTTATTACTGTGACATTTTTGGTAAAAACAAACAAACAACCAAGGGCATTTTAAAAACCACCATCAAAGTATCTTCAGTAATAGATTCACTGTTTAGCAGTATTAAAAGTTGATTAGTGGGTATTTGATGATATAATACAGTGATGGTGAACCTTTTTCTCACTGTGTGACAAAAGTACACACGCACGCACCAGCAATCTCCCACCCACACGCATCCCCATGCGTGCATGTACCCCACACTGTGCATGCGCCCCACACTGTGCATGCATGCGTCCACTGCGCATGCACCCCCCGCACCCCATTTTGAATCAACCTTTGCCGGTGCGAATGGCCTGTGCCTCCCGTGACCGTTCAAAGTTACGACGACACTTTAAAAAGTGACTTGAGATCTTTTTTCACACTTATGGCCATTGCAGCGTCCCCATGGTCACATGATCAAAATTCGGACACTAGGCAACTGACTCATATTTATGACGGATGCCGTGTCCTGGGGTCAAGTGATGCCCTTTTGCGAACTTCTGACAAGCAAAGTCAATGGGGAAGTTGGATTCACTTTACAACCGTTACTAACTTAACAACTGCAGTGATTCACTGAACAACTGTGGCAAGAAAAGTTGTAAAATGGGGCAGAATTCACTTAACAACTGTCTCACTTAGCAACAGAAATGTTGGGCTCAATTGTGTCCGTAAGTCAAGGACTACCTGTAAAACAGATATTGTTGTCACTTTGCAACTATGAATGAATTTTTAAAAATTCCCCAAGGATCCTGAGAATGAGATTGGGGTGGGGGGGGGGAGCCTCTTTTATAGAGGAAGAAAACTTCCTGGAACCTGGGAAAAGAAAATATTGTGAATATTAATTCACTCACAGCTTTTAAAGAAGCCACGCGTCTTTTCTTGGCATTAAACATAAGAAAGACAATAAAACCTTTAGACGCAAAAGAGACTCAACGTTATAATTCTGCAGGGTTTTAACTCCCCAAAAAGGCCCAGTCTGGCCTGTTTTATACAAGAGCATAGCTCTTGGGAAGTAAAAGGTTAACTGTTCCTCTGGTGCACAGACCCTCCCCAAAGCTTTCTATTAGTTATTTTTAAAAAATATATCCACACCGGTATGGGTTGCATGCTCCCTCTGCCACTGCTAATTTCATTTTCAGAGGAAAGATTTGCATTTGAAACACAAGAACAGCACCGGAGCCAAACCCAATAACAGCATGCAAATCGAAGGCAGCTGCAAAGTATCCAGCAATCCCCCACCCCACCCCTTCTCTAAATCCCTCTCGCAATCGCTGCTATTGAGTGTGGTTTCGCCCAGTTTGTATGTGTATTTTTGATTCTTCTTACCTAGGTGCAGAATTTTACTTTTCACTGTGTTAAATTTTATTTTATTGGTTTGGGCCCAGTGTTCGAGTCTGTCGAGGTCCCTCTGGATTTTGAGTCTGTCCTCTGGGGTGTTTGCTACTCCCGCCAGCTTGGTGTCATCTGCAAATTTGGTTAGTTCTCCTGCTATTCCCTCATCTAGGTCATTTATAAAGATATTGAAGAGTACTGGGCCTAGGACGGAACCTTGTGGTACCCCACTGCTTACTTCTCTCCATGTGGACTTAGAGCCATTGAGGACTACTCGCTGGGTATGGGTGGTCAGCCAATTGTTAATCCATCTGGTTGTGTAGCTGTCTATCCCGCTTTTTTCTAGCTTATGAAGGAGTAGGTTGTGGTCTACTTTGTCAAATGCTTTGCTAAAGTCCAGGTATATTATGTCTACTGCATTTCGCTGGTCTACTAATTTGGTCACAGTGTTGAAGAATGAAATGAGGTTGGTTTGGCATGACTTGTTCTTAACAAATCCATGTTGGCTGTTGGTTATTACTTGTATTGTTTTTAGAAACAACACTTGCGACCTTCAAGGAGAGACTGGACTGCCATCTGTTTCAAATGGTGTAGGAACTCCTGCTTGAGCAGGGGGTTGGACTAGATGACCTACAAGGTCCCTTCCAACTCTAATAATAAATCTAAATCTCTGGGCATTTTGAGAAGTGGAAATGGCCAGCCTTGCTCCCTGCTGCTGTCCCTGTTCCAGCCAGATTCCCTTCTCCTGGATACACATTTTACTGAGCACCCAGAGCCAAGGCTAACATTTCCCATTAATTCTTTTTTTTTCCCCTTCAAAATTCACAGCAGAATGTTTTCCCCTCTCCATGCAATCTAGGAAACAATTCGGAATATTTTCATCATACATCATGCTGGAGTTACCAGTGCATTAGTTTTTGAAAAGGGAGGTGAGCTGCATTCCGGAGCATTTTTTAATTACACTCCTGAGTCAAAAGGTCTGGACTGTGAGTGACCCAAGAGGTGTTGGTGCTTCTCTCAAATGTTTCAGTTGATCAGTCAAGAATAAAACTTCAACTAAGTTAGTGTGTTGCTGATTCTCTGCTCTTCCTCTGGTGGGGAGGAGAAACCAAGAGAATCAAGAGAATGGACGGACCAAAGATGTGGATTGGAGGGGAAGGGAAATGCAGCTACAGTTGGGTCCTCGACTTACGACCACAAGGGAGACCACCATTTCTGTTGTTAAGTGTGTTAAGTGAGTTTTGCCCCATTTTGCCACAGTTTCCTGCCACAGTTGTTAACTTAGTAACATACTTGTTAAGTGAATCTAGTTTCCCCATTGACTTTGCATGGCAGAAGGTCACAAAAGGTGACCTTGGAAAACAGCAACGGCCATAAATATGAATCATAAATATGAATTTTGAGAGGGATGCTGTAAAGGCCATAACTGTGAAAAACGGTCATAAGTCACTTTTCTCAGCGCTGTTGTAACTTTGAATGGCCACTAAATGAACTATTGTAAGTCAAGGATTACCTCGATTCTGACACTTCAATTTCTGCAAATTTCATTCTAATTTTTAACTAGGGAAACCTGTTCATTTAGCCCCAGATTAAGTTTCAATGACCGCAATAAAGTTTTTTCCGTTTCAGAGTAAATAAATCAACCTTCCTCAGATGTATTAAACCACAATTACTAGCATTTCCATCCACTGTGTTGGATGACGACAATACATAGTCCTCAACTTACAACCATAACTGAGCCTGGAATTATTTTGCAAGTCATTGCAGTCATATGTTGAGGCATCAAGTGACTGGACTCAATTTTTCAACATTTTTTTTTGCAGCAGTCATTAAGTGAGCATTGCAATTGTTAAGCAAATACATTTTCCCCATTTGCCAGAAACCAAGTAAAGACTGGGTTGTAAATGGCTGTAATGGTGAACTGCTTGCTAAGCATCCAAAATGTGATCACATGACATGACTCTCTCTCTCTCTGTGTGTGTGTGTGTGTGTGTGTGTGTGTGTGTGTGTGTGTGTGTGTGTGTGTATGTACAACCATTAAAACTTTGAAAATGGGTCATAAGTAGCTGTGGGAAAATTTGACTTCAAACGGTTGTAAGTTGATGACTACTTGTAGTAGATATCCTATAAACTATTTGGAATGCATCAGGCTGGGAAGAGTGGAATAAATAACAATTTATCTCATCATGGAGAACGACACCACTTAATTCTGTCATCTGTTCATAAATGTAGCCTTAGCTATTGTTCTGTCAAGCCCAAGTGAAGATAACAGTATCTTGATCATATGCAGAAAGTTCATTTTGCTCACTACTGAATAATGGAAGGATGTCTCTTCCCACATATATATATACCCTGAGTTCCTGAGAACATCTCTGCACACATTATCTGCCTCCTGAGGTGATTTGCAAAGAGAAGTTATATGGAGGACCCCAAGCAGGCACCCAGGGAGGGGTAAGGTCCAAAGAGAGTTCAGATAACAGATGTGATTACATATGCATTGTGTCAGGGTTCCAAGTAATAAATCCATATCAAGCAAAACTCCAAGGTCAGTAGATTCTTCAAAGAACAGCTTTATTGGAAACATCATATTGGCACATATCTGGTGAAAATCGACTCTGAATATTCCTGTGGTTGTTACCTAATTAAAAGTAAAAGATTTCTACTTTCTCAAAACAATCAGTCACATGGTCCCATCACGGTGCGGTCTGGCAACCGGGTAGCATCACTCCACCTTCCTCCAACCAGGTGTGAGAATGTCCTGGGTTCCCAAGAGAAAGTATTATGTTTTGCCTACAGAAACCCCTCTATCTCAAGTCCCCCCTCCCTATCCCTCAGTTCCAGTGTGGCAACACTGAAGCGGTCAAAATGGCTTCGGTTAGATCAGCTTCAGGATTGACATATTGCTTGTATAATATACAGGAAAAAAATGATCAAGGCTTTAATTGTTAGGTCCCTGACTGGCTTTTTTTTTAAACTTCTCTTATGGATGCATCTATAGTTGGGAAAACATTCATATGACACCTCATCTGATAACTGGTCCCATCAGCTCTGTGGAAAAAATTCAAAAAGGGCTTTGATATACATTTTTTAACAGCTGAAGATCAGTGTGCTGGTTCCAAAAATAGTACAGATCACTCCTTCTTCCTTTCCTGATATCTAGAAAGCCAGAGACTCAAAGAGGTTGAAATACCCAAAGAGAGACCCAGAATCATGTCACACTTCAGTTAAAGATACTCACAGTGTTATTTTGGGCCAGTTACTATCTCTCAGTCCAGCAACCCAAAGATAAGACAATTGGGTGAAGAGAGAGAGAGTTATGTTTCTCACCTGAAGCTTTTCAAGGAAAGGTGGGATACATACCATTCCAGGTGGCCTTAAAAACCTGGTGCTTCTCCCAACACGCAGGCCACGCCCACCCCAGCTCCATGAAGGGGGAAAACTTGGCGAAATGTCACGTGATGGCAAGGTGACACCACGAGTTTGACACCCATGCTCTAAAAGAATGCAATTGACCAGCTGTCTGCATGGAGTATAAATCCTTCCATTCCCACCAGCCAGTCAGAGCTGAAGAAGCTTCTTGGATGAGAAGCGAAACATCTTCAAAGAAAAACCAGAAAGTCCAGTTACCTCTTGAAAAAGCACCTTTGGGATATAGAGTACTGTGTTTTGGGGTGCAGGATGCTGGAAGTGTTTTGATGCTGGGTTTAGTCTTCTTATTAACTTCTTATTGTTCCCTTTGTTATTGTACACAAGATTGATGGTAGTCTATGTGCTATAAATAATAAATAAATAACACATATGTTATGTTAACATAAATGTGCAAAGTCATCTTCTGACATATTAGTAGAATCTATGAATGAGTCTGGAAGGATAAAATATTTACTAGCCTGACAAGGCTGATGAAACAAAGAAGAACAAAGAAGTAGCAAATTATATTGAGCTGCCTATATAACACACAGTAGGCACCTGTGTAAATCTGATTATCTACACTTTGAGAAAGTGTTTTGCAAGTCATTTCATTAGCTAGGTTTTTATAAGAGTTGATGATTTAGTACTGTATGTTATCAAGCAGAATGCATTTTCATTAGATCTGGGAAAACTGCAGAGGAAGGAAGGAAGGAAGGAAGGAAGGAAGGAAGGAAGGAAGGAAGGAAGGAAGGAAGGAAGGAAGGAAGGAAGGAAGAAAGGAAGAAAGGAAGTATAAGAGTTCTATCATACATTCAACTGGGAAAGTGTAAACCACAAAGGTTTTTCCCCCTTGCAAGGAAGACCCTTTCATAGGCCCTAATTGAATACACGTTTTATTCAGTTTGTGGAATGTTAAAAAGGAGCAGATTGAAATTGAACAGCTGTACTTATGTTGCATTTCCCAAATTACCAATGGCCATTTGCTTTGCAACATCAGACCTCATGTTCAAACTTCTAACTCTGTAGCTGTTCAAGAGGGGAAAAGGGCATTCCCCCTTTTCCCCCTAATAGAGATTGATTTAGTGCATGTTTAATGTTTGCATAAATCACTCAACATCTCCAACTCCCATACAAATTCCGTCAAGAGAGGGGGAAAGGTTCACATTTCTTCCTGTTTGGAATCCGCTCTCTCTGCCCCAGAAGTATGAATTTGGATCTGCAAAAGAGATGGATGTGTTCCTAATGGCACCTATCTTTCCAAGAAGCTTTCCTTACTTTCTTGTAGACAAGTCCTCAGTGAAGTGTCTAAGGAATCTCCCATAGTCTCCAAAATTAAGCCCCAAATCCATGATACTATGCAAAGCTGTATTCCAAGAAGCACCAGAAACATATTCTGGAACAGAACATTCCCAAATTGGCCTGCCTTATGCAAAATAACCTGTTTTCTACTCAATATTCTGTCACCGTTGCGTGGTGCTTTACTTTTTATTATTACCTTTCATCTTATTTTCATATACAGTGGTACCTTGTGGTGGAAGAAATCTCCATCTGGGTTCAGTTCCAAGTGGGAAGAAAAACACTGGAAACATGGAGACTGCTTTGAAAGATGGTTTAATGGTGGGCAGGACCACATGGTTTGAGGTCCTGGGTAAAAAGAGCACATGGGTGAAAGAGAGAGGTTTATACCCTCTCTTGGGCCCTGCCTTGGAGCTTCTTGTTCCTGTGTAAGAAATGTATTCTGATTGGTTGTCAGACTCCCATGGGGCCATGCAGGGGTAACTTTGTAGGTTGTCTTGAGTCCCAGGCTTGGTTGAATCTTGCTGGGTGATGTAATCTTCTCAGGTGTCATGTGGTGAGATGGGTAGAGGGCTAATCCTATTATGTCCTGAGGGTGATGATCTTTTGAGTTGTAGATAAGCTGGCCCAGCCTTTCTGGGGCTATTAACAAAGGTGGGAGCTGCTTTTCAAGAGCATGTTTCTCCTTTTATCATCCAGGGAGGTATAATAGTCTGCCTTTTTAATATTTTCTAGAATATTTAATTCTTTTGGGAGAGGGGTGGGTGCCAACTTTCTACACTTGGTACTCATCATTGATTGGTTCCTGGAGGCACAATGAGTACAAAAAACAATGAGTACTAAACAAGTTTTTTCATAAAGAATAATGTACTGTTGTTGCTCTCTAGCCCCATCTAGTAGGCTGGAGGGACAAATACCAAGTATATTGTTTGAAGCTGACCCCACCCCATTACCCATCAGGCCGCACTCTCAAAACAAGTACATGTATTTGTATTTGTTTATTTTGTCAAGCATAAATGAATATAAGCAAAGTACAAACAGTAAAACATGATTGAATATATATATATATAATATTACAAGCATGAATAAGAGTAGAAGAGGTATGAATATATGGGTACATTAGGACAGGAACAGTAGGCACGATTGTGCGCTTATGCATGCCCCTTACTGACCTCTTAGGAATGGGGTGAGGTCAATGGTAGATAATAAGAGGTTGAAGTTTTTGGGGTTTGGGGAAGAAACTACTGAGTCAGGTAAAGTGTTCCAGGCGTTGACAACTCTGTTGTTGAAGTCAAATTTTTTGCAATCAAGTCTGGAGCGGTTTACATTAAGTTTGTATCTATTATGAGCTTGTGTATTATTGCGGTTGAAGCTGAAATAGTCGTTAACGGGTAGGACATTGAGGCGGATAATTTTGTGAGCTACACTTAGGTCAGATCGAAGGCGGCGGAGTTCTAAATTTTGAAGTCCCAAAATTTCTAGTCTGGTTTCATAAGGAATTCTGTTGTGAACAGAGGAATGTAATACTCTTCTGGTGAAGTATCGCTGGACATTCTCAATAGGGTTAATGTCTGATATGAAGTGTAGGTTCCAGACTGATGAGCTGTATTCAAGGATCGGTCTAGCAAATGTTTTGTATGCTCTGGTTAAGAGTACAATGTTACCAGAGAAGAAGCTGCTGGGAAGCCAGACTCCATTTCCTTTAGCATTTGGAGAAGGGAGAAGCACAAAGAAGAATCCATCTTAATCTGTGGCACATGGTCATCCAAGAACAAACCCACATCCCATACACAGAGCATCATTGGTGAGATTTAGATTGCTTGTATTTATTAATTGTTGTGTTCAGCAGTAACCCAAAACTGCCTATCTTGTATTTGGTTCTCATTGGATGTATCCTTATTTTCCCCAGTTTCACCATATCCTGTTCTTTCAATAAAGCATTCAGATCTATGCACACGGTCTGTTTTATTGGAGGAAAGGTGGGTTTAGCTGCATGTCGAACTGCACACAGACTAACGTGTAAGTTAGGAGCCGAGTTGGTGCAGTGGTTAAATGCAGCACTGCAGGCTACTGCTAGTTCAGCAGTTCAGCTGTTCAAATCTCACCGGCTCAAGGTTGACTCAGCCTTCCATCCTTCCGAGGTCGGTAAAATGACCCAGATTGTTGGAGGCAATATGCTGAACTCTGTAAACCGCTTAGAGAGGGCTGTAAAGCACTATGAAGCGGTATATAAGTCTAAGTGCTAAGAGCTAAGTGGGGACAGAACAGATATATTAAAAATGAATAAAATATCGCAGGGATGACAAGAACTGGATAGGAAGGACATAAAAACAAATCTAATGTCCGAGGTGATTTTGCTCACCTTAGCCAAAAACTAAGGGGTCCTTCCCCTAGGGGAGGGATCAGTTCATCAAGACCCTCCAAAAGACCAGCAGGGTAGGGTCATTCCAACTGGATCTCACATTCCCTTTCACACCAACATAAATACACAGAGCTACCCATGTTTCTTTTCTTTCTTCTGGAAGTCACCATACCAAAAATCTTGTTGGTTTCCAGTTCTAGTACCACTGAAGTCACCAAACGTCCTCAACCAAATGGCCTCCAGATACCTCAGACTTTCTTGCCTTGCCTGTGAAGCATGATGCGTCTTGTAGTTAGGCACTTCTGGAGGATGGGTGGTTAAAAAAAAGGCTGCTTTGAGTTGTTTATTAAAATCTGCAGCTTGCCCCGTGCTTTGAAAAGGATTTAAAAAAAAACAAAGTTCAGATGGCCCTTCCCCTACTCCATGCCTCTCGCAGTTCTGCAATAAAGAATTATGTTATGAAGAACAAATAGAATTTAAACCTGAACTATTCTTATTAGGAATAATTAACCTAATTGGTCTAAAATTAGACCAACATTTTACGGCTGTGGCTAGGGGAGCCTTTGCACAGGTTTGCCTGGTGCACCAATTGCGACCATACTTGGAGAAGGAGGCTCTACTCACGGTCACTCATGCCCTTGTCACCTCTCGACTGGACTACTGTAATGCGCTCTACATGGGGCTACCCTTGAAGAGTATCCGGAGACTCCAACTGGTGCAAAATGCGACTGCGCGAGCTGTGGTGGGTGTCTCAAGATACACTCATGTAACACCCATACTCCGCCAGCTGCACTGGTTGCCCATTAGTCTCCGGACGCAATTCAAGGTGTTGATTATCATCTTTAAAGCCCTACATGGCTTAGGACCAGGTTACCTCCGGGACCGCATCCTACCTCACACTTCCCTTCGACCTGTCAGGTCCCACAGAGTTGGTCTCCTCCAAGTCCCGTCAACCAAACAATGTCGGCTGGCGGGGCCTAGGGGGAGAGCCTTCTCTGTGGGGGCTCCTGTTCTCTGGAACCAACTCCCCCCAGAGATCCGAATTATCCCCACCTTGCTGGCCTTCCGATAAGCTATTAAGACATGGCTCTTCCTGCAGGCGGGGTGATCTGAGACCATTTAATACCTTAGGTCTCCCCCATGTATGTATGGTTTGTATGTTTTTAAAACTTTTTAAAGTGTTATTCATTTATTAATATTGTTTTATAGTTGTTCTTTACATGTTGTACGCCGTCCTGAGTCCCCAGGGAATAGGGCGGCATATAAGAACACTAAAATAAATAAATAAAATAAATAAATAAGAAGATAAAGAAACAACTCCAATACATCATTTTACACATAGTAACCGCAGCACAGTTGAGTATACGCTCAATGTTGGAAACTTGAAAATATACCAAGCAATGAAAGGATTATGCACAAGATACTGGAATGTGCAGAGATGTACAAGCTCACATTGGAAATGAAAGGCAAGGAAGAAACAGAATTTTATGAGGTGTGGAATAAGTGGTATCATTGGTTAGAACAGAGAAATAAAGTTGTATAGAAATAAATGTAAATAACCGTATGAAACATGACACAGTACTGTTAAAAATGTTTATTGATATGTACATTGGAAAAATGAAAAAAAAAAAGAAATACGTTATGAAACATTGAAGTTCAATATCAATACCCTTGAAGAGTATTCGGAAACTCCAGCTGGTACAAAATGTGGCTGCGCGTGCTGTGGTGGGTGTGTCAAGATACACCCACATAACACCTATACTCCGCCAGCTGCATTGGCTGCCCATTGGTCTCCAGGTACAATTCAAGGTGTTGATCTTTAAAGCCCTACATGGCTTAGGACCAGGTTACCTCTGGGACCGCATTCTGCCTCATACTTCCCTCCGACCGGTTAGGTCCCACAGAGTGGGTCTCCTCCAGGTCCTGTCAGCCAAACAATGCCGACTGGCGGGCCCTAGGGGGAGGGCCTTCTCTGTGGTGGGCCCCGCGCTCTGGAACCAACTTCCCCCAGAGATCCGAATTATCCCCACCCTGCTGGCCTTCCGGAAAGCCATCAAGACATGGCTCTTCCTGCAGGCAGGGGTTTGAGACAAGTTTATATCCGAGATCTCCCCCTGTAT
Source organism: Diadophis punctatus similis (assembly GCA_023053685.1). NCBI lineage: Eukaryota > Metazoa > Chordata > Lepidosauria > Squamata > Dipsadidae > Diadophis > Diadophis punctatus. The sequence continues at coordinate 6,875,440 of JALIGW010000003.1, read as the reverse complement.
GTATGTTGTTGAACGTTCTTTTTTAACTCTTTTTAACTTTTAAAACTGTTTTTAAATTAAGTTTATTGTTTAGTGTTCTCTTAAAATGTTGTACGCCGCCCTGAGTCCTTAGGGAGTAGGGCGGCATAGAAGAACCTAAAAATAAATAAATAAATAAATAAACAAACAAACAAACAAATAAATAAATAAATAAATAAATATTGAGGATGAATATTTTCTATTTGTTGGATAACATTCACCCTTGTGATGATGTATGGTGTGCAAACAGGCTCCTATCAAATGGGGTGAGCCATTTTTCATTATCCTGCTGGGATGTGGCTCAAAGCAGTGGATTATAGGAGCTTGTTTCCTTCACTGGGGATGGGGGAAGAATATAACATAACTTTCAACAAACTCAAGCACTATGATGCAGCGTGACCCTCCAAACTCTTCAAGCATAACTGTTAATAGCTTCCTCTCCCAGGACTCCGCTTCAGCCCATTCACTTATCAACTTTGATCCATTAGGAAAAGAAAACCTTCATTCCTCATAACTCTCCAAAATGATAACAATACATCACTGGAAAACAATCCAGGATCAACACATTGTTAGCTTTTTGATCTCTCCAGTCAAAACTTGTGATTAGTGTTCGGTACACCCACGCGCGCGTGCACGCACACACACACACACGTACGTGCAATGCACATATACAACACGTGCACACCCAGAGAAACGTTAAAAGCCTATTTAAGTTAACTAAAGACATCCCTGGAACATCAGGGTTGAGTTGTGGGTGATTTCCTGCAATGCAGCTGTTATAAGTTTATCAAGCTGCGGGTGGCTGTAACCCATAATCATAACCAGATTGTATGGGGGTTGTTGAGTGTGTGTGACTGTGGGTGCATTAGGGGGGAAAGTAGTTTGAAGAAAACAGAGCTTGAAGCAAGGAGAAAGAAACCCCAACTGGCCAAGTGACTCTTATAAAATAACTGAGTCACATGTTAAAGAGCTTGCCCTATTATGTCAGCAGGAATGGAAGATGCCAAATTTTGGCATGTGTGTTTACAGGCAAGGGATGAATCTGTCGATTTGACTGCTGATCCATGGACAAAGCGCCATTTCCCGGAGCTGTTCTGCTTCACAGCACTTCCATTTTCAAAACAGCTCTCTTCCATCAATGTAAAAAAACATGAGGCACCAACAAGGTCTGCCAAAGACAATTTGTTGCCTGAAGAGAAGGTTAAAAGAGAAGCGGGAGGGATACAGCACAACCTATCCGCTGTTTACAACAGTCCTTTCAGCAGTTCCAAGAAGGTTTCACTTCCATTTGCTCTATTCAGGTGACCCTGAAAGCACAGATAAACCTCCTAGTGGCCTCAAGGATTCTCAGAGAAGCTGCTAAGTACCAGATGACTACAAGGAATATAAATCCTTCCGTCCTCCACCATTCACTCAGAACTGAAGAAGCTTCTCGGATGAGAAGCAGAAAGTCTTCAAGGAAAAAACAAAGTTTTTGAAAAAGCACCTTTGAGACAACCATGACCTGGATGACTGAGAATCTCCATAGACAAGGTTAAAATGATAACAGATAACAGATTAACAGAGTTGGAAGGGACCTTGTAGGTCATCTAGTCCAACCCCCTGCTCAAGCAGGAGACCCTACACCATTTCTGACAAATGGCAGTCCAATCTCTTCTTATAATATAATAATAATAATAACAGAGTTGGAAGGGACCTTGAAGGTCTTCTAGTCCAACCCCCTTCTTAGGCTGCAAACCCTACACTACTTGAGACAAATGGTTATCCAACATCTTCTTAAAAACTTCCAGTGTTGGAGCATTTACAACTTCTGGAGGCAAGCTGTTCCACTGATTAATTGTTCTAACTTTCAGGAAATTTCTCCTTAGTTCTAAGTTACTTCTCTCCTTGTTTAGTTTCCACTTGAATACTCTATTTCAGACTGGAGCAGTTGTGGAATCTTGTTCCAAGTGAAAATGGAAGTGTTTATCACTAGCCCTGATGAAAGCAAACTAGGTTAGCAGAGCCTGTGCAGATTTCACAACCCTATTTCCAGTTGTGGGATTCAGTTTTTTTTACTACCAGTTCTTTGGGCATGGCTTGATGGCATGGCTTGGTGGGCATGGCTAGGTGGGCGTGGCATGGGAAGGATTCTGTAAAATCTCCATTCCCTCCCCACTCCAGGGGAAGGCTACTGCAAAATCCCCATTTCCTCCCGATCAACTGGGACTTGGGAGGCAGAGAATAGATGGGGGCAGGGCCAGTCAGAAGTGGTATTTACCGGTTCTCCGAACTACTCAAAATTTCCACTACCAGTTCTCCAGAACTGGTCAGAACCTGCTGAATCCCACCTCTGCCTATCTCATCTCCTCATATTACTGCAATTTCATCTTAGAACATGCCACTTGAGGTGGCCTTCTTATTCTACTGACAGAGTCAATCCTGAATAGAAAACCTAGCTGAAAAACAGCTAGATCTTGCTATGGGATTGAATTGTCAATAGCCTAGATATAAAACCTCTTCCTTTAAGGACTTTTCAGAAGATGGAGTGGGGAGTTTCTGGTTTTTCATGGCTCCCTCATGGAGTTACAAACCAAAAGAGAAAAGAAAAAGTCAGTCACAACCCAAATTGCCTGCATTCATTCAGACTTGCACATCGTATTGACAGTACCAATAGAAGTAACTGGGGTAAAATAAAGTTATATGAATTTCTTTTCTTCTTATGGGCTTTGAAGATGCTGGTAGGAATGTTGACCATTTGAATTCCGCCATCTGTGTGCTGAATCCCTGTCCTTCCTAACTACTTTGAGTAGCTTCAGAACATAGTGAATGCTTCTTTGAGGGAGAAAGTGGTACTTGGTACCTTGAAGGTAGTGGAGCAGCCTTTCTTGAAGAAGCCATTCCTTGTCTCCCCAATGTTAGATAACTCCTTCCCGGTCTCTAACTTTACATTTTTAGGGGAAATGTTAGAAAAGGTGAGAGCATTTCAGCTGCAAAGGATTCTGGGTGAACTATCTGGATCCCTTTCAGCAAGGATTGAGATACAGATACATGGCAGAAAAGCATTGGTCATATATATGTCTATTGAATTGAGGTGGAGGAAAAAATTAAAAAAAAAGTTGGGGAAAAAAAGAAAAAGAAAAGGTTAAGCTTTTCATAAGCTATAAAGGATTTCAGATGCCTTCAGGACTATCTCAAGTTGACTCTAATCATTCTGTTCATTCTATTCACAAGTTTAGGAAGTAAGTTGAGGGTGGGGGCAGGGGTGGGTTACACTTACCTTCCCTACCGGTTCACATCGCAATGGAAGCATGCGCCCCCGTCATGTCTCGCAAAACACTCGGAAATGACCCACTGTACATGTGCAGAAGCCTTTGCACATGCGCAGAGGGTTGTTTTGCAAACCGCGGCGACCGGAGGACCAGTTTGAGAGCATGGACCACCGTTCCTCGCTGCCGGTTCGGCGAGCGGTGGTAAATTTCCGCTACCAGTTCTAAAGAACCGGTCTGAACAGGCAGCAACCCACCACTGGGTGGGGGCCACTGTTCTCTCTAAGGTGCGCGGCCACACTGCCGCGCACGTAATGAGAAAACGCTGCGTGGAAGTTTCTAACTTCCGCACAGCATTTTCTAATGGCAGAGGCTGCACGCCTGCGCGGCCACGCAGATGAAAAGAGAACGCCGCGGGGCAGTTTTCTGATATTACAGGGAACATTGGTGGGGGCATGGAAAAATTGCTTTTTTCATTGCTTCCACAATCTTTCTCCCCAGCCCCAAGATCCAGCTGCCCTTCACTTTAGTCATCTTTCATAAAGGTGTTAAAATGCCACTGTTCTGACAAGCCTTTGGAGATTAGTAGCTATACTATATATTAGTAGCTATAGGATCGTTTTGACAATCTTAATTTTCAACTGCTTTCAGTAGGGCGTGTGGCAGGGGTGAAATTCAGCAGGTTCTGACAGGTTCTGGAGAACCGGTAGTGGAAATTTTGAGCAGTTCGGAGAACCGGAAAATACCACCTCTGGCTGGCCCCAGAGTGGGGTGGGAATGGAGATTTTGCAGTATCCTTCCCCTGCCATGGCCACCAAGCCATGCCCACCAAGCCACGGCCACCATGCCATGCCATGCCTACCAAGCCATGTCCACAGAACCAGTATGGGAAAATTTTGAATTTCACCCCTGGCATGTGGTGTTATGTTTATGGATTTGTTTTATTATTATTAAGGAGCTTTCTGAATTGCCTAGAGATTTCTCCGTGTGACAGGAAATCAATTACCCACAATTTTGATCAGAATACAGTGTTTGAATTAGCAGCACTTGCATCAAAGACCACCTATAGCATCTTCCTGGACCACCAATGATCCCTGGATCACAGATTGAGAACAGATGGAACACAGCCAATTCAGTGGGATGATGAGGACATTTGTGTGGCTGCCACGTTTTTTGAAAAAAATTAATTGAATATTTAATTCAATGTTCACTAACTTAGAAAATAATTAAGAAATTCATATAATTAAAATGTAATGATGCTCCAATTTCTTCACTTACACAAAGGTTTCACCGCTAGCTAGAAAATTGTTTTCAGATGAAGGAATGGTGGAATTCTTCCAAAATCTAAACAGATTCAGAACTACCAAACATACCCTTCATAGTCAATCTGTTAGATTTTAATACATGTTGAAATAATTCCATCCACACTTAATCCAATCACTGGAAACATTTATTTGTTCTACTATGATCTCTAATTTCTTTTTTATCTTTTTTATCTAATTTATCTAATTTATTATTTTTTATCTAATTTATCTAATTTATTTTTTATCTTTTATTTCTTTTTTTATTGTTTTGGGTTACTCTATATTTACTCTATACTCTATATATGCAAACTCGACTGCAGAAAATATGACTTCAGCAACAGAGTGATCAATGCCTGGAATGCACTACCTGACTCTGTGGTTTCTTCCCCAAACCCCAAAAACTTTAACCTTAGACTGTCTACAGTCGACCTCTCCTCGTTTCTAAGAGGTCTGTAAGGGGTGTGCATAAGCGCACCAGCGTGCCTACCGTCCCTGTCCTACTGTTTATCGTTACTTTTTACTTATGTATATACAAATTACTACTATACATGTTTGACAAATAAATAAAATAAATAAATAAATAAATAAAATAAATATTGGGTAGGGTCATTAGGTATTCAGCCGCAAGGAAGCATTTTGTTAACTAGAAGATCCTAGAAAGTTATGGAGGCTATGATAACACATACATTTACAACACTGTCATTGACCTATTTAGTCCGAAAGGCAGATTTCAATTTACAATCTCCTTCCAAACAAAGATTAGGTTAGTGTCTTCAATTAACTACAGATCTTACAGATTAACAGAGCTGGAAGGGACCTTGTAGGTCATCTAGTCCAACCCCCCCCCCCCCACTCAGGCAGGAGACCTTACACCATTTCTGACAAATGGCAGTCCAATCTCTTCTTGAAAGCTTCTGGTGGTGAAGCTCCCACAACTTCCGAGGGCAAGCTGTTCCATTGGTTGATTGTTCTCATTGTCAGGAAATTTCTCCTTATTTCCAGGTTGAATCTCTCCTTGATCAGTTTCCATCCATTATTCCTTGTCTGGCCTTCAGGTGCTTTGGAAAATAGGTTGACCCTCTCCTCTCTGTGGCAGCTCCTCAAATATTGGAACACTACTATCATGTCTCCCCTGGTCCTTCTCTTCACTAGACTAGCCATGCCCAGTACTTGCAACTGTTCATCGTATGTTTTAGCCTCCAGTCCCCTAATCTTCCTAGTTGCTCTTCTCTGCACTTATTCTAACTTGCAAAGTTTGAACATTATCCTGGGGGTGTGTGCAAAAAAATGAGTCTTGATATATGAAGAGACAATTTGAACGAAAGGTTCTCATCATTACACCCAGTGTCTTGGTGAGTGGTGCAAGGAAGGTCAGACTGATAAAAGCAGCAGTGTGGTGTCATGCGGCAACCTTCACTCCTTGGAGGCATATACAGTATGTGATGTTACAGTGCGTCTAGAAAAGGCACAGGCCTTTCGGAATTACACTATAACCCTGCTTTTGTCAGTCTGCCTCTCCTTGCCTTCCCCTGCAGACATCACTACAAACCATCCAAAATCCAATTCTCTAAATTGAAGACACAGTTTAGAATTATTTGTTGCCTACGACGCAGCCTTCATCAATCTGCTGGCTTTCAGGTGTGGCTGATACTGCATTTATTTTATACAATGTTTTATATATCAACTCTTACTTTGGGCTCGAGGCAGATTACAATCCTAATTTGTTAAGAATTCTCAGAGTTGAAGACATAGCCCAGTTGGTCTTGCAAATATGGACACTGGTTCAAAACATCTATTTCTTTCTTTTATATCATTCATTCATTCATTCATTCATTCATTCGATATGGCAGCCCATCTCGAACACGTCACTTTGGCTGGCAGACAATGATAAAATCAATTAAAACCAGCTTACAAACGCAGTTCAAAAGCAAATTAAATACACACAGCAGCTAAGAAAATTATAATCTGTAGATGTTCTGACAGATATGCTACTAACACTAAAGAACATAGAATAATAAGACTTAGAAGGGACCTTGGAGGTCTTCTAGTCCAACCCCACTTTGCTCAAGCAGGAAACCCTATACCCTTTCAGACAAATGGTTGTCCAATCTCTTTTTGAAAGCCTCCAGTTCTTCTGAAGGCTTTCAAAAAGCTTCTGGAGGCAAGCTAATCCACTGGTTCTGGACACCCACAACTTCTGGAGGCAAGCTAATCCATTGGTTGATTGCTCTCACCATTAGGAAATTTCTCCTTAGTTCTAGGTTGCTTCTCTCCTTGGTTAGTTTCCAACCATTGTTTCTTGTCTTGCCTTTTGGTGCTTTGGAAAATAGCTTGATGGGAAATTGTATCCCTGGAAACTTGGTTTGGCTTTTATTGTTCTCAGTTGGTTTTATGTGGAAACTTTATGCCTAGTTGTGCTCTCTTAGTGCTTATGCTTGCCAACCCAGCACTAAAAAATGATGATGATAATTAATAGTATTAGAGTTTCCACATTTGGTTAGTTTTGTACCCAGTAGAACAAGGGAAGGGCAAAGCCGTATTTTGCAACAAGACAAAGGCACAGTGGGACATCTTTTAGCAAACAATTCATGAAGTAACCCTGCCCTAGGATAACACTGGCTTTATAACCCTCATCCAGATCATCACCAAGCACATCATTCGTAAATGTGGGATCCAGATGGGAAAAATAACAAGGACCACATCAAAGTTTCTCAAAAAAGTATGAGCTGAAGATTTGGAAGCACATGAGGAAGTGTGCGGTAAAGAGATAGGTGAAAGTTAGTGTCCTTGTCTTTTTGTGGGAATGCTCAAAGAAAAGACTTCAAGGTTAGCTTTTATAGGCATCAGTCCAAGTACATTTAATTGGGTTTATACCTTCATCCCCAGTGGGGCCGATAAGAAGTTGCCCAAATGTTCTCAGTGCATAAATTACATCCAGATCCCAAGGGCAACATTTCAATGTTAAAAGTAGACTTAGGGTATGGATGTTATTTCAGACTGCAACTGTAAGTGCTTTAGCTTTCTAAGCTTCTTGTCATTGCTTGGATTTCTGCAGGTATCAAAGGATCTTAACTGACAAAGAAAGCCTAATTGTCAATATCAATACAAGATAATGAGGTCAACATGATTCCAGGGGGGAGCTAGCAGTGTATGTGAAATTGATGCAACTTGTGGAACTGATATTCCTGGACCACCTTGTTTGCTCATTGTATCAGGGCATCCAGGATGTGTGTGTGTGTGTGTGTGTGTGTGTGTGTGTGTGTGTGTGTGTGTGTGTGTGTGTGTGTGTGTGTGTGTGTGTGTCAAAAAAAAAGTCAAAATGATGATCCAGGCTGTGCAATTAAATCCCCACCACTTTTGTGCATGAATCAATGCCACATGCACATAAAAGAGACTGGCCTTCAAGTGGCTAAATGAATTAATTAATTAAACGTGGAAGATTCTCTTGTTTATAGTAGTTTTAAATATTATCAGCAGAAATCCACAACTGTTAATATTATATGTTCTGATGACACAGTGCCTGCAACCAAAATCAATCATCCTCCCCTCCAAGGAATCAGAGCAACCAGCATGCTAAACAATGTCTTTTGTGGTATCCACCCACAGATCCTCATTTGTTAAAACAGTACAAAAATTTTATGTTTATTCTGAAATACATGGCTGCAGCTGCTGCTGCTATTCCTCCTGTCTAGATATCTGAGAGACTACTTGCCTCCAAGTGTTTCTGTCCATAGAATAGAATAGAATAGAATAGAATAGAATAGAATAGAATAGAATAGAATAGAATAGAATAGAATAGAATAGAATAGAATAGAATAGAATAGTAAGCCCACACTTGGAATACTGCATTCAGTTTTGGTGGCCACGATGTAAAAAGGATGTTGAGACTCTAGAAAGAGTGCAGAGAAGAGCAACAAAGATGATTAGGGGACTGGAGGCTAAAACATATGAAGAACGGTTGCAGGAACTGGATATGTCTAGTTTAATGAAAAGAAGGACTAGGGGAGACATGATAGCAGAGTTCCAATATCTCAGGGGCTGCCACAAAGAAGAGGGAGTCAAATATTCTCCAAACCACCTGAAGGCAGGACAAGAAGCAATGGGTGGAAACTAATCAAGGAGAGAAGCAACTTAGAACTAAGGAGAAATTTCCTGACAGTTAGAACAATTAATCAGTGGAACAGCTTGCCTCCAGAAGTTGTGGATGCTCCAACACTGGAAGTTTTTAAGATGTTGGATAACCATTTGTCTGAAGTAGTGTAGGGTTTCCTGCCTAAGCAGGGGGTTGGACTAGAAGACCTCCAACGTCCCTTCCAACTCTGTTGTTATTATTATAGAATAGAATAGAATAGAATAGAATAGAATAGAATAGAATAGAATAGAATAGAATAGAATAGAATAGAATAGAATAGAATAGAATAGAATAATAGAATTGGAAGGAATCTTGGAGGTCTTCTAGTCCAACCAGGTGTTGGAGCATTCCACAACTTCTGGAGGCAAGCTGTTCCACTGATTAATTGTTCTAACTGTCAGGAAATTTCTCCTTAGTTCTAGGTTGCTTCTCTCCTTAATTAGTTTCCATCCATTGCTTCTTGTCCTACCCTCAGGTGCTTTGGAGAATACCTTCACTCCCTCTTCTTTGTGGCAGCCCCTTAGATATTGGAACTCTGCTATCATGTCTCCCCTGGTCCTTCTCTTCACTAGACTAGCCATGCCCAGTTCCTGCAACCGTTCTTCATATGTTTTAGCCTCCAGTCCCCTAATCATTTTTGTTGCTCTTCTCTGCATTCTTTCTACAGTCTCAACATCCTTTTTACATCGTGGCCACCAAAACTGTATGCAGTATTCCAAGTATGGCCTTACCAAGGCATTGTAAAGGGGTATTAACACTTCACGTGATCTTGATTCTATCCCTCTGTTTATGTGTTATTCTTTATGTTACGAACATTATGAATATGCATAGTGGGTGGACTCCAGGTCTCCTTCATTAAGCCTTTCATCTGGTGGAACATAGGAAGCATGCCTTCTCTGTCACATGACAGCCTTCACTCTGTAGAAGAGCATCCCCCCCTCCCCGCCCAGAAATAAGGACAGCACCAACTCTCGTAGAGTTCTATAAAGCTTTGAAAACCTGGCCTTCCTGGAAAGTTTGGGATTGATGTTAATTATTTGTCAAAAAGGCCATGTTTTGTTTTGTGAATGTTGTTCTCTATTAGATCATTTTAGTCTGTGCTGTCCAATTGATGTAATGTTTTTAACTGGTTTTTTTAGTTTTGTATACTGCCCAGTGTCCATTGGAGTAGGAAGGAAGGAAAGAAGGAAGGAAGGAAGGAAGGAAGGAAGGAAGGAAGGAAGGAAGGAAGGAAGGAAGGAAGGAAGGAAGGAAGGAAGGAAGGTACAAATGTCCTTTCATTGCTCCAATTGTATGAAGCATCTTTGGCTTCATGAGTGTCCACAAGGGGGAGAAATGGAAGAAAAAAATTGTCACATATGTGACAGATGTGACTGATACCAATTAAATAATTCATTTCAACATTCGGATGCATGTGATATCATCAGAACTGATGCTGAGCACCTATGCTTGACTTCCCACACTTTATTTAATTCCAAGAATATTCAAAGTATTTCAGAATGCTCAGATCAGGCCATTCCAGAGGAAAGTGAAATGTACAGATAATTGCAGGACAGATTTCAGCAGTGTTACAGAGGAAATGGATACCAAAGGTGAAATAGACAATGTATAATTGATGGAAAAGGGAAATGCTTGGATAGCAATCATAGAGATGTGAATTAAGGTGTTGGAAGCATGTCTTACTCCCACTGTGAAATGCTAGAGGTGTGCAGCACACATTCCCAGGTCATTTGAATGATTTTGTGAAAGTCTTCATATCATTCCATGGGAAGTCAAAGGGAATGACATGCACAGTGTTTTAGAAGCTGTGTGCATTTAGTGTTTTAAGCCAGAAAACAAAAGCCCTGCTGTCTTTGAAACCAGCCAAACTAATTTTCGCTGGCAACTGAAGTCCAGCTGCATTTGCATCTGGCATTCAAAGTGGGAAAACTTTAAAACTTTAAAATCAAATCATGCACCATGGAACTACGGAGATGCTAAGTAGTTCTCTTGAGCAGCTTTTCTAAAAGCTAAAGTAGATTGAAGATAAACTTCCTTGCCTCAGGCCGCTATTGTAACACAGGATAGTAAAAGTTTACCAAAAAAAATAAAACATTTCTAACACAGCAGTTCTCTTGACATTTTCCTACGGACAAAGCAAAGAATCTCAGATGATAAGCTAAATTTTCTGACTCTATCAAGCTAGGTTTAGGTTTGTCATAACCTGACCTAGGTCAGGAGGTCTCCAGCAGAGATCCAAAAAAGGGACATTACAGATTATGAGGCCTTGTTCATATTTGTGACTTGATTGTTAGGAAGATTGGGTTTTACTCATGTCTCAGAGTTTGGATTCATCATAGTTTCAGAGAGCAGAGTGTTTTAGTCCTCTCTAGAGATGCTGGGATTGACCTCCAGATCAGTGGTGGGTTCCTACCGGTGCGGTCCACTCTATAGCACCGGTAGCGGCCCGCTGGTGACGTCACAGTACCGGTGCGGTTGGTTGCCGGTGCCTGGGCGCCGCCATTTTTTTTTTTAAAAATTTTTTTTTAATTTTCTTCTGCACATGCCCAGAAGTTGAGCTTCCGGCACTGCGCATGCGCTGCCTTCCCACCCCACAGTGAGTCAAAGCAGGGGAGGATGGCTGAGGGAGCGCGTGAGACGCTGAAAGAATGGGTGGCAGGAGCTATCTCCATTCCCCTCCCTTCAGCAGTCCGAGAAGCCACAAATGCACGGTGATGATCCTAGGCATTTTCGCACGTTCGAGGCTTCTCGAGCTGCTGAGGGGAGGGGGAATGGGTGGCAGGACCTATCTCAGTTCCCCTCCCTTCAGCAGTCCGAGAAGCCAAGCCCACCCGGTCACATGGCCGGCAAGCCATGCCCATCCGGTCACATGGCCGGCAAGCCACACCCAAAAAATAAGCCACGCCCACAGAGTGGTAGTAAACAAATTAGGAACCCGCCCCTGCTCCAGATCCTCCATTTTTAGGGAAGAGATGGGCATCCTTTCCCCCCCCATCTTTTGTCACCCTGTCCAAATCAAGCCTGCATATTTTTAGTTTTGGCTTTCTTGATGTTGATGGTTTTACTCGCAGAATCTTGGGAAGTACAGCTTTGTGGAGAGATTAAGAACTCTGGCAGTGATTTCTGGTCTTTGGGAAGTGTCCCATTGAAACATTTTTTGAGGTTAAAAAAAATACAAATAAATAAGGATTATGGATTAACATCATTTTCCCAAGCAGGCAGAAATGTTAGAAAGAAGAGAATTGCCCATAGTGATGGTTACCGGCAATCCAAGTTTTGTGGCAGAGATTTGTTTATTTTATTATTTATTTGGCAGTTTTTCTATGCTGCCCTACTCCCTCAGGACTCAGGGCGGCATACAACATTTTATGAAAACTCCAAACAAATCATTAAAAAAGCAATTTTAAAAAACAATTTAAAAAACATATAAACAACATACATACATGGGGGAGATGTCTCAAACTCACCCCGCCTGCAGGAAGAGCCATTTCTTAATGGTTTTTCGGAAGGCCAGCAAGGTGGGGATAATTTGGATCTCTGGGGGAAGTTGGTTCCAGAGAGCAGGGGCCCCTATAGAGAAGGCCCTCCCCCTATGCCCCGCCAGTCGGCACTGTTTGGCTGACGGGACCTGGAGGAGATCCATTCTGTGGGACCTGACCGGTCGAATGGAAGAATGAGGTAGAATGCGGTCCCGGAGATAGCCTGGTCCTAAGCCATGTAGGGCTTTAAAGATGATGATCAGCACCTTGAATTGTACTTGCAGAGATGACTGCAAGTAAGGAACCTGAATCTCTCCAGCTGTTTCAGACTACATCTCCCATCATTTGTCTGCTGATCAGGGTTAGAGTACCAATTATGCAAAATATCTGCAAGGAGCCATAGTAGTCACTATCATGTCTTAATTACTTTCAGTATGTTTGGTGTGTCTGCAAAGACATGGGTTTGGACATAGAAGAACAGATATATTCTTCAATAACTAAACAACTGGATATAACAGCTGTTTTATCTCTTCCTTGCATTTTTCCCTCACTGGAAATCCTTTAATTCAGTTACTTCAGCCCTGTCTTTAGATGAAGCCTTTATGTTTATTTCGTTGGTATGCTCCTTACTTATTAGCAACCAGGCAGTAGTATTTTTTTTAATCCTAGATCTTCCAATTTCTCTGTTGTGGGTACTATAAAATTTACTGGGAAACCCTTGTTCTTGTTCTTTCATCTCAGAGCAGAAATCCACAACAGCTGCAAATTTCATGTTTGTAAGAGATAAGGCAAAGTTTGCAGGTCATCAGTTGTCAGAAGATTGCACAAGAGAGAGAACTGTGCCATAAAACTAAGCAAAGTAGAGCCCATGTTGGATTAATGGACAATAGACTGCCATACTAAATCATATCCAGAGACCACATGCTCATCTCTGAACTATAAGGAACACTCTCGAGTTTTCGAAAGCCAACACAAAGATATATAGAAAAAGCAGCAATGTGAAATGGTTTTCCTTGAGCCTCCAGGAGGGCGAAAACAGCCTCCCCCGGGCTCTGGAGGCCCTCGGGAGGCCGGAAACGTGCCTGTTTCCGGACTTCTGGTACTTCCGGTAGGCCCGTTTTTCGCCTTCCCAGTGTCTCCGCGCGGGCCCTGCACTTACCAGGCATCCAAAACGGGCTGCGTGGAGACTCCTGGAAGGGGCAGGGTGGGCACGGTCAGCCAGTCCTTGCAACTACCGGTTCAGCGAACCAGATGTAAAATTAGCATCCGGTTCACACGAACCGGTCCGAACCAGCTGAATCCCACCCCTGGTCTTAGTGCTCTGTTGGCCTCCTTGTCAACAAGGAGAAGCAATCTCTGTGCCTTCCACTCTTCCACCAGATATTAGGGAAGGAGAAGAGAAACCAGGCTATAGGAATAGCAACTGTAATGTGCCCTTCTCTAGCTCACACCTTTGCAAATTTCTCTAGCAGATAGAGCATAAAATATTGCATGATAAATAGTACATCTGTTCTGATGTACTGTAAACCCCATCTGATGCATGTTGTTGAGTCAATTAACTACAATGCTACAGTTGCAATGTTACAATGTTCAGTGTATGTTTGGTATGAACATGTGTATGGTATGCGAACAACAGCATCATCTACACTTGCTTTGTTTCTAGCCTTTTGGGTCTTTTTTCAATAGCTTGGCAAACAGAAACATGATGGATCAAGTCCCAAAGTTGCTTTTTCAAGAGGCAACTGGACTTTCTGGTTTTTCTTTGAAGACATTTCGCTTCTCATCCAAGAAGCTTCTTTTGCTCTGACTGAAGAATCCTCCAAGTGGCCTCAACGACTCTCTAAAAAGAATGCAAATGACCAGCTGTCTGCAAGGAGTATAAATCCTTCCATTCCCCCACCATCCAGTCAGAGCTGAAGAAGCTTCTTGGATGAGAAGCAAAATTTTCAAATGTCTTCAAAGAAAAACAAGAAAGTCCAGTTGCCTCTTGAAAAAAGCACCTTTGGGATATAGAGTACTGTGGTTTTGGGGTGCAGGGTGCTGGAAGTGTTTTGATGCTGGTTTTAATCTTCTTATTGAGTTATTATTGTTCCCTTTGTTATTGTACATCAGATTGATGATGGTCTACGTGCTTTAAGTAATAAACAAATAACATTTATCAAGCAAATCAATGTTAACATAATGTGCAAAGTCATTTTCTGACATATTAGTAGAGCCTATGAATGAAGGATAAAATATTTACTAGCCTGACAAGGCTGATGAAACAAAGAAGAACAAAGAAGTAGCAAATTATACTGATTCCAGTTGCTTCTTGAAAAAGCGCCTTTGGGACTACTGTGACCTGGATGATTGAGAATCTCCATTGTGATGAATTAAGAGTAATGGGTTTATAAATGGGCCTTTTTACCTGACTTGAATAGCTAGGGGGGAAAGTCTCTGGAAAGATAGCAATAACACTTTACTTATATACCGCTTCATAGTGCTTTACAGCCCCCTCTAAGCGGTTTACAGAGTTCAGCATATTGCCCCCAACAATCTGGGTCCTCATTTTACCGACCTCGGAAGGATGGAAGGGTGAGTCAACCTTGAGCCTAGTGAGATTTGAACAGCTGAACTGCTAAACTAGCAGTCAGCCTGCAGTCGCAGCATTTAACCACTGCACCACTTCAGCTCTTCAAAAGATAGAGCAGTTGTTGTTTTTTAATTACATTTTTTCTTTTAAAGAGCTCGGTGCTCATCTTATTGAAACAGTTTTGATTAGCAGCTCCTCAATTAGCATAGGTAGTACTTGCCCTGCCTTGTTCTGCTAAACTGCCTCACTTAATGACCATTTCAAGTTATGAGAGTGATGCAAAAGCAACTCTCTGAGCAATCTGTTTGTAAAGCAAAAGAAAGCTAAAGGAAGGTCATAGACATAGTTTCACTTACTGACCAAGTTGCCCTCCCAATTGCAACCAAATGAAGAATACCTGTAATAATAATAATTTTTTTAAAAAAACAAGATGGCGACTGCAAGTTTTAAAGCCACGCCCTTTTTATTTGCCTCAGTCAGGTGAACCATTTCAAAATGGAGAAGAGTTTAATTGAATGATTGCAATAATTATCTTAATGCTTTTTTAAACCTCTTCCTACTGCATCTTATGACCGATTTTCACTTTGAAGCAGAAGCTGTAACTTGGCCCTTCAAGAAAGCAAGATGCTAAGCTAGGCAAGAACCTAAGCAAGAAAGAACAGATGCAACCAAACAGTGGTTGTACCCAGATACATGAAAACCATGTGTTACTGAGCATGGCCCTCACAAGCTGCCATAAGGCTTCAGCTGCAAGGACTGATGCTGTGTGCTTTTCATTTCCAGGGGCTCCTCTATTTAAACATTTTCCTATAATTACAGTTAAGTTGACAGTCCCAGTGCTGGGGCATATTATATAGTGTTTGGGATGTTTCTTCTGCAGCTAGCAATTTTGGAAATGACAGTAATTCATGCCATCTATCTTAGTGGCATTGTGGCTTTAAAAAAAGGGAGACTAGCTCATTCATTCATTTGGCTGTGCTTAAATATAGTTCTTCAGTTCTTAAAATTACACTCCTATCATCATATTTTGATCTCTCTCTCTCTCTCTCTCTCTCTCTCTCTCTCTCTCTCTCTCTCTCTCTCTCTCTCTCTCTCTCTCTCTCTCTCTCCCCCCTCCCTCCCTCCCTCTTCCTTCCTCCATCCACCCCTAATATATGAAGATGGTCAACTAAATGGATTAATAAGGATCGGTTTCATGGGAAATTGCTGGACAATTTATTATTTGTTCCTGCACAGAGAGAAATTCATCTATCATAACAGAGGGATAGAATCAAGATCACGAGAAGTGTTTATACCACTTTATAATGCCTTGGTAAGGCCACACTTGGAATACTGCATTCAGTTTTGGTCGCCACAATGTAAAAAGGATGTTGAGACTCTAGAAAGAGTGCAGAGAAGAGCAACAAAAATGATTAGGGGACTGGAGGCTAAAACATATGAAGAACGGTCGCAGGAACTGGGTATGTTTAGTTTAATGAAAAGAAGGATCAGGGGAGACATGATAGCAGTGTTCCAATATCTCAGGGGTTGCCACAAAGAAGAGGGAGTCAAACTATTCTCCAAAGCACCTGAGGGTAGAACTAGAAGTAATGGGTGGAAACTAAACAAGGAGAGAAGTAACTTAGAACTAAGGAGAAATTTCCTGACAGTTAGAACAATTAATCAGTGGAACAGCTTGCCTCCAGAAGTTGTAAATGCTCCAACACTGGAAGTTTTTAAGAAGATGTTGGATAACCATTTGTTTGAAGTAGTGTAGGGTTTCCTGCCTAAGCAGGGGGTTGGACTAGAAGACCTCCAAGGTCCCTTCCAACTCTGTTGTTATTATTATTATTATACGGTCAAACCAGATGTGGCAATAAATAGTTATTTTCTTAGCATTATCTATTACTTTTCAGAGAAGCCTCAAACAAATAGGGACAATAGGAGAAATGGAAGGAAGCAATTTTGATTAGAAAATTGTGATATAATTATTATTTATCTCTTTGCTCTGCAACTTTGTGGTTCCCATCCAGTTCAGGTTTTTTTCTAAGTCTCTATGGTTTCCAAAAAGGACAACTGGGCTGTTCCTGGGCATTTCAGCTTTTTGTCTTCATCCATAGAGTTCCTTCTGTTCAGCAATATTGTAGACTTTCACTCTGGATCGATTTTGTTTTGGTGTTGAATAAAACACTAGATTCTTTGGAGGGTGCGTTTCAGAAGCATGTTGGAGGTACCCAAAAGAAACGTGGGCATCTTATTTTCCTGACAGGCTTACAAACAGTGTCAGAAACTATGTAAATGCAAAAGCTGAGAAACAGCTGGTTTAATGACCTGTGTGGATGCAGCTACAGTTTAGCTGTCTGAGAACGTTCTGAAAAATCAGAGTCTTGCCAGTCTGCTCAGCTAAGAATATTGCAAAGAGCTGGCTAAAGAACTTCAAGAACTTGTTTGCCCTCTTCAAGATTATATTTATTAAGCACCTAACTAAACCCATAGACTAAAAAGATGGTGTCTCTACCTCTAGGTTTATATCGCTACATTAAATTTCCAACTAAACAGGACGTTGGGGAAAAATATTTAAAAATACAGGTAGTTCTCAGCTTATGACTACAACTGAGTCCAAAATTTATGTTGCTGCGAGAGAAATTTTGTTAACTGAGTTTTGCCCCATTTTACGACATTTCTTGCCACAGTTGTCACAAAAGGTGATCACATGACCCCAGGACACTGCAACCATCGTAAATATGAACCAGTTGTCAAGTTGTCTAGGGGACTGGAGTAATGGTGGGTTCCTACCGGTGCTGTCCACTCTGTCGTTCCGGTAACGGCCAGCCGATTGCACAATTTGCACGCAACGGCTCCGGTGCTGTCTTCGCCGGTCCGTCGCGCGGCGCCATCTTTTTTTCTGAATTTTTGGGCTTTTTTTGCTTCCTGCACATGCAGGAAATCACGCATCCCCTCGCGAGATTTTGGTGATTTTTTGCTTCCTGCACATGCGTGGAAGCAAAATCGCACGAGGGGATGCGCGCGCACAAAACGTGATGATGCGCATGCAGCACACCGGTAGGCAGGTAAGAGGAACCCGCCCCTGGATTGGAGGCTAAAACATATAAAGAACGGTTGCTGGAATTTGGTATGTCTAGTTTAATGAAAAGAAAGACTCAGGCTGACATGATAGCAGTGTTCCAATATCTCAGGGGCTGCCACAAAGAAGAATGGGCCAACCTATTCTCCAAAGCACCTGAAGGCAGGAGAAAAAGCAATGGATGGAAACTAATCAAGGAGAGAAGCAACATAGAGCTAAGGATAAACTTGCCTCCAGAAGTTGTGAATGCTCCAACACTGGAAGTTTTTAAAAAAAGATTAGCTAACCATTTGTCTGAAATGATATAGGGTTTCCTGCCTGAGCAGGGGGTTGGACTAGAAGACCTCCAAGATCCCTTCCAACTCTGTTATTATTCTTATTCTTATAAGCCTCCAAATGTAGATCACATGAACATGGGGATGCTGCAATGGTCATAAGTGTGAAAAATGGTCTTAAGTCACTTTTTTCAGTGCCGTTGTAACTTCAAACAGTCGTAAACAAACTGTTGTAAATCTAGGATTACCTGCACTATCTATTTGTCCATTCACCAAAGACTAAATCTGGTGTGGCAAGTGAAGCCAAACAAAACCAAACAAATGATGGTGTTCAAAAGTGGGCTGGACCGGCTGGGAACTACAGAGGAAAAAGGAATCCTCCAATGCTTGTCAGTTGGGCTGCTGCTCAGGGTGCTGTTGATTCCTCCATGCTAAGCCTCCCTCCTGCCTTCCTTCTGGTCATGTGACCCAGAATGGAGCATAAACAACCCATCCTTTGCTTTTCAGTGCATTTGTATACACAAACATGGTCTAGGCACAAACAAGGGGACAGCAAAGCAATGTAACACATATTCCCGCACCTTGATTAGTCCTGGGGGAGAAAGTGCACACAAAGATGCAACACATTACCTCATAACACAGCTGGTAAACAGATGTCAATAATTCCAGAAGCCAGGCTCTGTGCGATTTCCTTTCCTTTCCTTTCCAGTCCAGTGGTATGTAGAAATAAATTATGTAAAGTGATATTAACATTTGTATGTAACTCTTTGATCCATGATAAGCCTTTTTTCTTCTTCTCCCTCCTGGTCATGTGACTCGGGGTAGGAAAATATACAGCGCCATGTTCTTCCCAATACAGAGGTACAAACACAAGGGCCGAGAAAGATGCATCACACATTGTTATGCGGAAGAAAATACACACTTCCTATGGTCCTTGCTGGCAAAGAGATTGGAAACAATTACACAAATTATAATCAGCATATTTCAGCTTTCCTTAAAATATGTTGAATTAACTCAGCTTGTTTGCATTTCCCAGGAATTGACACTGACAGAATGGAGGAACGAGTGATTAAAGTTTGTGGCCTAATTTTGTAAGAGGGAAAAAGTGATTCAAGGTTAGTGGTATTTTTTTCCGTAGCATAGCAATAGCATTTAGACTTATATACCGCTTTACAGCGCTTTACAGCTCTCTCTAAGTGGTTTACAGAGTCAGCATATTGCCCCCAACAATCTGGGTCCTCATTTTACCAACCTCGGAAGGATGGAAGGCTGAGTCAACCTTGAGCCTGGTGAGATTTGAACTGGCAAATTGTAGGCAGCCGGCAGGCAGCAGAAGTAGCCTGCAGTATTGCATTCTAACCACTGCCCCACCACGACTCCTCATAGGAGGTTTTTATTGGAATAAGAGCATGAAGGCGTTTTTATCTAAGTTAATTATGATACATAATGAATGGGGGTAATGGACATAATGTAATATAAATCCAAATTGAAATCCCCATTCAGCCTAGAAGTTCATCCAGTTCCTACATTTCAGAAGAATTTAACAGGATTGTTCTGATGCTAAAATAGGATAATCTGCCATTGGTCAGTCCTGACATCTTTAGAGAAAGATATCATGCTGGTCAATTTTCTGCCTAAAATGGCACAGCCTTAGAATTTGTGTTAGAACAGTTGAGTTAGCTTTTCTGTTCAAGAGTTTAATGACAGAAATGTCACATGCATGTGTGTATTAATCTCACAGGGATGTCTACCAGATCCCAAGAGGTGCATAATTCCAATTGCCAATCAGGAAATATGGGGGGGGGGGAGTTAATACTGTGTGTTTTTATCATTCCTAGAAAATGGAAACTATCTCAGCTAAGCGTGGATGAGATTTTCATCGAACATATTGTTTTTCTACTGTCAGATGAATACACAAGCTCACATAAGGTGGGTATAGCTTTACGTTTGAACCAGAGGTGGGTTCCTCCTGGTTCGGACCAGTTCTATAGAACCGGTAATGGGAATTTCCCCCCACTCGCCGAATCGGGAGCGATGGCTGGCTAGCCACACACCCGAACCGGCTCTCTCAGCGGCGCCATCTTGTTTTTCACTTCTGCGCACGTGCAGAAGCTGTTTTTGCTTCTGCGCACGTGCAGAAGCTGAGTTTTTAGCACTCTGCATGTGTGCGTGCGTGTGCGCCCACGTGGCGTGGGAGGAAGCGAACTGGCAGCGAGGTAAGTTAGAACCCACTCCTGGTCTGAACGTCATTGTGAAGGACTGAAGAGAGGCCCTACTGCAACACCCTCCTCTCTTGCAGTCATGAGCTAGCTTTGGTAAGATTTGAATTTGTGGCCTAGTGTTTCCACAGGACATTCCACACATTTTGGCAGCCTCCATCTCTCCATCTCCCAGCATCCCGGGAGGATATTATCAGTGGTTTGGTGGTTTCACCAAAGAAAGCTGAAGGTTTCATTCCCCAGTTTCTTGGCTAAGTGGTCAAACCACGACATTTTCAGAAAGCAGCATGGCTTACAAGCATACTGTAACCACACTAGTGTTTCCTATTTTTCACAATGTGCAAATATATGAAATTTGCATCTAGACCTGGGGCTTTCTACCATAAATTAAAAGCAGGTTTCTTTGAAAAATGCCTTCTGTGTCCTTTCATCTATTGACCGAGTATCAAAATTCAAAGAGGCAATGTATGATGCAGTTTCACTAGCTATGGCTTCCTGCTTCAATTGCTTTGATTGGTTCTGTCCCAGATAGAATTTGGAAGAAAATAAGTTCCCTTCAAGTTCTTTGGCCAGGCCAATTCGGTACTGCTTTCTTTTCAGTAATTCATGGGCCATCAAAGAAGGCAATTTGACATTTTGCTACACTTATTAGCTGGGTACTACACTTATTTTTATTTTTTTTCAAAGAAGCTGCAAGTTGCAGTGGACAGAGCAATTATATAAATGAGGCAGGGTTATGTCTTGCTGTTTTGTGTCGCAGTTCTGGAGTTCTTTTAATTAGATTAACTGTATTTTAAGTCTTAGAATAAAGAATAGGAAAAAATGGCCTTAGTTTAGGGCAATTTTCAGGGGTCTCCTGAGGAACCACAAAGAGATTCTAAGACATTAGACTGACTACAGGTGGTCCTTAACTTACAACCACAATTGAACCCAAAATTTATGTTGCTAAGTGAGACATTTGTTGAGTTTTGCCCCATTTTATGATTTTTCTTGACACATTTGTTAAGTGAATCACGGCAATTGTTAAATTAGTAGCACAGTTGTTAAGTGAATCTGGCTTCCCCATTGACTTTGCTTGTTAGAAGATCGCAAAAGGTGATCACAGGACCCCGGACACTGCAGCCGTCATAAATGTGAGTCAGTTTCAAGTATCCAAATGTAAATCATGTGCCAATGGGGATGCTGCAACGGTCTATGGTCCAAGGGAATCTGCTCACTTCTTCTCCAACCGTTTTCCTCCTCTTCCAAAACGGAGAATTAAATCTGAGAAAATATATGTCTCTAGTGGCAGTGCTGACAAAAAACTAACTACACCTTCTTAAACCCAGATGCCCTGACAATATTTATGATTAGACATTCTGTTCATACGTCCTCTTTACAAGTGACTTCTTGGCAGTAACGTGAAAAATAAAGTAAAGGCAGGATTTTCTCTCTGTGTGTTTTAATGAAACAATAGCACTTAGCAATAGCACTTAGACTTATATACCGCTTCATAGTGCTTTACAGCCCTCTCTAAGTGGTTTACAGAGTTCAGCATATTGCCCCCAACAATCTGGGTCCTCATATTACCGACCTCAAAAGGATGGAAGGCTTAGTCAACCTTGAGCCTGTCACGATGTGAATATTGCCCGTTTGTGCATCTCTATGTTTCCTAAGGTTTCTTGTATTTATGATCAAGCAGACATGTGATATGTTTTACTACGCATGCGTGCATTCCAGGAGTCAACTCCTTCCTTCTCTTTCTCCATTTCTGCTGAAGGCAGACGTGACTTTCATTAGCCGATAAGATGTAGCTTATTAAGTATTCTTTTTATTACTTTTCTACTGAAATAAATATTTTGTTAATTAGATTTGAATCTCGGTTTTATTTTCTAATGAGAATGACTTCAAAAGGGAACAAGATCCACAGATCGCCTCTACGGGGGAATGCCCCCCTTAACAGAGCCAGTGAGATTTGAACATCTGAACTGCTGAACTAGCAGTAGCCTGCAGTGCTGCATTTAACCACTGCGCCACCTCGGCTCTTCGGATTTAACAGTGCAAGTCAAACACCGCAGATAAGGACAATCACAAAACATTTGTCTAAAGTTGAAACATTCTGTCACTTTATATTTTATATTTTATTTTATTTTTTGCCTTCCTAAAAACATTGTGCAAATTATTATTGAGTAAAAATAAGTTATACCTTTCCAACAAAATGAGTTTCCTGAGTTGAGAAACTGGATTACAAAATATACTCAGGGTTCATATCTAACAGAAAGCTTTAATATTCAGTAAATTTGGATGGTAAGTAAAACAGCATTTGTCAGGCTGATCAAACCTTGGAAACATTAATGGGCAAAGGGCCAAATTAAGGCCAACTGATACCTTAAGCAAAAACCAACAATGTCATCTCTTGTCAGAAGAAAAACTCTCATACCATGAGATGGAAATAAATGTGATATCTGACAACACCTTCAAACCATTGTTAAAATGTAGTTGCTCATCATGGCAAAGAAAACTTTTTTTTTAACTATGCAGATTTAACAGCGCAAGTCGAACTCCGCAGATAAGGACAATCACAAAACATTTGTCTAAAGTTGAGCACTATAACACGGCAGTGAAAGAGTTAAAGGCATGATAGTCAGGAGAAAAATCTCCCACTTCTTTTGGTATTCTGATTATGTTTATTTTGCTTAAAGGTTAATCCAGAAGTGGCGGGCAGGGACACCTGTCATGTTTATGGGTGCTTTTTTAATACCATTTGAGTAAGAACATCTGCAGAGCAGAAGTGTCCATACGTGCAAAGCTTGTAAAAACAAGATATGATTGCCATCTTGCCTTTTTAAAATCTTCCTTCCCATGTTGCCCCTCATCAGAGCCAACTTTCTCACCCCACCCATTCCAGTGGGGCACTCCCATAGAATTCCTTACAAATGTAGAATAACAGAATAAAAGGGTTGGAAGGGACCTTGGAGGTCTTCTAGTTCAACCCCCTGCTCAGGCAGGAAGTTCTATACCATTTCAGACAAATAGTCATCCAATCTCTTCTTAAAATCCTCCATTGAAGGAGCACTCACAACTTCTGGAGGCAAATTGTTCCACCGATCAATTGTTCTGACTGTCAAGAAATTTCTCCTTACTTCTAGATGGCTTCTCTCCTTGATTAGTTTCCATCCATTGCTTCTTATCTTGCCTTCAACTGCTTTGGAAAATAGGTTGACATCCCCTTCTTTGTGGCAGTTCTTTAGATATTGGAACACACTGTTCTACTGCCCATAATGGATCTTCAAATGGGGGTCTTCCAAGGGCAATTGGAATATTGGGCAGGCGTTAATGTTGGTCTAATAGCTCTTTGTTCCCATACCATATTTATCCAAGGCTCCTATATGTGTCATAGCAATTTAGAATAGAATAGAATAGAATAGAATAGAATAGAATAGAATAGAATAGAATAGAATAGAATAGAATAGAATAGAATAGAATAACAGAATTGGAAGGGACCTTTCAGATCTTCTAGTCCAACCCCCTGCTCAGGCAGGAAACCCTATACCATTTCAGACAAATGGTTGTCCAATCTCTTCTTAAAAACTTCCAGTGTTGGAGCATTCACAACTTCTGGAGGCAAGTTGTTCCACTGATTAATTGTTCTAACTGTCAGGAAATTTCTCCTTAGTTCTAAGTTGCTTCTCTCCTTGATTAGTTTCCACCCATTGCTTCTTGTCCTGCCTTCAGGTGGTTTGGAGAATAGCTTGACTCCCTCTTCTTTGTGGCAGCCCCTGAGATATTGGAACACTGCTATCACGTCCTCTCCTTTCCATTAGTGTCAATGGAAAACAGTGGTGGGTTGTAAATATTTTTGCTACCGGTTTGCTTGCACGCGCAAGCGCACACACAACACTTCTGCACATGTGCAGAAGCGTCCCAGGCAGGTGGGCGAAGCATCCCAGGCGGGTGGGCGGAGCGTCCCGGGCTGGTGGGCGGAGCATCCCGGGTGGGTGGGCAGAGCCTCCTGCCGCCAGAGCCACCAGTTCTAAGAACCGGTCTGAACTGGGAGCAACCCACCGCTGATGGGAAGGAAAGAATAAAGAGTAAGCAATCTTTTCAATACCTTCTGAAAAAGCCAGCATCAAATTTATGGTTTTCCTGATAGATTATAGAAAGAAGAGAGTCATCATGTAACTTTAGAGGGAGAATGATATCAATTTATAAATATCACTGCTCTGAAGAAAATCAGAAACCACTTTTTAAATCTTTTTTCTTCTCTGTTTTTTCTCATACCCTTTCTTCTTTAATTTTTTTCCTTTTTTGCTCTGTTTTCATTTGTATTAGTCTTATACTTGTGTGTAAAATTTTCAATAACATTACATGAAAAAACCTAGCCTCAGACATTGGTGGGGTGCTCAGAGAAGGTTTCATATCGCCAGTTTTATTTTCTGAAGATTCTGACTTTAGAGGAGGGACATCTGTTGTCCCTTATACTCATTCCTGCAATATCCCGGCAGTGACTGCAGAACTGCAACTTCCAACATTTCAGCTCCAAATGGAAATGTTTAATTGCTGAAGAAAGTGATAGACATTGGATACCGTCCAGTAGTGGGTTCTAAAACCCTTCACTACCGGTTCGCATGCGAGCTCACGCTCGCGACACTACTGTGCATGCGCAGAAGCATTCCGGGCAAGTGGGCGGAGTGTCCCGGGTGGATGGGCAGAGCCTCCCGCTGCCCGCGCTACCAGTTCTAAGAACCAGTCCGAACCGGGAGCAACCCACCGCTGATACCGACCTTCTCAAGTAGGCATAGTTCCTGCCCAAGGGAGATTGTGTCTTAATATTTCATTATACAGCCATATTGGACTGGGGCCAGGCTTGGGATAGTTTTGGTGAAATCAGTGAGGTTTCACTGTTCGTGTGTTCTCATTTATTCCAGCGATTTACTTTAACTTTGTTTGTGGAATCAACTACAGGTAGCTCTCAACTTACAGCCATTTGTTTAATGACCGCTCGAACTCACAACAGCACTGAAAAATGTGACTCATGACCGCTTTTCACACTCATGGTCATTGCAGCATCTCTGTGATCACGTGACTCAAATTGGGACTCTTTGCAATTGGCATGTACATATGACAGTTTCAGTATCCTGGAATCATGCTTACCACCTTTTGCAACCTTCGGACAAGCAAAGTCTATGGGGAAGCCAGATTCACTTAACAACCATCTTACTAACTTAACTACTGCAATGGTTCACTTAACAACTATGGCAAGAAAGGTCGTAAAATGGGGCAAAACTCACTTAACAACTTCCTTGCTTAGCAATGGACATTTTGGGCTCAATTGTGGCTGTAGGTCAAGGACTACCTGTACCCATATTGGACTGGATCCAGACTTGAGATCAGAGGTGGGATTCAGCCGGTTCAGACCGGTTTGGGCGAACTGGTAGTGGTGACCTGCAGGTGGGCCCGCCTGGGCGCAATCCTGTCCTATATCGCTGTGTGTTTTGACGCTGCACGCATGCACGGATGGTGCGCATGAGTGAATTGCCGTGTTTTTTGACACAGCGTGCATGTGTACAAGGTGCACGCGCGAGCAAAGTGAGTGTGTGTGTGTGCACGCTCACATTTTCGATTCTGGGCGAACCGGTTGTTAAATTATGTGAAGCCCACCTCTGCTTGGGATAGGTTCGGTGAAATCAGTGAGACTACATTGTGCATGTGTTCTCATTTATTACAGCAATTTTGGATAATCCATCATTATCTTGTAATTAAGAAAACCCAGGAAGTAGGTTGGAAGGGATATAGAGGCTCTATCTATTGTTTAACTTTCCAATTCCTTGCAAAAGCAAAAGATTTTAAAACAATTTAAACAGATCCGGTAGCGAATTTATTCTGCCTTGCCAATGCATTCATTTGTTCACTTGAATTTTTAAAAATGATTAAAATAATACTGCTGATCCCAATGGACTTATTTTACAAATTAAATGGTTTTTAAGATTAGGGTTCACTGTTAAATAAAATTCCCAAATACTGGGGGGCTCGGGAAGGGAAATGGTTTCAGTTGCAAGAGGTTCCCGAGACAACATAGCTGAGCTTTGACCTTTAGTAACTCATTCCAGATTTGGAATCTTTCCAAATTCACATAGTTTATGTGAAGTCATCCAAGGAACTTGACACATCAATAGCACAATTACATCGGGGAAAATCCACCAAGATTGACTCCCTTAGCTGGGTCAAAGTTTGTATCGAAGCCAGAACAATTAGGGTTGGAGATGTTACAGCAGACAAAGGCACCCAAAATATATATTTCAGTGGTCACGGTGATAGCAGATTAAGTTTCTTTTTCTCACCAAGTTTTTGCAGCTCAAACCTTGACACCTTGTGATTTGCCATTATAAATCAGTGACATGAATACATACACCTTCATTTCAGATTCAGATTAACAGAGTTAGAAGGGACCTTGCAGGTCATCTAGTCCAACCCCCTGCCCAAGCAGGAGACCCTTACATCTGCCTCTACCTAGGATCAAACTCACAACCTCCTGATTGTGAGGCAAGAGCTCCACCTCTAGGCCATAGCAGCTGGGTATTTTGTCATTCCTAAATCTGTATTGTTTCTATGCCAGGCAGAAGCTTGATAGAAACGGCTTTTCCTGATGCCGACATTTTAATATTGAAAACATACCTGCTTAACTTCGATGGTTCTCACTCATTTATTCCATATTATAAGTTCTCTCTGCAAAAAAGGAGGAGGAATAGGATTGTAGTGGAGTTAAGTAGGGAAAATATTTCTTCATCTCCTGGATAATCTTCTTGGTCAATAAATGAGCCTCCATGCTCTGAGCCAAAATTCAGGAGCAAAATTATGATCTGGGAAAACTTTTCTTACTCTTTTTAACAAGTTTTTTTTTAAAAAACGAGGTAGGTTTATGAGAGGATTAAGACACCCCATTAAAAAGAAACTCAAAAATGGCCTTACAAAAATGAATAACGGAACAATAAGAGTTGGAAAAGACCTTGGAGGTCTTCTAGTCCAACCCCCTGCTCAAGCAGGATACCCTACACCAGTGGTGGGTTCCTACCGGTGCGGTCCACTCTATAGCACCGGTAGTGGCCCGCTGGTGACGTCACAGTACCGATACAGTCGGTTGCCGGTGCCTGGGCGCCACCATTTAAAAAAAATTTTTTTTAATTTTTTTAAAAAA
Source organism: Diadophis punctatus similis (assembly GCA_023053685.1). NCBI lineage: Eukaryota > Metazoa > Chordata > Lepidosauria > Squamata > Dipsadidae > Diadophis > Diadophis punctatus. The sequence continues at coordinate 6,847,955 of JALIGW010000003.1, read as the reverse complement.
TTTCTTCTGCGCATGCCCAGAAGCCAAGATTTCGGCACTGCGCATGCCTTCCTACCCCACAGTAAGTCCAAGGAGGGGAGGATGGCTGAGGGAGTGCGTGAGACGCTGAAAGAACAGGTGGCAGGAGCTATCTCCATTCCCCTCCCTTCAGCAGTCCGAGAAGCCACGAACGCGCAGTGATGATCCTAGGCATTTTCGCATGTTTGAGGCTTCTTGAGCTGCTGAGGGGAGGGGGAATGGGCGGCAGGACCTATCTCAGTTCCCCTCCCTTCAGCAGTCCGAGAAGCCATGCCCACCCGGTCACATGGCCGGCAAGCCACGCCCACCCAGTCACATGGCTGGCAAGCCACACCTACAAAATAAGCCACACCCACAGAGTGGTAATAAAAAAATTAGGAACCCGCCCCTGCCCTACACCGTTTCAGAAAATGGTTGTTAAATTTATTCTTAAAACATTCCATGTTGGAGCACTCACAATTTTTGGAGGAAGGATGTCCCACTGATTAAATTGATAGAACTAAACTGACAGCAAACAGCACTGATGATGTTACCTAGTTTGGGTAATGAAACATCTGCAAGAAAACAAGCAAGTTCAGAGAGCACCCAGGACCAGTGGTGGGTTCCTACCGGTGCGGTCCACTCTACCACACCGGTAGCGGCCGGCCAATTACGCAATTTGCGCGCGACACCGGACTGTCATCTTCACCAGTCCGTCGCGCGTCGCCATATTTTTCAGAATGTTTGGCCTTTTTTTTGCTTCTTGTGCATGTGCAGAAGCAAAATCTTGCGAGGGGACGTGCGTGCGTGCGAGGTTTCGGTAATTTTTTGCTTTCGCGCATGCACGGAAACAAAAAATCACCAAAATCACGCGCACGCACGTGTCCCCTCACAAGATTTTGGAATTTTTTTGCTTCCCCGCATGCGTGGAAGCAAAATTGTGCGAGCGGGCATGCCGCGTAGCGAGTGCACACACACACGAAACATGGTGATGTGCGCACAGCACACCGGTAGCGAGGTAAGAGAGCAACCCACCGCTGCCCAGGACCCCTCTGTTGTCATTGTCAGGAAATTTCTCCTTAGTTCTAGGTTACTTCTCTCCGTGATTAGTGTCCATCCATTGCTTCTTCTCCTACCTTCAGGTGGTTTAGAAAAAGATATTCTCAAATCATCACAATTTGGGACATGCAGAGTTTCAGTCTGATCAAAAGTAAGTCTTCTCAGAGACTTCCCTTGTGTCTTTATACTCATGGCTAGGGCTGTGCTTGTTCCTTTGCAATACAGGCCACCCTTTCGAACCTGGAAGCCACCAGATGTGCTTTGTAGCTAAACCACCAGACCAAAGATGCCTGAAGTTGAAGCCAAGCACATCACACTTGGGGAACGATTGATGTAGCTAAAGTCAAGAGTAGCAGTGGTAGCTTAAGTCAATAGTAGCGGAAGAAAGGAAAAGACAAACGTTGTTAGCCCAGGAACCCAGGATGTAGACGATCCTCTGTTTCTTTTTTTCTTTTGTACAGGCATCTCAACATCTGCTGTGCAAAGCTATTTCAAATATGATGGACAAGTAGGCAGCTGATAATGAGCTGTATTCCATGTAGGCAGGCAAATAGCAATGGCTACTAATGATTATTTTTTCCAATATGGCTCATTCCTGCTCCTCCATAACAATATTATGTAGGCAGGAGAAATGTTTGATGCTGGCAACATCTGCAAAACCCATATTATAGCTGTTAAGGAATTTGTGCTCTTAAGCACGTGAACAGCGAAACGTGATGTTGCAGTTGATATGAGGTGATATGATTCAGTCAATAAACAGATACATTTAAAGTATATACAAATAGTTTACTCAAAGAATTAGCAAAGTCCAAATAAGAAGTCCAAGTCATTCACGTTAAGTCAGTCAATACGAAGAATCTTCTCATCAGCCTATCCTTGTCTTAATTAGCAAACAAAGATTACAGCTAACAAACAAATCTATACTATCACAGATAGTTACGCTATACACAGCAGCTCTTCACAGTACTTTCACAGACACGAAGTCAATTACTTAATGAATCAGCAGTGAATCAGCAGAGACAATCAGTAGAGAGAGTCAGCAGGGAGAACGAGCCTGTTCTCTAGCTCCTTTTTATAGTAATCAGAAAGCTTACAAAGCATTTAAAGCAATATTACCTATATTCACATAGACATTGATTTGTGGCTTATATATTAGCAAACCCAACCATTTGGACAGAGTCCTAACAATAGCCGCCTAATTTGGGGGGGGGGGACATCAACTTCTTCGCTAAGGGTTCTTTAGTTTCTAACTAAGTACCTCTCCCTTCTTGTGCTTCTGATTTTACTGGGATGACTAAATCTCTAAGCTATGTCAGCAGTAAACAGAATTAATTTACCTCCTGCTTCTTTGAAACAGCTGCTGACAGCTGTGCTATAATCAACTGGGCATCTTTGCTCTTGGAATCTTCACATTTTTTTCCCTTGTAGCTCTCTCTACATCCCAATAATGCTGCATAATTTAGATTTATGCCGTTGCAGTGAATGTTGACAAGTAACCAAGACACAGTAGCTGAGCAACTTGGAAGAGGCTGTGTTGTGTAGTCGAAAAAGCATGAATGAGAGGGAAAGGGGAGGAAAGTCAAATTGGAAAAAATAGCACGCATGGAAACATATAGGAAGCTAATAAGGACAGGTAACATGTAGCCGTTCAAACATATAATGTTCATATGGCCTTTATAAAAGATCAGGTGAAAAGCCCCTGGTAAAAGAAAGTATCAGTTTCTTTTCCTGCTTGGAGGCGAAAAGGAATATACCAGAAAGATGAAAAGGGGAGCACAAAAAAGAATATCTCAGCCCTTCGGGATAGTTCAAACATGGAAACCAAGCATACATAATACTGCTTTTATTATGAGGTTACAGTTACAGAATCTTGCTAAGTCTGAATGTGTTTCCTCCACTTCAGGGGTGGGTTCTGGCTTACCTCGATGCCGGCTCGCTTCCTGATGCGACATGCGGGTGCGCGCACACTGCGCACCGCATTGGCACACCACCCATGCACAGTGCTAAAAACCCAGCTTCTACGCATGCGCAGAAGCAAAAAACAGCTTCTGCATGTGCGCAGAAGCAAAAAACAAAATGGTGCCACCTACGGCGCCACCGAGAGAACTGTTTCGGGGGCATGGCAGGCCTGAGTAACTGCTGGTTCCAGCAACCCAGGCTGCCAAGTTACTACCGGTTCCATAGAACCGGTCCGAACCGAGAGAAACCCACCTCTGCCCCACTTCTTTCCTATGTCTGCTGGAGAACTAGGTAGGGTCTTGTCTTAGATGCTTTGTCAGGTTACAGTTGTGGCTTGGACTCAAGTTTCTTTTATCTGTCTCTTGTTTTGGTAGTGCTTCTTCCTCCTGATCTCCAAAGTTACTCCTTCTGCTCATCACAGAATGGGTACTCTACTATCCATTTCTGGCTCTAGCTTTGCCCATCATGTGGCCCTTGTGACTAACATCTTAAAGCTCCTTTAGACACATCCATAGTTTACAACTTTGGGCTGTGATTTTTCTGTCAAGGATTTTTGAAATGTTAATCGCAAGGGCCATTTATGATGCATACACTCAGCACTCTGTTGAGGGTATATGGTGCCCTTAGGCCTCCTACCGATTCAAAGATTTGCATTTTTAGAATGACTTTTTTTTCCAAAAGAAAAGTTGGCATTGGTGCTTCCCAGGTTTAGCACTCTAGATCAGTATCTTAGCCTAAAGCTGGCCCTGGAGCTACCTAACATGTTTCGGTGCATGTGCCTAGCAACCAGGTAAAGCATTTTAGCTTGGGTGCATGCAAGACTTTAATAGATTTGGGACATTTGTAAACTATGCTTTAGTCCAGTGATGATGAACCTTTTAGGCAGAGTGCCCAAATCGGAAGGCATGCAGGCATGTGTGCTTGCGCGCCTGAGCACCGGAAACCTGACGACCAGCTGGCTGGCACGCATGCGCCCGTCAGAAACCCGATTACCAGCTGGCTGAACTGGGGCAACGGCGTGCATGCCCACAGAGAGGGCTCGGCGTGCCACCTCTGGCACATGTGCCATAGGTTCGCCATCACGGTTTTAGCCTCTTGGAATCTACCGTATTTTTCGGAGTATAGGACGCACCTTTTTACTCCCAAAAAGGGGGTCAAAAAGTGGGTGCGTCCTATACACCGAATGCAGCCCCCAACCCCCCCAGCCCCCACCCTTCGGAAGTTTTCCCCGCCGCCCGCCGCTGCCTCCGCCACCGCCGCTTGCCCCCCCGCTGCTTGCCCCCGCCGTCCCCGCTGTTGCTTGCCGCCGCCACCACCGCTGCTTGCCCCCGCCACCCATTCCTGAGCTAGCACCTTTCGAGGTGCCACCACTCCGCTTCGATCCCCACCGCTGCCCGCTTGCGAGCGAGCGGGCGTACAAGCAGGCGAGGCGTGGCGGCAGGCAGGTGTCTTGGAAGCGCCGAGGGCAGCCCTCTCGCTTAGCCGGCAGCAGCGGGCGCAGCGAGTTCCGTCCCCACGCGCGTCCCCGGCGCTTGCTGTGGCGACGCTGTTTTCTCCGAGACCTTTGTCTACTGCTCCTTCTCTGAGACAAAGGTCTTGGAGAAAACAGCGTCGCCACAGCAAGCGCCGGGGACGCGCGTGGGGACGGAACTCGCTGCGCCCGCTGCTGCCGGCTAAGCGAGAGGGCTGCCCTCGGCGCTTCCAAAACACCTGCCTGCCGCCGAGCTTCGCCTGCTTCCTCAGCTGCTCTTCTCTTGGCCGGGAAAACCAGGAGCCGCCGCTTTCGCCGCAGATCTGCTCAGCTCAAGTTGCAGCCCTTGAACTTCAGGAGGGAACTGGCTGCGAGACCGGGAGGACTTGTGGACTTCAACTCTAGCTAGCATGACTGGAGGAGGAATTCTGGGAGTTGAAGTCCACAAGTCTTAAACTTGCCAAGGGGGTGCAAGGGTCTTCAAACTTGTGGACTTCAACTCCCAGAATTCCTCCTCCAGTCATGCTAGCTCAGGAATTGGAGTTGAAGTCCACAAGTCTTAAAGCTGTCAAGTTTGAAGACCCCTGGGTTAGGGGTGCAAGGGTCTTCAAACTTGGCAAGACTTTTTACAACCATGTACACTTTTTACAAACTTCAAACTTGACAGCTTTAAGACTTGTGGACTTCAACTCCCATTCCTGAGCTAGCATGACTGGAGAAGGAATTCTGGGAGTTGAAGTCCACAAGTCTTAAAGCTGTCAAGTTTGAAGTTTGTAAAAAGTGTACATGGTTGTAAAAAGTATACATGATTGTAAAAAGTATTCTGCTACACTGGTATTTTATTAAATAATATATTACTACACCATTTGGTTCAGAATACTTTTTTCCTTGTTTTCCTCCTCTAAAATCTAGGTGCGTCCTATACTCCGGTGCGTCCTATACTCCGAAAAATACGGTAGTTTGATATATATCGCTCTTTAACAGTACTTTGTCTATCGTTTGCAATTTTACTGCAAACTGTTAACATTTTGTTCTGTATCTTTGCTCCTGAATTTCTTCGGGTGTGAAGAAGACAGGATAGGGTTTTCTTAAAAGCAAGTTGATTACTACACCTCTAATGCCAAGTCAAAAGACACATTGCTTTTGGCTCAGCAAGCTGTGGAAAATGCAGTTGGTGGTTTATTCAAAAACCATAGTTAAGCAAACTACAGCTTAACCTGATGAGTGAGTGATTCTGGACTCTCGCAGATGAAACTGATTTTTTAAGATTCATTTCTACCCTAGCTATTGAACAGAAACTGCCTTGGTCACCCTGCAGAATAACCTGTGCTAGGAAAAAGGTGGAATGTGATCCAGTTGGTCCTCTTAGACCTCTCAGCAGTTTTTCATACCACTGCTGCCCATAGTATCCTTCTGGAGTCGGGATCTGAGGACCCTGTGTTATAGTGGCTCCACTCTTATTTGGATGGCCATTTCCAGACGATGGTGCTGGCGGATTCCTATTCTTCCTCCTGGTGGTTGGCTTATGGAGTCCCTCAGCATTCTATATTAACTCCTATGCTTTTAAATATCTACAAGAAATCACTAGGAGAGGTAATCTGGGAACGTGGACTGAAGTACCATCAACAAGAATGATACCTAGCTCTCTGCAAAAAGCTGTTATGCAAGGAAAGGCAGAAGGAAAGAGAGTATAGCAACCAACAACAAAGTGAATGGACTCCGTTAATAGCAATAGCACTTAAACTTATATACCGCTTTACAGTGCTTTACAGCCCTCTCTAAGCTGTTTACAGTCAGCATATTGCCCCCCCCCCCCCAACAATCTGGATCCTCATTTACCGACCTCAGAAGAATGGAAGGCTGAGTCAACCTTGAGCCTGGTGAGATTCGAACTGCCAAACTGTAGGCAGCCAACAGAAGTAGCCTGAAGTACTGCATTCTAACCACTGTGCCACCACGGCTCTAATGGCAATGAATGCACTATTGGAAGACCTATAAAGAGAGATCATTGTGGAGAAAATCTAGCTTCCAGAAGTCAACACCAGCAGCATATAATCAATTAAAAGAACTAACTTTACCTCTCCTTTTCATCTAACACAGATTGAATCAGATAGTGTCCTAAGTCACAGGGTGATAAGGCTGAAGGAGGGCCAATAAACTGAAACTCAAACCAGACAAGATCTAGATACTATTATTTGATGATGCATTTCTGTCCCGGAGCGGTCCAGGCTTACCCTAAACCTAAAGGAACAGGTTTGCAAGTTGGAAGATGCTCCCACATCCATCACTGTCACTAAGGCCCAGGTGTGACCTTGATTGTACAGAGTAGGGTTTTGTTTTATCAAGTTTCACTTGATTTACCAACTGTGACCTTATCTGAATAGAGATAGCCTTGCAAGTGTTATTCATGGTCTGGTAATTTTCCAGTTGGATTATTGCAATGTGTTGTTCTGTCGGGTTGTCTTTGAAAACAGTCCAGAAAATTCAGTTAGTTCAAAACAGACTAGCTAGACGGTTCACTGAGATTGGTCGATATGAACATTTCACCATCCATACTGGCTGTCGGTCCATTTCCAAACTCAGTTCAAAGTGTTAATTTTGACTTTTAAATCCCTAATTGGCTTAGGACCAAGTTACTTGAAGAAATACCTTTTCCTCTACTGTATGTACCTACCTGGACTTGTGTTAGTTTTGACCTTTAAAGCCCTAAACCAGGGATGGGCAATTAATTTTTCCAAGGCGCCAGATGAGAAACTGGGACTGTTGAGGAGAGCCGAACCAATAGGGCTGAAAAAGATAGCAATCACCTTCAAAATAAAAGCAAATCGCCTTCAAAATAAAAGCAATCTACCTGGGCCAGACAGGGACAGCCAAAGGGCTGGATGTGGCCCACAGACCATAAAATGGTGATCTGCCCAGATCTGCCCTAAAGAATTTAGGACCAGATTACCTGAAGGAACACCTTTCCTCATACTGTATGTACCTACCTGGACCTTAATGTTGATTGCTTATTTAGTATCCTATGACTATCACTAAGTGTTGTATCCAGGGGGTGGGTTCCTCCCAGTTCGGACCGGATCGCCAGAACCGGTAGCGACCCACTGCTGATATCAATCGGTGCTGTTCCGTGCACACCGCCATCTTTTTTTGGGGATTTTTGCGAATTTTTCCCCTTCTGCAGCTTGAAAAAGGGCCCTCCCGCCTGCCTGCGGGTGAATTCTGACCTTTATTTCTTCGCCCGAAGCACAGCTGATGAGCTCCTCAGCTGTGTTTTGGGCTAATTCTGGCTTCTGAGCATGCGCGGAAGCGAAATGGCACGAGGGGACACGCGCACAAAACATCGCGATGCGAACCGGTGACGAAGGTCAGTAGAACCCACCCCTGGTTGTATCTTATGATTTTGATGAATGTATTTTTATGACTATGATCATGATTTATCACTTATTGCTTATACTGTATGTACACTGAGAGCTTATGCACCGGAGATGAATTGTGTGTCCAATTACACTTGGCCAATAAAGAATTCTGTTCCGTTCCGTTCCATTCCATTCCATTCTTTACTCAAAGGAAAATCTCCTTGTGTTACATGGAGCTTATAACAAGGTACATAAATGAGGAATTGTAGCCTTCATTCATTTGTGGCTCTTTGAATGGGATTACATTGCCCTGACAATGAAACCCATTGAACTCAAAGGAACATTTACAGGATGGGCCTGTGAAGAAGCAAAGAAAGTGCAATAACCACATAAAAACATCACAAGAGAGGCTTCATTTTAAAGCCACGTAAAATGGCAATGATTTATTTGATTAATTTGTACAAACAACCATCTAAAAACAACTGCTGTAAGGAAATAAAAAGTCCCCAAACGTTTATTTGTTTCGCCAGCAGTTGTTAATAAATATTTTATTAAATAAAGAAACAACATGTTTTCAAATGAGAGATGATTTTTTTTTGTCAGTTGCTTGGTGGTTTTGTTTTTCCCAAATGTGACTGAGAAAAGAAATACAGAGGCTGAAATAAATAACTTTTTTTGGCTTTTGTGAAAACTATTTACAAAAACATGTACAAAGAATGGACCTTAAACAGAAATTAACCACAAAAAAGGCCATTTATTTATAAAGGTTAGGAAGGGAAATGACCCTAGGAATATTATTCCCCTAATACACATAAAGAGGCTGAACTCATTTGTGAAGGTTTTCTTCCAGAATATTTACCAACATAATCTGGAAAAGAAGACGCTACAGATCACCCATATATTATATACATACTCATAAGGCAGTCTTCCCTAAGCTGGTGTCCTCTGTATAAACTAGGACTGCAATGTTCAGAATGATGATCACATGATGGCCAGGAATCCTGCTTCTGTTGTCCCAACACAGCCTGAAGGTAACAGGCTCAGGAAAAACACATTTTTTTTCTTTTATCTAGTATAGCAGTGATGGCGAACCTTTTTTCCTTCGGGTGCCGAAAGTGCATGCGCGCGTGCTATCGCGCATGTGCAAGTGCCCACACCCATAATTCGATGCCTGGGGAGGGTGAAAACGGCCTCCCCCACTCCCCCGGAGGGCCTCTGGAGGCCGGAAATGGCCTGTTTCCCAACTTCTGGTGGGCCTGGTAGGCCCATTTTTCATCCTCCCCAGGCTCCAGAGGCTTCCCTGAAGCCTAGGGAGGGCAAAAACACCCTTCCCAGTCCCCCCGGAGGCCCTCCGGAAGCCGAAAACGCCCTCGCAGAGCCTCCGTGCGAGCCAAAAATCAACTGGCCGGCGTGCACATGTGCGCTGGAGCTGAGCTAGGCAATGGCTCGTGTGCCGGCAGATATGGCTCCGCGTGCCACCTGTGGCACCCGTGCCATAGGTTCGCCATCACTGTAGTATAGCATTAAAAAAAGACTTCCCTGAAGGAGGTTCATCAAACTCTAGAACAGGGCTGTCAAACTCGCGGGCCGGATGCGTCACGTGCTGGCCACGCCCGGTTTAGTGAAGGGGGGAAAGTCGCGATACGTCACGTGACGACGCCATGACGAGGAGAGTTTGACACCCCTGCCCTAGAAAGACATATGAAGCTGGTGTAAGCATCTATATACAAATATGCTAGGACTCCTGACTTCATCAGCAGGTGAAGGGAAGTTAATCTGACCCAAAAATAAACTGACTGAGGGAAAAGGTAAGGGTTAGAATCAGCTCTAATTTGAGGGATGCTTGAAAACCACTCTAGTCTCTTTAGTTTCCCATTGGGACCTACCCCAACAATCATTCTACCTACTGGTATATGAAACAAGCTGGTTTCATACAGTAGAAAGTCCACTTTAGGCCTTTTCCACCTAACAGGCACCCAGTCGAAAACATTTCCAAGCATGACTCCATAGATAGCAAGGCAATGTGAATCAATATGGTTTGTTCCTAACATCCTAGGCAGCCTTATTAGCAGGAAGAAGGGAAGAAACATCTCTCTCATATTCAGAGAGACCAGGGAAAAAAATATAGCTAGTCCTCGACTTATGACCACTCACTTAGCAACCATTGGAAGTTATGACAGACCCCAAAAAAGCTATGGTGGCTGGAGAATTCTGGGAGTTGAAGTCCACACATCTTCAAGTTGCCAAGATTGAGAAGCACTGGTATATAAGGCATGCACAGGTTTGTTGGCTTCTATTCTTTGGGCGGTATACAATGAGGTAAAATTTAAGGTTGATAAATTACCAACATAATTTTATGAACGCCATCATAACTTTACAAACGCCATCACTCTGCTAAACAAATAATTCCCTCACCACTGTCAAACTATTCACTAAGGCTGCATTACTATTACCTACTATTAGTTTTTCTCATTGTTCCTATCACCCATCTCCTCCCACTTATGACTGTAACTTGTTGCTTGTATCCTTACGATTTATATTAATATTGATTGTTTCCTGATTGCTTATTTGAACCCTATGACAATCATTAAGTGTTGTACCGCATGATTCTTGACAAATGTATATTTTCTTTTATGTACACTGAGAGCACATGCACCAAAGACAAATTCCTTGTGTGTCCAATCACACTTGGCCAATAAAGAATTCCATCTATCTATTTTATTTATGAGGTTTTAAAACCAGGTAAAGACCCACAAAAGTGTGGACACCAAGATCTTAACTATCCTACTGGCTAGATGCTTGCAAAAGATCTTACCACATATAATTCATCCTTCCCAGTTGGGGTTTATCAAAACTTTTCAGGCATCAGATAATTTGCATATATTAAATGACATACTGCATACAGCCGAGGATAAAAAAGATCCTGCTACATTAGTATCTTTACATGCAGAAAAAGCCTTTGAATTTTTTTTTGAAGCAAGTGATGATTAGATATGGCTTTCCATGGGATTTTGTTCAGTGATTGAGAGTTATTATCTGCAACTTTGCACCAGTTTTAACAAACTGAATGGCTTCAGTCACTTTTCAGCCACAATATCCTTTTTTGAACTAGGACCTCCACCCAGTATTACAAGTGCAGTATTTATGTAGCTTTAGCTGATGGCATATTACACTTGCTGCTTGAAATTCAACACTTTTGTGAGTTCAGCTCCCTCAGTCTTCCTATGTAGGTTCTTATCTTGGTATCTTCTCCTATGAAACTTTCCTGAATGGTCAACATTCTTTTTGAAACAACATACAACCCAACCGAAAGTCATATCGCCGTACATGGGCATCTTCAAGCTAATTGAGGATGAGCAATAACATTCTCAAGTTTTGGAAACAATTCTACTTGATGATAGAACCTGGATTATTTACCTTGGTATCAAGTTATTGATTAATGTTTGTTCCCCGTTAACGGTCCTCTCTATCCAATCTTTATCCTTGTATTTTTCTCCCAACAGCTCTATCCAGTGAAAAATTTTATGTGCACAATCTATGCAGAAATAGGTAACATATGGATCTACAGATTTTGAATATTGTGGCTTCTGAGCCACAATGACTAATAATGAAACACGAGACTTACAATTCAGTTGCATCTGGAGGTCACAAAATGCTTACCACTGTTCAACAGAATTGCAATTCCATGTCATTTAGCATTGTGGAAATATTGACAAGCTGTCCACCTCTTCATCCAGATTACTCTGATTTACGAATGGTAGCCTTTTAATTCAACAGCAATTATTGTATTAACTTTTTACACCTTTCTGCTCCCTTCCAGATTAGAGGAAGATTTAATTTAGCATTGCCAAAACAGAAAAGGGAGAAGGCACTTTTTCAGAAACAAAAGATCTCTATATTGGCTTGAATGCATTGTTCCTGCACATTATGAGATTCACTCTTCTGAATAGTTAAGACTTTTCTCTTGCCTATCAAATTGGATTAAAGCATAGGAAAAGAAGAAATCTTGCCAGAAAAAGTGATGAAACAATTATTAGAGTAAATCTGCATGTTTGCTGCTGTGACTTGGGAAATAGATTGGCAAATTTTATTGTCAGTATTCTAGTGAATGCTATTGTCAGCCCTGTTTTCTCAAACAGGGGAAGCTTAATTGTGCAATTCCATGAATTACACTAAACACAGCCCACTGCAACTCAAATCTGTATGCCGTTTATCCTGCTGTCTCTGTGCTTGTATACGGAACACTATGCATGGCCATACAAGGATATTATGTACAGCTCTGGTTCTTGCATTTGTAATGCTGCCTGCTCGTTTTGAATGGGAAACAGGAGATCAAGCTGCAAAAAGTACAGTATATATACATAATGCTCAGTATCTGGAATCAGTGCAAATGTTTTATAGCTGCCTTGGCAGGGAACATCTCAAACATGTAAGGACGTGGAATTTTTTTTTTTTTAAAAGAGGTCAAAATTCACATCTTCCTTGTAACGTGGTCAAGATAGCCAGTGGAATCAGATAAATTTTCATTCATACATTTTAATTCATGTGGTGCATTTCTTTAGGAAGGAGATTTATAAACCTGTACGTAGGGCACATGGATGTGTTCCTCATTCATATACACCTCAAATAGCTTTCTTGTTAAAAAAGAAAGAAAAGTAAGGAATAAAAGAGGTCTGTTTCCTTGACAAGGCACTTGCAGGGGGAAAAAATCTGTTCCTAGAATTCATCCTTATTTTCATCCAAGATGCTTCTGTGCAATCTAAAGTCAACTTTGCTCAAAGAAGCGCTTGCACCTCAAAAATCATTCCTGAACCTTTGGCCCGTTTAGAAGTGTTCTTTCTAAGATAGCTTTCTTTTTTTTTCTCTCCTCATTTTTTTTTCTTTTAAAAAAATCTCTCAATTTTAGAAAAAACAATTCAGTCTGCACATTTTGAAATCCCGATATAGCTTTCCTGACTAGGCTGCTAATGGCAGCCACAGGCTCGTACCACCATGTTTCTGTATTTCTTCAAAATGACGTTGGAGCTGTCATCGAAGTAGAGAACGGAAATGGCGTTGAGTTGTGTTGGGGCACAGCAAGGCTTCGGCACGGTATCGGGGTTTATAAAGTGAACCTAGAGGCAAATAAGTTACAAGGCATGTTTACAAGAATTTAAGCTGAATATTAAATACAAATACAACACAACAGCACATCAGTTGGGCTACCAGAGAGACTGTAGCAATCCAGGAAACCACTAGATGGCAGGAAAGACACTGAAAACGATGAACTCCTTTCTGCCATCTAGTGGTCATTTGAATTTTGCAGTTTGAAATATAGTTTTGCAGAAATGGACTATGGTTCTTTTCCCCTCCATATCTGCTTCCCTGTTTCTACCACATTGATGTTATAACCACTGCCAGTTATACTTGAAAGGCCTGCTTTTCTACAGATTTGGTGATCCCCATGCAAGAATTAACAAGGCATTTTTTAACGTTGAATCGAGCAAGCTCTGTGGGTACTAGACATTGAAAGTAACAGGGTTTTTCAACAAAGTTACCACTAAGTTCTATCGGAACTGGAGCCAGGAGATCTGACACCTTGACTTTTGTACTGAGAAGACTATGATTATTGGGCTTAGAAGAAACAGGTCTTGCAGAAGATCTACAAGAGTTGTTACATAAGGAAATCATGAAAGGGCAGTGAGCAAGAAGGGTGAGGATAAAAGGCATTCTGGGTAAATGTTCAGGGATAATATTATTTGCAATATATGTGTATGTTTGTGGGTACTGTGGGTATGTGGTGCATGCACACAACTCACACCCCACTATTATTAATGCAACTCTTACAGCCATAGAAAGTACTTGTCTCTGTGGATTTGTGACTGTTCTTTAGATATTCTTCCTAGTCTTGGGAACTGGTGATATGAAGAAATTATTTATATGAATACGATAAGCTTTCTCTTCCACATTTTCCTCCTTTCTCTCCTCCTCTCTTTTGTGAGGAAAGCTTTCATTGGATCATTTTGTATCCAATTTATTCACTTTTCATTTTTATAGTGAATTATAAATACATACAGACACGTTAATTGGTTGAGCTTCACACTCTTCCACCCTTCAATGTTTCCTCCCATTATTCAACTAGAAGATCCAGTTTTGGCACCTATTATTAGCAACACTTGATTTCCTCTGGTTGCATGGCAACTTTGGGTGTTGCCCAAAGAAGACAGGTTACCACCATGAAAGTAGCTGAACTAGCTATTCCTGAACTGTCAATGTAGTTGCAAGTTCTTTACTCATAGTGTCAATTAATAATTAGATCTAGTTTATAATCTTGGAGTAACCCAATATCCTCTCCTATACATGGAATTTTAGCTCCTGATAATCTGTGATGATGGAAAATATCGCTCAATTTTTTTCTTAGGTCAAGTTTTTTGAGGAAATATGAGAAGTATATTGCTATGAGAAAAATGTGCCTAGTAGATATATTTGCTTAGCATGAATAAAAGTAGTAATCATACCCATACATATTAACAGGGCGAGAGGAGGAGAGGACAGAAACTGCCATCCTATCTACAAATGGCAAATTGTGGAGACATGATTTAAACTTGATGATGTTACCTAGTTTGGTAATGAGACACCAAGCTCAGAGAGCACCAAGGACTCCACAGAATTCACCAAATACCATCCACCCAGCTATCAGACAAATTAACAAATTGAAGATACAAGAAATGCTAATGTGTAATTAATGATTATTTTACTTTCCTGAAATCCGTATAGTTCACCTCTCTTGTACTTTCTCTTTTAATGGAATGATACTGATCAGACTACAGAACTGTTGCAAAAGACTTTTAAGATAAACTTACCAGTGTCTGTACAATAGCATGATTTGTTGCATTCATGTAAGAGTTCAATGGAAAAGCACATTCTCCTTCGCAATAATAAGCAGCATAACCTTCTGGAGCGATGATCCAGTCCTGGATTAGGCGAGGCAGAGATATGGAGAGGACTCAATAAGCTAAACAACATCTTTCCCCCCCCCCAAAAAAAATCTTGCAATTCATCTGTATATATATAGGACCGTGGTGGCGAACCTATGGCACGCGTGCCACAGGTGGCACGCGGAGCCATAGCGGCCGGCACGCGAGGGTTCCCACCGGCAAACCGGAAGTGCGGAAAAACGCACTTCCGGTTTGCCGGTGTGCTGCTTTTTGCACTCCGGAGGGTTCAGGGAAGCTCCCTGAAGCTCCGGAATGCAAAAAACTACAAAACGGACAAACCGGAAGTGCACTTTTCCGCACTTCCGGTTTGTCCGTTTTGTAGTTTTTTGCATTCCGGAGCTTCAGGGAGCTTCCCTGAACCCTCCGGAGTGCAAAAAACAGCACACCGGCAAACCGGAAGTGCGTTTTTTCGCACTTCCGGTTTGCCGGTTTCGTTGTCCCAGGCTCCGGTAAGCCTTTGTGCGGGGGTAGGGGTGTGTGCGCATGCGCAGGGGGCAGCATGGGGGGCGGGTGTTGTGCGCATGCATGGGGGGGGAGGGAATGGGTGTGGGCACGCGAGCGCGCCCCCCCCTTTTTGGCACGCGAGCCTAAAAAGGTTCGCCACCACTGATATAGGACATTCACTTCAATGGGGATTTAAAACTGAATTGTTAGATAATATTGTTTTTATTTTAATTTATTTCTGTAGATTGTTTTTCCCCCTGCATTTCTCTTTTAAAAGTTGCAATAAAAAAAACACTGATAAAAAGAATGGGGGTTAGGAGAGGTTTACTTTAGCTTAAAACAGTTTAGGGATTATCTAGGCCTAAATTAATGTCTCTGGTCTGTGCTATCATCTAAAGATCAAAGAGAGGGTTAACAAAGCTTAACCTTCACTTCCTGCCACAGACACATTAATTTATCCCTACACCCACTATAAGGGTATCAACTCCAATGGGATTGCTGTGGTGTTTGTTTGTTTTTCCATTTCCCCTAAAGCAGTGTTTCTCAATCGCTGTAACTTTAACTGCTTCCCCTAATACTGAACGGGGAATTCTGGGAGTTGAAGTCCACACCTCTTAAAGTTGCTGAGGTGGAGAAACATTGGATTAGAATGACTTTTTAGATTTGTTATTAGATTTGTATCCATTCCTTATCAGTGGTTAAGATACCAAGCTAAAAACTGGGAGACTGTGAGTTCTAGTTCCATTTTAGGCATGAGAGCCACCTGGTTGACTTTCTCTCAGCCCTACCCACTAAAGGTGGCTTTAAAATTACTGATTCTTTTGGTTTATAAATAAATTAAAAATTCTGGCATGGTTCAGGAAGAGAGCCTTCTCTTGCCATCAATCCTACCCTTTGGAATACAGTCTCCCCCCCCACCCCAGAAACGAGGCAGGCCCCCTGGCATGGCATTTTCAAAAAAATTGAAGACCTGGCTCTGCCAACTCGCTTGGGGTTCGCAGAGGAACACACAACTTTGTATTGTTCAAAGAAAACCAACTGAGAATCTCCATAGACACACAACTTTAGTGTTGATCAGTGCCTCGAAGGCCCTTCTTCTGCCTTTTTAACTTTAATTATTTATTTCCTTTAAACTGCCCCCTATTGGAATATCACACATACCGTATTTTTCGGAGTACAAGACCTTAGTTTTGGGGGAGGAAAATAGGGGGAAAAAATCTACCTACCAGGTATTCATCTGGCTAGCGTCCTTAGTCTGTTCAGCTTCACCACATTATTTTATCCCCTGGTTAGGGCTGAAAAAACCTTTTTCAGAGGGAGTAGGAATGAAAACAAGCCTGCAAAGACTTAGGGCTGGAAAAAAACTTCTTTGGACGGAGTAGGAAGCCGGGAAGATCGTTAGCACCTCATTAGGGCTGAAAAAAAAAAGCTTCGAAAAAGCTACATTCGGAGTATAAGACGCACCCAAATTTTCAGCCTCTTTCAGGGAGGAAAAAGGTGCATCTTATACTCTGAAAAATACGGTATGTTTTTTATGCTATAATTGTACACTGCTCAGAGTGGCTCTGCGAGTGAGATGGGTGATATCCAAATTTGATATAGAAATGTTGTACGCCGCCCTGAATCCTCAGGGAGTAGGGCGGCATAGAACAACCTCCAAATAAAATAAATAAATAAATAAATAAATAAAAAATAAATAGATAAGTAAATTAGTGGAACTGAATCTACTACCGTGTTTCCCTGAAAATAAGACTGGGTCTTATTTTCTTTTGGTCCCCAAAATAAGCACTATTTTGGTGGGGTGTCTTATTTTTTCCCCATATACGGGAGGCCCACTTCTTCTGTTTGCTCGCGGGGTGGGGGTGGGGTCAAGAAGCCGAGTGGTGCAGCAGTGCTTCCGCCATGAGGCGGAGGGGTGGGGCTTCCCCACGTGCCCTGGATAGGCTAAATTCAGGGGCCCCACAGCCAGGCCGCCCACGTCCTGACACTTACCTCGCCTCGCGGCCACGGCACCAGCACACCACTTGGCTTCCTGCTCTGTTGCAACCACAAGCAAGCAGAAGATGTGGGCTGGCGGCCACATGGGCTCCTGCTGCACATGGCTGCTGGTGCTGCCGCTGTGAGGTAGGTGTCAGGGCGTGGATGGCCTGGCTGCGGGGGCCCTGAGGTAAGCCGGTGGGGGCAGCTCCATCACCACCCCGCCTCGCGGCCACAGCACCAAAAGCAACCAGACAAAATGGGCAGCCGGCTTCGCAGGCTCTTAAGTAGGGCTTATTTTGAGGGTAGGACTTATATTAGGTGTACGTGTTTTAAAAACATGCTAGGCCTTATTTTTGGGGAAACAGAAAGGAAAGACCGCTTGCCCTGGAATTATTTGCAAGCAACATGGAGACCTGCATATCTTACCTGCCAAAACAGGTTGGGCTTTTGCTTTTCTACAAGTGGACATAATAGGAAAAGGAAGTCACATTACCCACTTAGAGAATAAGTAGACTTAAAGCACAAGGGGGGGGATCTCTAATTCTAAGCAAAAAAAGTAGCATTACCTGCCAGCCAAGATCCCTGAAGCTGACATAGAGTTCATGTTTCTTGCAAGCTTGCCTTTGATCATTGCTGCTGTTTTCTGAGTCGGAAAGCGTTGGGCAGAAAAAGAAGGCAAAGCAAAGTTAGACCAACTGACAATATTATTAATAATGTATAGATTAGCAGAGGGAATGTAGTTACATTCATACAAGACTTTTTGAAATATTTGTCCAAAATACCAACAATATTATAAAACAGTGAAATAAAATTCCATGCAACTCTAGAAGGATCTATGTATCTCTCAGCCCACCCCACCCCACCCCACCGGGTTACTGTTATGAGGAAAATAGGAGGAGGAAGGAGATTAGATATGTTCACCATTTTATTATTTACAAAAATAATAAAAGTGGGATATAAATAAATAAATAAGATAAAAAGGATGCCAAAAATTAATCCATAAAACATGCATATTAATGGTTCCTTAATATTCTTCCAACACATTAATATATTGATCTGAATTCTATAAACATTTAAACAACAGATGTAGTAGAAAGTTAAAGAGTTTGAAGAAAATTTCAGAAAGCATACAATGTCTAGACTGCAGCACAGGTGCAATTCCTAAATCCAGTAACTTCCTTCCTTCCTTCCTTTCCTTCCCAAGCACAAAATTGTGGTGCTGGCCAATCATAAAACTGCCATGTACTGAAAACCAAAACTGGTAAGGTTCCTTCATGGAAGTGTGACCGGGTACATATTCTAATCTATAGCTTTCTCTCCATAATACAGACATTGTCTATATCGGGGGCCTTCAACCTTGGCAATTTGAGGGCATGTGGACTTCAACTCCCAGAATTCCTCAGCCAGCCATGTTGGCTGGGGAATTCTGGGATTTGAAGTCCACAAATCTTAAAGTTGCTAAGATTGGAGACCCCTGATCTATATTATTGTTGCAATACTGTATGACAATAAAATTCAGCCCCTTGATGTACTTTTCCAAGTGTCATGCCTGAGGAACCCAGGATGTAGTCCTTAGCTGTAAGAAAGTGACCTCCAGATGAAACATCGGGACCAAGATACTTTTTCTTTTCTAGAGTGAACACTCAAAGCAACAACCATATTTTGTCCTGAATTCAAAGGGTTATTTTGTTTCAGATTTAGAATGCTCAAAATTGTGGTTGATAACTAGTTAGTTGCAGAGAAGCATTTTTGCAGACTTCTCAACATCTAAGCATGTTCACAGCAGAGAAAGCAACACTCAGATTTCATTTCTTCTCAGCTAAGACCGAAAACAATTTAGGAAGGAGACAAAACAACCAGAAACAGCCTCATCATTAACTCATTAACTTAATCCCCAAGATTAATTTTATGGAAATCACAAACCTAATGTCTGCGTACCTCCAAGATTTGACACTCGAAAGGCTTCTTGGTTTTTAGGTGCCTTCGAACGGTTTTGGTTCCGCTGTTTACCTCCTGTAGAACGGATACTTCGGAGATGCACTTCGGTAGCTTTGAAAAAGGCCACCGTAAATGGCTGCTTGTTTTGTGGGCCATGCCTTCCAATGAGGCCAGCAAACTTGGGATTGATGCTTTGTCCTAAGTGAAAGAGAAAGAAGAGGAGAGAGGCAAATTAGTTTTGCAGATGAATGTTGCCTATTTCCCAGTTATGCCAATAATAATGGAAGCCTCCAATGTGCAGGAAGTTAGAACATCCATGGTGACACAGTGGTTAGAATACAATACTGCTGGCTAACTCTGCCCACAGCCAGGAATTCGATCCTGATGGGGACCAAGGTTGACTCAGCCTTCCATCCTTCCAGGATTGGTAAAATGAGGACCCAGATTGTTGGGGGCAATATGCTGACATTGTAAACCACTGAGAGTGTGCTGTACTATGGAACGGTATATAAGTCTAAGTCAGTGGCGGGTTGCTCCCTTACCGGTGCTGGTGCGCTGCCTGCGCATCTCCATGCTTTGGGGGAGCACACACACTATGGATGCGCGCCCCCTTGCACGATTTTGCTTCTGTGCATGCGTGGAAGCAAAATTGCACCGAAATTTTACGCGTGAGATTTTGGCAAGATTTTGTTTCCGCGCATGCGCAGAAGCAAAATCTCACCAAAATTTCTCGTGCGTGCAGGTCCTCTCACGAGATTTCAGTGCGATTTTGCATGCGCAGAAGCAAAATTGGCCAAAAATTCACGGAAAAAAATGGTGACGCGCCCGGTAAACCGGCAGAGAGGGCTCCGGAGCGGTCGCACACAAATTGTGCAATCGGTCGCTCCCTATCGGAACTGCGCACCGGGCAGCTCCGGTAGGAACCCACCTCTGGTCTAAGTGCTCTTGCTCTTGCTCTTAGACATGGAAATTAATGCGAGACGTTTCATATAAGAAATGGCTCAATTAAAAAAAAATCGTTTTCCATTTTGAAATTTGCTGTTCCTGAAGCAATTACCTTTCTTGAAATCTATGTTACTCCGGGTCAACTTCAATATTAATTTCTCCTACTCTTTGGTTTCTTTAAAAAACAAGTGTGGTGGGGGAAGTTTCTTGAGTTCCACCAGTTATAATTTAATGTGCTCGTTTTTTTAAAAAAAAAAGAGCCATAAAACTAAGTCCAACAGAACACTAAATTCTCCTTGGAATTTATTTAGTTGAAAATAAAAATGTCCTAAAATAAAAGCTGGTGTGTTTCCAGAAAACATCCATTTGAGAGATAGATAGAAACAGCTTTTTCTTATTAAAATTTTTAGTCTTATGTAAAAAAAAGATGATTTTGAGGACTACTGCAACAGTCTTTACATCGGGCTACTTTGAAGGCCACTTTAACGCTGCAGTTGGCTCAGAATACAGCAGCCCATTTGCTGGCTGGTACACCTGCATTAATGGCCCTGGCATATGTTACAAATATGTTTCTGGGTACAATTCACACTGCAAGTTGCATCCTATGAAGCCCTTTGGGGCTCAGCTCCAAGTATTATTGACCAATATGAGTATCCCAGAAGAAGCTACTAATGGTGGTCCATTTTGGGGGAGTAAAGTTGACGCCTGAAGATCTATGATGGCTCCTGTTCATGGAACAATCTCAGCTTGGAAGCTAGATTAGACCCCTGTCTAGGCCCCTAGATTAGCCTTCTAGAGATTGGTGAAACTGGAGTGTATTGAAGGACCTAAGATTTGTTGAAAATCAGACAGACCTCTTAAGTCCATCTTAGTAGTTAGGCAAGCTGATGTGGGACAGGATACATGAATGCTCTAAATCAGTGTTTCCCAACCTTGGCAACTTGAAGATGTCTGGACTCCAACTCCCAGAATTCCCCAGCCAGAATTTGCTGGCTGGGGAATTCTGGGAGTTGAAGTCCAGACATCTTCAAGTTGCCAAGGTTGGGAAACACTGCTCTAAATGATTTAGAGATCTAGCCCCCAAGTTAATAGTGCGAGGGATCCTATCAGCACTTTGTGAGACACTTCCAAAATCCAACCATCGTTTAACTGACCAGAATAGAAGACCAGAAAAGAGACTGATTTTTCAGAAATTTATTCATACCACTTCCAAATAATACTAGCATCTAATGGATTTCTGAGGCACGCGGTGGTCACCAGAAATATGGCATTTTTTTAGCTCCCTAGCATACTCATTTAGTCAATAATGCTTATAATATCAACAATATTTAATCTATTAAGTTGTTCAGTAATGCTGGGCCAAATCATTCATTTTGGAATACTGGAAGTAAAGATTTGGAAAATTTGACAGAGGATTTAGTAGCCACTGTTTTCTTTCTTAAACAGTATTTTATAGATAATTTAAGAAATAGATTTTATTTAATTTAATAAATCTTTTAAGTCAAACCATTGCGGCTTGGTGGCTCGGCTGTGGGGGGAACTGGGCCGTATGAGCAGTGGACTGGCGTGCATCCCTGCACACCGGCCCGCCACTCGTGTGAGTGTAACTGCATGTGTACATGCACACCAGCCCGCCTCTCACGCAGCCCGATTCCGACTAGGCCACGGCCCGGTAGTGGGCTGTGGCCCAGGAGTTGGGAAGCCCTGTTTTAAGTTTAAAAAAAAAAGCTCTCATTCCTATCTGTAGTAACTCCCTAGCTTGGGTTCTAATGTCATTATAGTGCAAGTTCCTTTGCAGTCACTCTGATGAGTTCTCACGAAGACTTTAGAGAAGAATATAGTTGTATTAATTTTAAAGCAATACCCTTCATTCAGATGAAAGGACACAAATATGCTTTAAACTAGCTATGGCTCCGAGTCTACATTCATTGAACATTTCCTTAGCTATGGAGGCCAATAAATTGCACAGGATTTACTGCCAAGCATGTATGTCTAGAATCAAGCTGCATAAGAGTTTTCTTCAACTCGCCACCGTAATGAGACAAACAGGATATGACCGAGTATGTAAGAAATCAAGTTAACTTTACAAAGTCAGCTATTGCTCCAATATAATGTCAGGAAGGAAAGCATTCATGGACTTAGAAGATAACAGAATGCCCCAGGCCAATGGATTACTTTAGCCTTTCTTGCATTTCTTCATTTAATCAAACTTTTTAAGAATAAACAAAAACTCACTAAAATTCCCTCCTTCCCCCCTCTCTCTTCTCTCTCTCTTTCTTCTTTCTTTCTTTTTCTTTCTTCTTTCTTTCCTTCCTTCCTTCCACCATTGTTCCTTCCTTCCTTCTATCTACCATTGTTGGATTTAACTATCAAAGAATAGAAATTGTGATCTATATACTATGTCAATTTATTATTATTATTATTATTACAGTCTTAGACCAGAGACCAGAACAAATAAAAGCACTCAGTATATTTACAATTAAAAATTCTAGTATAAAATAATAAATAACAACTAAAATCTATAATAAAATCCAGTCTGTCAATTATACATGGTCTAACTATACTAAAATTACAATCCATAAACTGTGTGGCCTGTTGTAGGTTCAACGCTAAAAGGGAAAGGACTAAGCAGTGCAAAGGGTTTACCACAATTGTTATATAACATCACTATGGTGGAGAAGACACATGTTTGCGATGAATTTCTACTGTTGCTGCGCAGAATCTGGCCACCTGCGCTGTAGTTATGGACTGTTCATCCTTCAGCAGCCACTGAAGATAAGTAGTGTCGGAATGGCCAGGATACATAGCAGTTGTTGGCAGAATATGTTTTTTCCTAATCTCCGTATAAAAGGAACATCTAAAGAGCATGTGGCCCACAGTCTCCACCTCTCCTGAGCCACAGGGACAGAGACTTTCCGTC
Source organism: Diadophis punctatus similis (assembly GCA_023053685.1). NCBI lineage: Eukaryota > Metazoa > Chordata > Lepidosauria > Squamata > Dipsadidae > Diadophis > Diadophis punctatus. The sequence continues at coordinate 6,824,909 of JALIGW010000003.1, read as the reverse complement.
AATGGTATCCTTTTATACTTGCCATACAGGACGGATATATACTATGTCTACAACCTAACCTGGGTGAAAACAGTGCATTATAAGGCGACAGTTTTTGAACCAATTTAACTCAATTGGGCTATCTTAAGAATGTGTCCAAAATCCCATGGAATTGAAATTTGGAAAAATTATGGAAGCTTCAGTGTTGACATACTGCCATCCAGAAGTTCAATAGACCAGTCCCATCCTAGCTTTCTGGAGACTGGGTAGATCAATCCCACCAATGGCTGCCAAAGGTAGTCCATGAGCAAGCTAGCAGGAAGTCAGAAGTCACTTCCACCCTCACTGATTTTCTGCCCTTGGTCATTCTGTTTTCCTGTTTAGGTAAGAAAACATCTCTGAAACAATGACCAAATACCGTATTTTTTGGAGTATAAGACGCACCTTTTTCCTCCCTAAAAGTGGCTGAAAATTTGGGTGCGTTTTATACTTCGAATGTAGCTTTTTCCCCCAGCCCTAACTAGGTGCTAACAGATCTTCCCAGCTCTTACCTTGCAGGCTTTTTCATTGTTACTTTCTCCAAAGAATGTTTTTCCAGCCCTAAGTCTTTGCAGGGTTTTTTTTTCATTGCTCTACTTGCTCCAAAGAAGTTTTTTTTCTAGCCCTAACCAGGTGCTAACGATCTTCCCAGCTCTTACTGGCTTGCAGGCTCTTTCATTGTTATTCTCTCAGAAGAAGGTTTTTTTAAGTCCTAACCAGGAGATAAAATAATGTGCTGAAGTTGACCAGACTAAGGATGCTAGCCAGATGAATACCTGGTAGGCAGATTGTTTTCCCCTATTTTCCTCCCCCAAAACTAAGGTACGTCTTATACTCCGGTGCGTCTTATACTCCGAAAAATACGGTAGGTCATGAGTTGTCTAGTTCCTATTGAATGTGAGCTTATGTTTCAATTAGAACTTCAAAATGCCTTCAAAATCATCCCATCTAGACTCAAACCTCCATGGGGTGAATGAAATGGTCATAAGACTGAAACCAACGTCCACATGTACTTTTCTTACATTAACAAATTTAGCTTCTTCTTATTAGTCTTCATTTAGTCTAAGGAAGAAGATGTCAGATTCTGGTAGTTTTTTTGTATCACCAGACGCAAAAACAAAAAAAGAAATTACTTGATCTAAAGCAGCGGTTCTCAACCTGGGGGTCGCGACCCCTTTGGGGGTCGAACGACCCTTTCACAGGGGTCGGGAGACATCGCCCGGATGCCACCATTTGGGTCATTTTATCTCTGGGCATGCGCAGAACGCTTTGTGCATGCGCAGAGAATAAAAGAACCCAAATGGCGGCGGGGCGGGGGTCGTGGCGGCAGGTGCGGTGGGTCGCGGCAAGGGCACGGGGCGCGGCATTAGGAAGGTTGAGAACCACTGATCTGAAGGGTTTAGCTAAGATGAATTCCAGGTGCACGTTGGCTCTTTGGGGAGCCAATGGAAAGTCTAAACCAGGGTTTGAAAACCATTTTGGGAGAGATAAAGGAGAATAACTGAAACTAAATCAGTGAAGAAGACAATAACAAGGACCTTGTCTTCCTTTTTATGAATCTTCATCCAGATATAGGTTGGGCAGCCTTACAACAGAGAATACCTTTGAATAAACAACCATCCTCCTTACCAGGGGGACACATGAAAGTGACACCATCTCTAAATACAACTGGTCATTATCCCAAGCACAAATTGTAAAAGATTTGCCAAAATGTTATTTTCTCATACTCACCATCTATAGTCTCCACTGATAGCTGCAGGCCAAGATTGTGCTGCGGATTTACCACCCAGTGATTACTAGTTGCTGTAATATCAAATACCAGCCAGCCTTCTTCTTCAGCCCAAATTGTACGAATATCAAGCAATAACAAATCTGAATCCCTAGAGACACAAAATAAAAGGAAAATGGGAGAGAACATCTTTCAAAATTGCTAGAATTAAAATTAAGATTTTGTGTGTTTGTGTGTGTGTGTGTGTGTGTGTGTGCGCGCGCGCGCATGTGTCACGATGGCTCAGTGGTTAAAGACACTAAACTTGTCAGCTGTAGAGATGACAGCCTGGGTTTGAGACCCGAGCACCATGCAACAGGGTGAGCTCCAGTTCCTTGCTCCAGTTCCTGCCCACCTAGTAGTTTGAAAGCATGCAAATGGAAGTAGATTAATAGGTACCACTTCAGTGGGAAGGTAACAGCATTCAAGCACCTTTGGCATAAAGCCATGAAGGCCACATGACCATGGAAATTATCTTTGGACAATACTGGCTCCCTCGGCCAAGAAACTAAGATGAGCACTTTGCCCAAGAGTCGGACATGACCGACAGGGAAAACTGTACATACATACATACATACATACATACATACATACATACATACATACATACATACCCATATTTTAAAGAACAAACATGTTTAGATCACAATGTGTAAAGAATTTTGCTTAAAATACAATTTTCAATGAACTGGAACCATAATGAAGGCAACGTAGTTAATAATTTGTCTAAATGTAACACTACGAACAATTTATTGATTCTAATATGAGTCCCTCCCCTCCAATATTTTCAGTTCAAGTTATTTTGGCTATTGAACAAATATTTTATGCATTTGTAGAATAAGCACAAGTAGCCCTTGTTTAAGTTTTATTCTACTAAATATAAAGCTGTCTATTCAAAATTCTGAAAGCCAGGTTGGAATAATGGTTAAAGGCACAAGGCTAGAAACTGAGAGATTATAAATCCTGGTCCTGCTTTAGGCTCAATCCTAATCCAGCAGTTGCCAGGAATCAAGGGAAAGCACCACCCAAAAATAAAAATAAAACTTCTACCAATCTAGGGCAGTGGCAATTCTTCTTGGAGCTGAGATAGCACAGTGGTTAAAAGCAGCATTGCGACCTTCAGCTGATTGCTAGTTCAGCAGTCCAGCTGTTCGAATCTCACTAGGCTCAAGGTTGACTCAGCCTTCCATCCTTCCGAGGTGGGTAAAATGAGGACCCAGATTGTTGGGGGCAATATGCTGAACTCTGTAAACCGCTTAGAGAGGGCTGGAAAGCACTATGAAGCGGTATATAAGTCTAAGTGCTATTGCTATTCTTCAATTCAACGTTTTCTGGAAAACCATTTCATTTCCTGCAAGAACTTGAAAAATGGAGAGTGAATTATAGGCAGCCATCCAATATGCAAAGCAATCCACAACCTGTTGGCTCGAACATTCTTTGCAATTCCCAGAAGACCTGCTGACAGTGCCTCTAAAACAGGGTTGTGAAACTCAAGGCCAGATCCAGCCCACAGGGTGCTTAAATCTGGTCCACGGGGCCAGCCTGGAAATATCAAAGGACCAGCTCACAGTGCCTCTGGCAGTTAAAACGGGTTGGTGCAGGACCCTCCCCCCCCCCGCAGCTTATTTTCACCCTCCATGGCCTCCTGCAGCACTCGGCCAGCTGAAAACGGCCCCAAATGGGCCCGAAAACAGCCAGCAGAGTACTGCAGGAGGCCATGTAGGGTGAAAACGAGGCGCAGGGGGCAGCACGCGGACTCCCGTGTCCCGTTTTGGTCGGCAGGGTGCTACAGGAGGCATCCGTCCCACCGACCCGCTCCCGCCACCCCACGGAGGAGAACTACAATGCTGATCCGGCCCTCGAAGAAATCCAGTTTGACACCCCTGCTCTAAAATCTGGCAATTTTCCACTAAATATTTGCAGCATACCTTTCTGCTCCTTTTTAGACTGGAACAAGGGCAATTATTATCAATTTAAGCTTTAACTACAATCATATTTTAAAAAATCAAAGTCTCAAAGAAAAGACATGGAAAATCTCAGCCTTGTCCATTGCAATCTTTCATATCCCAAACTAAAAGAAGATAATAAATAACTTCTATAATTCCATGTAGGAGCTGCTAAAGCTATTATTTCACCATAAAACCTGGTGACCATCTTCTACAACAGCATAACCTTCCAGGTAGATTTGAGATGCAGTTCTACTTAAGGCAGTTATATATGATGAAGGTTTCACTAAAGATTCATACAGGTAATCCTTGACTTACAACCAATTTACATTACAATTTAGTAACTATTCGAAGTTACAATTGCATGAAAAAAGTGACTTATGACCGGTCCTCACACTAATGACCACTGTATCATACCCACAGTCACATGATCAATTTTGGGGCATTGGCAACTTGTATGCCTCTATGACATTTACAGCCTCCCGGGGTCATGTGATCACCACTTGCGACCTTCCCCGCTAGCTTCCAGCAAGCAAAGTCAATGGGAGAAGCCAGATGTGTTTAACTATCACATAATTCACTTAACTGCAGTGATTTGCTTAGAACGGTGGCAAAAAGGTTGGAAAATTGGGTGTGATTCACTTAACAACAACCTTGCCAGCAACGGAAATTCTGGTCCCAACTCTGGTCATAAGGTGAGGTCTACTTGTAGAATGCGCCACGCAAGGTACATGCACAATGCTTTAATCTACTCTACCATCTTGGCACAACTGAGGAAGCTGAAGGCCAATTAGGTGTTCCAGCAGCAAACTAGTGTTATCCATGGGAAAACAGAAAAAGTTCTCTTCTATGGAGACATTCTCTACTTCCTGAAGGGAGATCAGCCTGAATGGCATCCAACTTTTCATTTCCTAGGATCCGGGGAATATTTATCAAGATTCTGAAGCCATTATGAGTAGAATTTTCTTTGACTTTGCCTATGTTTCCGATGGATGGATGGATGGATGGATGGATGGATGGATGGGTGGGTGGTGGGGGGTGGGTGGAAGGACCGAGAGATGTTAGATCTCCTATGTCACTCTTTGTCCACTGAAGCTATTGGCCAATAGTGTGGAAAAACTCACAAATCCTAAAATAAATACAGTAGAACCTCTGGTCACGAATGCTTCTGACCATGACCAAATCAGTTTCTGACCAAAAAAAAATCACATTTCCCACCCCCGCGGCCAATTTCCCCTTCCGTGCGATGTTTTTTGTAAGCACCAAATTTCCAAAATTAGGTTCGGGTCATGACCAAATCGGTTTGCGACCAAAGTTATGGAATGAATTATGGTCGTGACCAGAGCTTCTACTGTACCGGGTTATATTTCAACTGTTTTGAATGAGGATATCATCCCATCGATCCTTTCTCAACTCTATGGGTGGTATCATATACTGTACCATGTCATAGCATGTCATATCATATCATACTTCTGTGTCCTTCTTCATGCTCATTTTTGGAATGTGGTGACCCACATGCTATTCTAGAGCTTAACAGTGTCCTTAATTCCCACCCCAGACAAACTGTACATTCCTCATACAATCCATTTTGTAGTTAATATAGGCCACTTGGAAGTTGCAACTGTTTGTGCAAGGTTGATAATTGGATACACCAACACGCCAGCTTCATTTACAAGCCCGTTTTGCTGACTTGCCTGCATCATCTTGCCAAACATCCTGTGAACACGTTTGCATAGATATTTGCGTAACTAAATTACTTTGTGTGGGTTCCAACTGAAGCAAAGATAAGCCCATCTGTGTGGTTATGAAAATCTTAGGGCGCTTTATAAATTCTTGAAGACTGCTGCTACTATCAGTAGAATGATAGTACAGGGTTTTATAGATAAAAGAAGCACCAAGCCACAAAACATACTCATAATATTAATTTTAAAAGGCAGAGGTGTGGAATTTAACATTTAACAAAGGACTAAAGCAACCTCAAGAGTAAGCAGAAAGATCAAGCAAGAAAATCATGAGGTCTTGAGACAGAAGCAATATCTAGGTTACTTCTTTCTAATATGGGCAGTTACGTATGTGAGTTCCTTGCTTGAACAGAGCAACTTCTGGATCATCTACAGCAAACCTAACGTCTCACATCTGGGACTGCCTCAAGACCAGATGAAGGAGAATACGCAACGTGACGGTAAGCACCTTCTCTTGCAAGTTTTCAACAACAGGAATATATTAAGCAAATTCATCTGTGATCAACAGTTTACCCATTCGAAATTAAGTCTGGGTGAAGTGTTACTAAATTCAACTGAGTTTTCCTAAATCAGCTGGTAAGCTCTCTCGTTTCGGCCTTTTAAATGAAAACTAATGATCATCAAGATTTTTATGGGTGGCACACCAATACTCAACCATCTGGTAGAACAGAGGTGTTCATACTTTTTTGTGCTGGTAAATTCTGAAAGCACTTTAAGGCATTTTCAGAAATTACCAGGTATTGTAGATGGGATTTACCAGAAGGCAAACAAATGAGAATATTCCCAATCACCTGCTTCGGTTTTCCTGCCTTCTCCTTGCCACTTCTGCTGACTTTGTCCTATTCTGGGAAGATCAAGTATTGGGTTGCAAACTCCTTATCATTTTATTTCATATATATGTTTCCACAGTATAGTATATGAAGAGTCAGGAAGCAGGTTGGGGCTTGGCTTTACAGCATGGGATTTTTACATGGGATTTTTAATTAAAAGTAATTGAGCTAAGCATGGAATCTGCCAAACACCAAGAACAGACCCTCTGACATACCGGAAGACCAAAATAATGGAGGGATAAAGTTTTTATCTCATCAGTTCTATCATCGTTTCATGCTGGCCCACCTGAAACCAATCTAAATATTCAGGTTTCTAAGTGTAATAGAAAGTCTATAGGATTCTTTAGGAATTTGCAGAATATTTGGATATGTATGGAAGAGATGAACAATAATGTCCTTTAAAAAACACACACACAATAAATTCTGAAAATATAGTATGAGGAGGTGGAACCCTATGTCTACCATAATGACGTTATTTGGACCTGAATGAAGGACCTATTCTGAAAACATCTTCATGCTTTAACAAATCAAACTCAACAACAAAACAACAATTTTAAACACCAATTCATCTTCAAACAGCTTCCAAGATTTTAACAAGCAAGGAAGAAAAAGAAATCATTGTAGTATCTTCCTTATTCCATTCTGATGAAACCACCACGCATCGCTCAATTTGGCAGGAAAGAAACCACTTGAAGAGAAAGCCAAAAGAAAGATACTGCTAGGGTGGATTCAATTGCTGTTCTAACTGCTAAAGCACACCTGACCTTAATCTTAGGGGAATGATTATTTTCAACTTAATTTGACTTTTGGACAGGTTATAATAATATAAATGCATGCAATGATAGTCCGATGGCCCCTTTAGAACAAATAAAGGCCAATTACAGCTGTGTTGCAAGGCAATATATTTAAAAAAGACGCTATTCTGGATCAGATGAACAATCAGACTAGCTTTCTATATCCTGTGAAGCCTCCAGATATCAAGACATTAATTTCCAGAATTTTCAACTACCGGTAGTCTAATCATTGTTGATTGTTGCAGGTTGGATGATTACTCTAAATATTTTATAATATCTAAAGCCCACTATCCTTTACCAATGACAGGAGGTAGGGTTTAGGGAAACTAGGACTGGGAATGACAATTTGGTGGGTTTTTTTAACCCTCTGTCTGGTGAGTGGTACTCTCTAAAAGCAGCTAAAAGGTTTTCTGAATGAGATCAGGCCCTTTGCTTCAAAACGAGAGAAAAGTAAATTTAATAGGGAAAGAATAAACAGAAGCATCAGGATGGGGTTTTTTTTTTAAATTACTTTCAGTGCCGTTTTGTTTAGTTGGATATTCTACCTTTAGTCCTCCTTCTGACTCCCTGCATGGTTATGAGTACGGTACTCTGTGTAGAGGTTACTAGCACCATGAACTAGTTGGACCTGAGTAAGAGAGACTTATTTTAAAACCGAGACTTATTTTAGAACTGAGAAATAGATCTCCTGCTCTACTTAATTCAGGTTCCAGCTGAATGAAGGGGCACCTCTAGGGCTACTACCGTACATCTGGGCAAAAAAAATCTGGACAGTCACAAGATGGCAGCAGAAAGAGATGCTTTTTCTGTGCTTCTGGTCCATGTCATGTATGCAGTTCAGATCAAGAACAGGAGATGATAATTTAAGTATCTGCTTTCATATTCAGGCGCCCTAGGACTCAGATCTGTCTGTCTTTCTATCTGTATGTATTAAAGTTTGTTGCAAACATCAAAACCAGAAGCACACAGAGATGACTGATTCTGCTGGATTCATAAACTTCTTTATAAACATAGTAACTGATGAATTTACAATACCATTAGCAGAGTTCTTCTTCAAGCAGTTACAGACAACAGAGAACAGTTAATTTCATTTCAGCAGAGTTCAGAGTGGAAGAGTACAGAGTGGAGGGTGCAGAGTGGAGACTGGAGCCACACCCAGCCTTAAGCTTAAGTTTCAATTTCGATTCTCTGCACAGACTCAGAAGTGTTTAACTCCCATTGGCCGATTCAGTTGCTATGCCTATTCATTGGCTGACCGTGTTAACATGGGCTCTCCCAGTTCATGAATATTCTAACAGTATGTCTATCCATCTTTAGAACTGCTCATCTCCCTGACTCTGGATAATTAGGGCAGAGATGCCAAGCTGATCTCTGAGAAGCTTTTGTTATGTTTTGTGACATTGATCCTCATATAACAGCCAGCCACCAGAGGATTTTTTTAAGGAGCTGGGGAAATGTTCTAAGTTCCCAAATGAAAGATCTTTCTGTAAGATATTGAAGCAGAAGATAAAGTAATGTGATGTAATCAATTCGATCAGCAAATCTGATCAAATCTGATACTTAACCATTTAAAAAGTACTTTCCCTAATACAGTCCTAATCCTATCTATCCTCAATGAATTGCACACTTTTTATCTTCAGAGAACTTTTTTTTTTTTTGGATATGACAGTTGGTTCTCCATTTTCAAAAGAATCCTAGTGTACTGTAGAGATGTTATGTATACCGCAGAATGCATATTCGGGTAATCTGGAGGACAAGGACTAACACTTGAACGGAAATCTTGGTTTAATAAAAAGCATATGTTAAGACAAGATCTTAAGATCATAACTTTGTGGAGCTTGATGACAAATCTGAAATTATGAAAGAGATAAATGGCTGCGCCATGGTTGCTCATTACTTTATAACAATTTTATTATATATGTGGGGCCCAGAAACATTCCTGGAAATGAATTGTGCTTCAGGCTGGCAATCTGCTTTATGGTGTGCTATCATTTCACTCACTTTTTAAATTAAAATCATATTTTAGACAAATCAGATAGCATACGCAGCCTTGGGAGCCCCAAGGTCTGTAAGCAGCATGTGGGGGGACCCAGGTACAGCTGCGTCTTAGAAAGAAAGACTGGTTATGGTACATCAGCCAGTCACTTTTCAAGAAAATGTGGCAACTATTTCGGACCATCTCATCAGGGTGCCCCTATTAAAACAGTTGTTGGCTGCTAGAATCTTTCTGAAGAGTTACGGTTTTGAGAATATTTTGCATTGCAAATGGAACAAAAGTGCCCTGTATATTCTTAAAATAAATACACACACACGAGCAAGGAACTCCATATCAGCCCTTCAAGGCAGGCCACCCTAAGAAACAGACACCACAAGAAATATTAGAATTCTATTTTATTACAGTAACAGAATGTACACCCCCAGATTTAAGACTGAGCCGAGGTGGCACAGTGGTTAGAGTGCAGCACTGCAGGCTACTTCAGCTGACTGCTAGCTGCAATTCGGCTGTTCAAATCTCACCGGCTCAAGGTTGACTCAGCCTTCCATCCTTCCGAGGTCGGTAAAATGAGGACCCAGATTGTTGGGGGCAATATGCTGAACTCTGTAAACCGCTTAGAGAGGGCTGTAAAGCACTATGAAGCGGTATATAAGTCTAAGTGCTATTGCTATTGCTAAGAGTAAAGTAGTTAGTGATAAAGGTAAAAACCCCAATTCTACCCAATCTCATCTGGCCTCTTCATAAATTATCTGTAGGTAACAAGAAAGACATCTGCATGAATTCTGCTACCAGACAGAACAGTCGGTGTTCAGGGACATTGATCAAGGACATTCTTTCAGCGGTGAAATCTACTTACCTTCCCCACTGATTCGGAAGCGTGCACTTTACACGCGCGTCACTGTCACACATGCTTTTTCACCCTCTGTGCATGCACAGAAGGCTTTGCGCATGCTCAGAGGGTTAAAAACAAGAAAATTGCGATATCCGGGTGGGTGGGCGGAGCCTCGCGCTGCCACCGCTACCGGTTCTTCGAACCCCCAGCAGCCGCCGCTACCGGTACGCCCAAACCGAGGCGTACCAATAGGATTTCACCACTGACATTCTTCCATATTCCTTGGGTGGCCCTTTGAAAATTGGGGCATCAAACTCTCCCCTTCCCTTTGACAGAGTCAACTTAGAAACAGGCAAAAGCTTTTTGGCCAATTGGTGTCAAGACCTCATTGCTCGTCAGCCAGGCTCTAATGTTGAATTTTATTGGTGAGATTTCAAATCAAGGAGCAATAACAGGAAACATGGATGACAAAGCGCTACACTCAGCCTTAAATGTTGAGATCTGATGTGGAATTTCCAGGATTTGACTTGCTTGGTTCAACCATCTTCTATTACTCACAAACCTACTTCATGGATGTTTACTTTTTGGGGAATGGGACAAACAGACACTTCTTGAAAATTACTACTTGGGTTAACCTTATATGGGAAAAGGCTACCCCTCCCCTTTTTTTCATTTCCATTCCCTTGTTAAAATGAAGGCATGACATGGCTCAGTGCAGGCCATGAGTCATCTGGGAAGCTGTAGTAGAATGCATCTGTTTTCCTGCAGTTACTTAGATTCCTGTGTACGCAGTGAGTCTGGAGGGAAACCCCCTCAGGAAGAGAGATCAAAGGGAATCATCTTTCCCACACTTATTTTGGAACTTTTCTGTCCTGGTATCTCATAATATACTCAGCAGCAATAACGGATGAGCAATCTTGGAAGAAGAGCGTCCGTTTTATGGAAGTCATTCCAAACTAAATAATTCGTTTGCTTCATCTCTTATTTTTAACCCCAAAATTAGATGATTTATTGTTTATTCAGGAGACTTAAAGATAAATTACAAAGGTATGCCAATTAATACATTGAGTATCTATCTATCTATCTATCTATCTATCTATCTATCTATCTATCTATCTATCTATCTATCTATCTACCTACCTACCTACCTACCTACCTACCTACCTATCATCTATCTATCTATCTATCATCTATCTATCTATCATCTATCTATCTATCTATCTATCTATCTATCTATCTATCTATCTATCTATCTATCTATCTATCTATCATCTATCTATCTATCTATCTATCTATCATTTCCTTCCTTCCTTCCTACCTACCTACCTACCTACCTACCTACTGTGGTGGCACAGTGGTTAGAATGCAGTATTGCAGGCTAATTCTGCTGACTGCCAGCAGTTCGATTCTCACCGGCTCAAGGTTAACTCAGCCTTCCATCCTTCCAAGATCAGTAAAAAAAAAGGACCCAGAGTGTTGAAGACAATATGCTGACTCTGTAAAACCACTTAGAGCAGGCTGTAAAGCAGTGTGAAGCAGTGTCTAAGTGCTACTGATATCTATCTATTGATTTACAGAAGAAGACATATGTCTTGTTTAGAAGTAAACCATAGGAAGGTTTGAGCAGCATAGTCTACTCTAACCTCAAAGGATTTATCTTTGGAGGAACATTAGAAACTCCTGAGATACCTTCACTGTGACCCCCTAAGTGGAGTAGGCCGCTCCTATTTACTCAGAGGAGATGCTTCATCTTTGTTTCCTGAGACAGAGCTCTTTTGTTTGGATAAAATCAATGGGATGATGGGCAGCAAAAGAGATGGTAATAGCTAGGCAAAGGAATGATCTGTGGTGTTACCTAGTTTGGTAATGAAACATCTACAAGAAAACCACCAATGAAGGCAAATATACTGTACATGTCCCAGGATAATGTTGCAGGATCCAATCTGGGTCAGTCACAGGGACCAGAAGTTTACTAAACTTTCAGACTTGTGCTACAGCTGGATAAGGATGGACATCAGCATGAGTCCAAAAGCTTGGAAGATTAAGCCTCTGGGTCCTGGTGACCGACCAGATTGAAGCCTGCAAAACCACCAAGCTCAGAGAGCACCAAGGACTTCAAAGGAATGCTCTCTTGAGAAACAGATCGGCATGAGAGTAAAGGTTTACTCATCAGTGGGAACTCTACAAAAGCTTCTCTTCTGATCTTCGGTTGAGCATTCTAGTTGCTGATACACTGATGTTGACCTTTGGCCTAGCTTTAGAGTCTGCCTACAGCTAGACCCTTCGTTTGAACTCCCGAATGAACTTTAGATTGCCTACTGGCTCTGATATAAGTAACTGATCTGAAAACCTGACCTGGTTACAGAACAGACACAACAAATAGCTAAAGTTTCCATCCATATTTTACATGCCACCAACCACATCATTATTAGAATGTCTTACAGGCATTGCAACACTTCAAGTAAACAGAATCATAGAATCAGATGGGACTCTTGTTTTCAGCCAGTCTAGAGAAAAGAAGGACTAGGGGTCACATGATAGCAGTATTCCAATATTTGAGGGGTTACCACAAAGAGGAGGGGATCAACTTATTTTCCAAAGCACCAGAAGGCAAGACAAGAAACAATAGATGGAAACTAATAAAGGAGAGAAGCAACCAGGAATTAAGGAGAAACTTCCTAACAGTGAGGACAATTAACCAATGGAACAGCTTGCCTTCAGAAGGTGTGGGTGCTTCATCACTGGGTTTTTAAAGAAAAGACTAGACGGTCACCTGTCTGAAATGGTATAAAATCTTCTGCTTCAGCAGAGGGTTGGACTAGAAGACCTCCAAGGTCCCTTCCAGCTCTATTCTGATTGACTCCTCAGTGAGGGATACACTGACAGATCCTCTGCTCAAAGAGTGACGGGGAAATCTACCACCTATCTGGATAATTGATTCCACTATCCAGTATCCATTGCTCTGTTACTATTTTCTAACTTTCAATTGGAATTTGCTTTCCTATTATTTAAATCTGCCTTTGGAGTTCCACTGCTAAAGTCCGCCATATTAAGCCATCCTCAAGAAGGTTAAGGGCTTTCAACATGATTCAGATAGGAGGAGATCCTGCCACTCTGACCATTCTGAAAGGCCGAAAATAAGACCACTCTGAAAGTTCAGCAAAATGAGTCCTGTATGGCCAACCAGTTGAAGCAACAGAGCCACCAAGCCGTCTTTTACTCCGCATGGAATGGGCCTAATCTTACTACCTGTTTCATAAGCAAGTTCTACGTTAATTAAACCAACTGCTCTTCAAAGGCTTACACCTCAATTCTTGATTATCACTTCAAAGCTAAATACATTAAATACACAAGTATAGTTGCATTTTAAGAGGGATAATTAAGTTGAACAGAAACAGCCTATGGAGGTCAAGTGCTAAAAACAGAGTTTCCATATCATCTCAACAAAGGAAGTTTCAGAAGATCATTTCACACATTCAGCCCCGAGTCTTTAGATGAGGAGATACTAAATAAGAAGCATCACACACACACACACACACACAGAGAGAGAGAGAGAGAGAGAGAGAGAGAGAGAGAGAGAGAGAGAGAGAGAGAGAGAGAGAGAGAGAGAGAGAGAGAGAGAGAGAGAGAGAGAGAGAGAGAGTTTACAGGCATTACTGAATTATATTTCATTCTACAGTCTCTTGGGTTTCCAGTACCCACTCAAATGAGGTCTTTTAGTCACTCACCTTCCTGGGTGTTCTTGGAGGACCTGGTAGACACTGATTTGGAATGTTTCATTATCAAAACGTTCTCTGATGTAGTCCTTGTAAATTCGAAACTCCGCTGCAGTTACTGCTTCACCCTCGGGGATCCTAGAGAGGTCAAATCGGAACTCGCGACGATGACTGCGCTGATGATAGAACTCCTTGTCATGTTCCACTGCAGAAAGAAAAGCAAATTATTAGCTCCAATAATCTTTCCATGACCCATAAAATATCCAAACGGCAGAATTGACATCTATGTATTAACAAAGAAAATGTCTGGTACCGTGTTTCCCTGAAAATAAGACCCTGTCTTATATTTTTGAACCCCAAAATAAGCGCTTGGCCTTATTTTTGGAGAGGTCTTATTATTTTGGGGTACGTGGAGCAAGACGGGGCTCCTCCTGCCATCTTACCTGATTTCCAGCTCTGTCTCCCTAACCTTAACCAGAGGAAATAGTATTTTCGGGGGAGGGCTTATTTTCGGGAAAACACGGTAGAAAAGAGAGTGTATCCATGGGATAGGAGGATATTATAACTCACAACACATTTTAAATTTTGGCAGAAACTTTGCGGAGAGGGTGTCCGCTGGTTATTCAAATTAGATGGACATGCCAGATGTTGGGAAGGATCTGTTCACTCTTGCTCCCTGACTTGAGAATCCAAGCCAATCCAGTCTGAATTTCAGGCTCACAAACCCAGACTAACTAAATAATATACAGTATATAATACAAAGTATAATATAGAGGATGATAAACCAGACATACATTACTGATCATCTACGGATCTCCTATAGACTTTAGAATATTGTTATTCCCATATAGTGGGCAGGCAGAAATGGGTTTTTTGGTCCATCTTAGAAAGTTATTTAGTATCCGCTCTCACTGCAGTTTCTGGGAGGGCATATAGCAAGGGTGTCAAACTCAAGGCCCGGGGCCAGTTCCGGCCCACGAGGTGTTTAGATTTGGCCTATGGGGCCACCCTGGAAACAGCAAAGGACCGGCCCATGGTTCCTCTGCCAGTGAAAGCGGAGCTCGGGAGCGCTCCCGAGCTCTGTTTTCACTGGCAGAGAATTGCAGGAGGCCATCACAGTTGAAAATGGAGCTCGGGAGCCTGTTTTCGCTGGCAGAGAGCTCGGGCCACCACAGTCTCACCGACACGAGTGACATCAAGCTGGCCATGCCCACCCTGGCCACGGCTTCCCCAAGGTCAAACACAACCCTGATGCGGCCCTCAATGAAATTGAGTTTTACACCCCTGGCATATAGGGTATACCAGCCTTTCGAGTTAGATTTTTTCTTTCAACCACCAGATAGAATGCAAAGGAATTCTGGATTTATTTATTTTTTAATCAACATTGGGAGAGCACTAAAATGGGGCAGAATCACAACTGATGATGGTACCTAACTAGCTGTGGCTGATCTCAACAAAACTAAATAGGGCAGCGGTGAAATCTACTTACCTTCCCTACCGGTTCGGAAGCGCGCGCAGTTTTTCACCCTCTGCGCATGCACAGAAGGCTTTGTGCATAGGGTTAAAAACAAGAAATGGCGATGTACGGGTGGGTGGGCGGAGCCTTGCGCTGCCGCCACTACCAGTTCTCCGAACTACTGGCAGCCACCACTACCAGTATGCCCGAACCGGGCCGAACCGGTAGCATTTCACCCCTGAAATAGGGTCAGCCCTTCTTGGAAAAAACGAATATGAGAAATCTCAAGACTAGAGTAGGAATTGGGTGGGTGGGGAACATACTGGAAAAAGGAGGGGAAGGAACACACCACTTCATTCTTTTTGCCAAGACATATTTCTTCAGGCAACTAATGCTTAAACTATGGCATTTGCTTCTAGAAGATATATAGACCATGGCCATTAACACAGATGGCTTTAAAATGTGATATCACTCTATAAACACTCTTATGTTGTTTTCCATAAATTTGTCTCTCAACAGTTGTCCGATGACAGATGAATCATATGTATTGGAAAAAGTAATAGAAACAATAACCAAAGAATTTCAACAATTGCTATGATTCAAAAATAACCTCTATAGGAACAGTATTCAAACTCTCTTACATGTACTTCTCCTTCTTGTGCTAGGTTGGCAACAAGCCATGTTGTTTCTATCTGTCCTTTATTTGTGCAATCAACGGATCAGATATCATAGTTTATTTTTCTGTCTGGGTGAGAACTAACTTTCATACTAGCTACTAATCACGAGAGCTATGCATTACCCCCAATTATCATTTCCCTCAACCTGAACTCAACTTCTAAGGACTTCATGAATCTCTCCATAAAGTTTTCTTAGCAACAGTAAGGAAATAAGTTCCCCATTGCTTCTTCTGGGATTACCCAGAGTAATCTTTGTATTCTCAGGATGATTTCTATCCAGGCCTGATCCTGCTAATATTCTGAGCTCAGACAAGATCAACCAGGTGCTGCCACCTGCTGAGACAATGGAGACAGTATGGCTCTCCATATGGTTGTTGGGAGTGAGATTTGAGTTTATTTCCTTGTGAATGCAACATCAATATTTATTATTATGGTTGGTGGCACAGTCAGCCAGATATTTAGGCTGAATTTGGAATTTTTATCCACCTATCAGGTTCGTCCCAAGGGCTTGGGATAGGCAGATGTTGATGTTTCATAGTGCCAAACGTATTGTCACAGGATGTAAGCTGTTCCAAGGTAAAGCTGCCTTTTGCAATTGACTAGTGGTAATTTTGTCAATGTTGATGGTATTCAAGAGGTGCTTCAGGTATTTTGGGAGTGTAACCCAAGGCACCTATTACTGTTGGTACTAACTTTGCTTTCTTTTGCCACAGTTGTTCTACTTTTATTTGCTAGTCTTTGTATTTTGTATTTTTTCCCCAGTTCTTTCTCTAAGATGATTACTATTACTAGTAGAATACAAACAACTGCAACATAATAAAAATACA
Organism: Diadophis punctatus similis; assembly: GCA_023053685.1. Lineage (NCBI taxonomy): Eukaryota > Metazoa > Chordata > Lepidosauria > Squamata > Dipsadidae > Diadophis > Diadophis punctatus. Next base: position 6,808,307 of record JALIGW010000003.1, on the reverse strand, counting down.
GTTGTGGTTATACAGTGAGAAAAGAATCTACAAACATTCCCATCAATAACTGGCAGCCCACTGTTAAAAACCAAGATGCTTGACTACATAGGCCTTTAAACTACCGTATTTTTCGGATTATAAAACGCACCGGAGTATAACCTTAGTTTTGGGGGAGGAAAATAAGAAAAAACAAATTCTGCCTACCAGCATCCATCTGGCTAGCGTCCTTAGCAAACAGCCTGGAACAGGTATATTAGCCTTGCAAAGCTCCGTTTCAGAGGCTGGGCGGGGCTACATTCGGTGAATAAGACGCACCCAGATTTTCACCCTCTTTTGGGGGGGGGGGGAGGTGCGTCTTATACTCCGAAAAATACAGTAATCTAAGTAGTCCTCGACTTACAACAGTTCATTTCGTGACTGTTCAAAGTTACAATGGCACTAAAAAAAAGTGACATATGACCATTTTTCACTCTTACGACCTTTATAGCATCCCCATGGTCATGTGATCAAAATTTGGACATTTGGCAACTGACTCATATTTATGACGGTTGCAGTGTCCCAGGGTCATGTGATCAGCTTTTACGACCTTTTGAACAAGCAAAGTCAATGGGGAAGCCAGATTCACTTAACCGTGTTACTAATTTAACACCTGCAGTGATTCACTTAACAACTGTGGCAAGCAGGGTCGTAAAAATGGGGCAAAATTCACTTAACAAATGTTTCACTTAGCAACAGATATGTTGGGCTCCATTGTGGTCGTAAGTCGAGGATTACCTGTATATATCAACCAGAGTTATTGAAAAGCACTTTTAGGCACAGAAGCTACTCCACATTCAGGGATGCATTTACCAACAATCTCTACGCTTAAACTAAACATAAAGATGGATCTCAGTCCAATCAGTAGTAGGCCAAACAGCCCTATCATCCAGAAAAGATTGAAATAAGTTTTAGACTGTTAGCTTCATCTGGCATACTAGTAACCCCAGGTACTTGTAAGTAAGAATCACTTTAGCAATTTGGGCAAACATGTATTTTTCCTAACTTCTTTTTTTTTTACAGAAATCACTGATGAGGCACAAGCGAGGTAGCACTTAGCAATAGCACTTAGACTTATATGCCGCTTGACAGTGCTTTACAGCCCTCTCTAAGCAGTTTACAGAATCAGCATATTGCGCCCAACAATCTGGGTCCTCATTTTACCGACCTCGGAAGGATGGAAGGCTGAGTCAATCTTGAGCCGGTGAGACTCAAACTGCCGAACTGCTGGCAGCCGGCAGTCAGCAGAATTAGCCTGCAGTACTGCATTCTAACCACTGCACCACCACGGCTCTCGGGTAATCATGTATGGTTAGCAGTAGCAATAGCAATAGCACTTAGACTTATATACCACTTCATAGTGCTTTACAGCCCTCTCTAAGCGGTTTACAGAGTTCAGCATATTGCCCCCAACAATCTGGGTCCTCATTTTACCGACCTCAGAAGGATGGAAGGCTGAGTCAACCTTGAGCCTGGTGAGATTTGAACAGCTGAACTGCTGAACTAGATAGTGCACCAATTTAAGTAAAGTTTAAAAACAGACATTTAATGCTATTTTCATTTAGTAAGAGCCTTGGGGGCACAGTGGTTAGAGTGCAGTACTGCAGGCTACTTCTGCTGCCTGCCAGCTCCCTGCAATTTGGCAGTTTAAATCCCACCAGGCTCAAGGTTGACTCAGCCTTCTATCCTTCCGAGGTGGTTAAAATGAGGACACAGATTGTTGGGGGCAATAGGCTGAACTCTGTAAACTGCTTAGAGAGGGCTGTAAAGCACTGTCAAGCGGTATACATGTCTAAGTGCTATTGCTATTGCTACAGCTAACTGTATGAACGGTGTGACTCATATAACATTGTCCATTACTTCCCATGATCTTATACTGCTTGAATCAGAAATGAATAGTAGTAAACCTGAAGGTCATGTTGATTTTAATATTTTTGTTTCGTCTGAAGCTCTCTATGTGGTTTTCTACTTCCTACCTTACACAAAGGATAGTTATCTTTAAAAAATGCATTTATGAGCAATGAACTTGCTCATCAAAACCCAAATCTGTGTATCCAAAGGAAAATAGGCCACAAGATGTGGTCCATGACAACACATTGCAGTTGTCAATCTTTAATGGTTTTTTTCCCCATTATTCTATGTCAGCCTTGCCCAATTTGGTGTCCCCCAACACTTTGGACAAGAAGCATGTCACTCTAGTTAGTACAAAAATTGCAGGAGATGGTAGGTTTGGACCTCAATACATTTAGATGGTATTGTTTGTAAAAAAAACCAAAAACCTGTTATTTACCAGCAACCTTCTTTAAATACAGTATATATAAATTGCTCTGCACCACAATAACTGATTAGGCTTTCCACAATAATCATCTCTATCCCTTCTGGGTATTTCAGATTTGAATACAATTATCATCAATTAGATTTATTATGCATCAAACTTGACTGCTGTGGAAATATTCCTACTCCGAATGCTTAACAACAAAATACAATCCTACACAATCTGATTTAAAAAAATATTTCTATCTGAATTTGCAAAAAGCGATTCTCAATTTTTAACCACCTTGACAATTAAAATGTCACAGGACACTTTTTCAAGGTACTTCCAGATCGATCATTTAATGATCTGACTTAGGTATTGATATCAGACTGACTGATCTGTGTTATCTTTTAGAAGATAAGAGACAAAAATCTCTCCAAAACCTTCTTCATTCATTAGGATTTCCTCAAAGATAAAAGGAATAGTTTGCTTCTGGCTCCGATTCAAGGTATTATGACCATTAAGGGTCTACCTGGGGCCAGGTTATCTACAGAAATGTCTTCATTCTATTACATCACTAGAGCACTGCACACCAAGACAACTAGACAAAGAACAGTTTTTCCCCGAACGCCATCACTCGGCTAAACAAATAATTCCCTCACACTGTCAAACTATTCACTAAGGCTGCATTACTATTACTATTAGTTTTTCTCATCGTTCCTATCACCCATCTCCTCCCACTTATGACTGTATGACTGTAACTTGTTGCTTGTATCCTTACAATTTATATTAATATTGATTGTTTCCTGATTGCTTATTTGAACCCTATGACAATCATTAAGTGCTGTACCTCATAATTCTTGACAAATGTATCTTTTCTTTTATGTACACTGAGAGCATATGCACCAAAGACAAATTCCTTGTGTGTCCAATCACACTTGGCTAATAAAGAATTCTATTCTATTCTATTACATCAGCCCATCCCACCAGGCTAGGTAGGGAAGGTATGTTGTGGAATTCATCAGCCCACAAATTCCAACTGGTGGGTCAAGGAAGAGAGCTTTCCCTACCATTTCCCCCATCCTCTGAAGATTCTCCCCTCAGAGGTTAAGATTCTCCTGGCCATTTGGAAAGGTGGGGAAAAAAACATTTACCGTATTTTTTGGAGTATAAGACGCACCTTTTTCCTCCCTAAAAGTGGCTGAAAATTTGGGTGCGTCTTATACTTCGAATGTAGCTTTTTTTCCAGCCCTAACTAGGTGCTAACAGATCTTCCCAGCTCTTACCTTGCAGGTTTTTCATTGTTACTCTCTCCAAAGAATGTTTTTCCAGCCCTAAGTCTTTGCAGAATTTTTTTTTCATTGCTCTACTTGCTCCGAGTAAGTTTTTTTCTAGCCCTAACCAGGTGCTAACGATCTTCCCAGCTCTTACAGGCTTGCATGCTCTTTCATTGTTACTCTCTCAGAAGAATGTTTTTCCAGCCCTATGTCTTTGCAGAATTTTTTTTTCATTGCTCTACTTGCTCTGAATAAGTTTTTTTTCTAGCCCTAACTAGGTGCTAACGATCTTCCCAGCTCTTACTGGCTTGCATGCTCTTTCATTGTTATTCTCTCAGAAGAAGGTTTTTTTAAGTCCTAACCAGGGGATAAAATAATGTGCTGAAGCTGACCAGACTAAGGACGCTAGCCAGATGAATACCTGGTAGGCAGATTTTTTCCCCCTATTTTCCTCCCCCAAAACTAAGGTGCGTCTTATACTCCGGTGCGTCTTATACTCCGAAAAATACGGTATCTGCAGCCTTACGTGGGACCCACAGAGAAACATGCAGGGTTAGCACTCTGAAAGCCTTCTCCCTGCCTTTTAATTAGCTTTTAACATTAAATTTTAATCATCCTTGCCTCTTTTTAAATTTTATATATAGATAGTCCTCAACTTACAACAGTTTGTTTAAGTGACCATTCAAAGTTACAATGGCACTGGAAAAAAGTGACTTACGACCATTTTTCACAGTTATGACTTTTGCAGCATCCCCATGGTCACATGACCAAAATTCAGACGCTTGGCAACCGGTTCATACTTATGACTGTTGCTGTGTCCTAAAGTCATGTGATCACTTTTTGCGACCTTGAGACAAGCGAAGCCAATGGGAAAGCCAGATTCACTTATCAGCTCAGTAACTAACTTAACTGCAGTGATTCACTTAACAACTAAGGCAAGAAAGGTCGCAAAATGGGGCAGAACTCACCTAACAAATGTCTCACTTAAGAACAGAAATTTTGGGCTTAATTGTGGTCATAAGTCAAGGATTACCTGTACTGTTTTATTTGTACATTGCCAAGAATCTCTCTGAGAGGGAGATGGGCAGATTTAAAATTTGATTAAAAACAAACTTAGCAAGGCCTTTTATCTTAGAATAAAATCCTGGAGTTCTGAATCCAGGTCGCTAAGTATTCTGGAAGGAAGGATATCAACTTTAAGATTAAATCTTGCTTTTTCCTAATTGCCAGGACATGTACATTTTTAGGAGAAGACTGAGTTTTAATAGGATTAAAGTAGTTAATGTTCTAGCTCCTTTCCATTTGGGCAACTGACATGCTTTTTTCCCTTTCTTTCTTTCTTTCTTTCTTTCTTTCTTTCTTTCTTTCTTATTTTCTTTCTTTCTTATTTTCTTATTTTATTTTCTTTCTTTCTTTCTTTCTTTCTTTCTTTCTTTCTTTCTTTCTTTCTTTCTTTCTTTCTTTCTTTCTTTCTTTCTTTACTTACTTACTTACTTACTTACTTACTTACTTACTTACTTACTTACTTACTTACTTACTTACAAAAGGTCTTTTTTCCCCAAAAAAAGTTTTTTATTATTATTTCCACACAGACAATACACATATTTATAGATTCATTCTCATTTCATTTTTCTATACATTCCATTCTTATTTTATATATACATTTCTTATATTTTCCTTAATACTTTATTTGATTTAGGGTAGTTTCTTCCCCGCCTCGATCTTTTACAGCCCCTCCTTTTCCACATTCCTTCTTCACCTCCTCTATCTCTTCCTTATTCTCTCTCCTCTCCTCTACTACCCCTTCTATCCTCTCTCCTACTTCTCTACCCCTCTCTTCCCTTCTCCTCTTCCTTATCCCTCTACCTAACCACTCCTTCTATGCTGTATTTTCTCATCTATGATCTGAATTTTTATTTTTATTATTGAAAAGGTCTTTTTGATTAGTCTTAACATTGGTCACCAACCTCAGTCTCTTTAAGCGTTAATCTTCCTGGTATCATGGCCACAAATCTGGACTACTTGTATATCCTCCTGCATGACAACTTGTTCTTCCTTCCATCTCCTTTATTTCTGTCTTCCATTAATCCTTTTTGTACACATATACTACCTTCCTCTACTATCCCATTTTTACATCATATTTTTGTAACTGTTTCAACAGCTCCTTTTTACGTAACTCCTACCCATCTTGGCCTTCTTTCCAGGGGCGGGTTGCTTGCTTACCGATGCCAGTGCGTGCGCATCTCCATGTTTCGGGTGCGTGCGCACTCGCTACGCGAGCGCGCCCCCTTGTGCGATTTTGTTTTTGCGCATGCACAAAAGCAAAATCTCGCCAAAATCTCACGAGGGGATGTGCGCTTGAGAGAGATTTTGGCACAATTTTGCTTCCGCGCATGCGCAGAAGCAAAATCTCACCGAAATTTTGCTCGCATGCTCGTCCCCTCGCAAGATTTCTGCGTGATTTTGCTTCCGCGCATGCACAGAAGCAAAATTGCCCAAAAATTCTCAGAAAAAGATGGCAACGGCGTGATGGACCATCGGAAGGGCTCCGGAGCGGTCGTGCGCAAATTGCGCAATCGGCCGCACCCTACCGGAGCTACGCACAGGACAGCTCCAGCAGGAATCAACCTCTGTTTCTTTCCCTATTAGTTTCTCCCGACATGGAATTATTACTGTTCTTTTGAGTTTATTAAAAAGTGGTTTCGCGAAACCCGAAACATGAATTTGGTTGCGCTCAGCTTAAGTTTCCCATCACACTAAAAATTCCAACAGGATCACTTTCTCCGCAGCTTTCACTTTGTCCACGTAAATCATCTTTTCTGGAAACTTTGACCAAGTTTTCCTATTCCCACTATTAAAAAAAGAAAAACAACAACCCAGCAAAAACAGCTTTCAACTCACAAACACCTCTACATTGCATCAAAATAAGATGGTAACATGTGCTCTCTTTTACACAAGAAGCAGAAATTGAGAGACATCTCATCCTGAGCTTTTCAACGCAATCCATTTTATGCAGCATAGCTGCCTGTTAGTCATTTGTTCTGGGGCGTAATCCAGATGTTCTTTGTCTGAGTTGTATTTGATCACATTTTCCCAAACTCACCACAATGTTTTGTCACTGAGATGATACAGCTTTCTTCCCATGCCAGCATCCAGGCACAATGACCATGACTGGAATGTAGTTACATGTCATAGATACCAAGTGAACCTTGTCTGGGCATTATCCCACCCAGGGGTCTCCAGCGTCAGAGGGTGGGAAATCAGGGGTCTCCAACCTTGGCAAGTTTAAGACTTGTGGACTTCAACTCCCAGAATTCCTCAGCCAACTTTGCTTTGATTTCCCACCCTCTGACGCTTGTCTGTGTGGTTTCCTAACTACAGTATGTTCTAATTGTACTGTTTGAAGTGCATCAGGGAAAAAAGCATCAAAACATACAAAGAAAGAAAGATACTGTTATATTGATTATTGAAGAGAATTGATTGACTGAATTTATATGCCCCCATTTCGCTTCCATGTGACCCTGAGCTGGGTGCACATTTAGAATTCAAATTAACAATAATAAAATTTAACCATTAATACCAATTAAAAACAGTTAAAAACTAAACTAAAAGAGAGAGAGATGGATATAATTTAAATGTATACACAGTGCAATCACTTAACATTCTTCCAATATCATAATTCTATTCTAAAATTACTCACATAAACCTCTTCTGCTCCCTCAATCATTTGGAAAATTCTAGGTTTTAAACTACAGATCTGGATATTATGCCATCCAACTATGAACCACAATTAGTAAGATTATTTCCTGTACCATAATAGACCCTGTACTTAAGTGTCATGTTTATGCTTTGATTTCACACATTTTAGTTCTCTCTTGATTTGTTTTAATTATCTAAAGTCTATAGCCATTAAAATGGAAGTGTTCAGATAAGAATCATTTTACTTACCGTATTTTTTGGAGTATAAGACGCACCGGAGTATAAGATGCACCTTAGTTTTGGGGGAGGAAAACAAGGAAAAAAGGCCTCTGCCTCCAAGCAATTTGCCAAACAGCAAAAAGCAAACAGCACAGATGATATACACTGTTTGCTGTGAATTTCTGTGCATGTGTGCCTGACCCATAGAAATAGCAAAGAATTGGAGAAATGTACATTATGCCAGAAAGTTTTCTTAAATGTAGTCACACTAATTATAATCCCAATTATTTAAATAGATCTACTCCAAGGTAAGTCAGGATTTAACTCTAATACTAAACAGGACACTGTTACATTTCAGACTATACTTGTACAGAGCTGTTAAAATTAATTAAAATTTCTGGAAGTATACATTATTCTCTATTATTTAAAAGAAGATACAATAGCACTGGGCCTCTTCAGAGTAAGCATTTATTTTAAAAAGCTTTTTTATTTTGTTAAGTTGTCTAGAACAGGGGTCTCACCTTGGCAACTTTAAGACTTGTGGACTTCAACTCCCAGAATTCCACAGCCAGCAAAGCAAATAATAAAGCAGTCTTTAAAAACTAAGTCTAATAATTTGAACATTCTGCAGACATTTATAGTTATTCACTTACCCCCTTACATCCAGTTCAGCAGAAAATAAAAATCTGCGTGTCTCTCCCAGCTATTTGCCTCTTTGCAGTTTCATTTTAGCATGTGGCAAATCAGCTGGGGGTCAGGAAGCTGCTAATGACTTGCTTGTCTTAACAGGCTCTTCCCTGTTTGCTGCAAGCAGGTAAATTGCTGGAAGACAGAGGCCAAAGGGTGGGGGTGGCTGGGGCTACATTCGGTGTATAAGACACACCCAAGTTTTCACCCTCTTTTGGGGGGTAAAAAGGTGCGTCTTATACTCCGAAAAATATGGTATATATATAGAGGCTAGGATTCAGAAAGGCCAAATGACCACAAAGCAAGCAAGGGAAAACACCAGAGAAAACTATTAATTCCAGCAATGACATGTGTCCTTGGAATTCAAAACACAAATTGTGGCATTTGTTTTATGAAATTTAGCTGACACCTAATGTCTTGAGAAATCAAGAAAATAATAAAGTTGTCAACTTCTGCCCTGTCCTTAAGCTGAACATACTTCAGAGTGGAATTCTGACACTTTTTTATCAAATGTGTTGAACCACCCAACCTAACTGACTGTGTAGCTCATAATAAAAACAGAAAGTATATTTTTTAAAGTTGTGATCCAGTATCACCACAACTGCAGCAATATACATGGACGATAACCAGTCTGCTCAATAAAGTCTAGTTGCCCATTCCCATCACTCTGAACAAGATTAGTTTCCTATATGGAAAAAGTATGATAAATGAAAGTATGGAATTTCATTTATTCCTACAAATGGTTATTGCACTAGCTGTCCTCTTGTTCAAGCAAGGTGAGCAAGAATATATGCTGTCCTAAAAGAATCCTGATGCAATTCACGAAGGCGATGTTCATAGCTATTATTTTTTTCCGAATATCTGCTCTTAGAATTTATATTACTGTCCAAGTCATAGGTTCAGTTTAGTTAACGAGTCCACAGCAGGTGGCAGCAACTGGTCAATTGTTTCTGTCTGGATTGAGAAGCTAAGCAGGATCTCTGCCTAGTTGGTACTAGATGGTTGACATGTAATACGAAGGCTGTTGACTAGAACAGGAATTAAAAATCCTGAAAAAGTTAGTTGTAAACCACTTCCTTACTGTTGCCAAGAAAACTGCACAGTGTCAAATTCAACCCGAAGGAGGTGACTTTACAAAGATGCAGCATGACACCAACACAGCTTTAAATAAGCCAATCATTTATTGAAATGATGCAACCATCCACCTGAATGTGATGAGGCAAATAGCATTAGGAGGAAAGGTAGTTTAGACTTGAGAAAATATTTTCATTAATGATTTTGTTCCTCCCTTCCTCAGCTCAGATTTACTGCTCCAAGAAAGTCCATGATCCAACTGCAACAGTCAGAGGTATCCATGGGAAATCTCCTTATCAACCTTTTGCCAGCTTTCTCATCTGCTAAGGCAGCAGTCCCTCTTTATGGGCTGGGCTGGAAGAATTCATTATTAAACCCTTTGAAGATTAAATGAGCTGTGTATTATGCAAAAGCATATTCAAAGTGAAGTGACCTAACAAGGAAAAATAAATGAATATCCCAGAGCCAAATTGACATGGAAGCTGCCTTATATCAAGTAAGACTATTGGACTGGGAAGCTGAGTGTTGTCTAATCTGATTGGGGGAAGACATTCTGGGGTTTTATAGAGATTTCAGCCCTATCCTTGTCCCTGAATTGAACTCAAGACTTTCCCTTTGCAAAGAAGTACTCTACCACTGAATTGTGCTCTTAATAAATTGAAGAGCTAATCAAGTTGCTTATGGATCAACCATATGGAAAGGAGAGAAGGAAAGAGTTCTAGAATTTTAAAAAAATCTAATATTTCACAAGCTTTATTACTATGCATGCTAATTACTATGCATGCTATAATTCTAAAAACTCTCCCCTGTTTTTCTAATACCTCTCCCTCTGGGAATAGCCAAGAATTCACAAACATTGGCTTAGTTTACTGGCTTTTGAAAAAGAGTTGGAACTGTTTCAGAATACTTTAGAAGCAGGGATATTGCCTGGGGCCAATTAGCAGGACCTTGCTATGAACAACAGTTTCACCATCTACTGTATTATGTCACCATTAAAATGCTAAATGTGACCAATAAAATTCTACAGGACTCAAGATCAGGCATTTTGAAAGAATGGATTTTCTTTGTGAGTTTGCCCAGTTTGTAAGACCTTCAAGTCTCTATCTTATTCATTCATCTGGCAAAAATACAAGAAGGCAGCTTTCTAAGCGACTGGCACTTAATCTCAACAATTGTTCTCTTGTTTGTGGATTTCCTATCTTGGCTTGGGTTCTAGCCCTGCTTGTTACTACCTTGAGTCTCAACTGCAGATTGTATATCTGTTTTTGACTCCCTTGGACTTGGTCTCCTTTCCACTGTGGTCTGATCCACTTCACCTAACAACCAGCTTCTTATGCTCATCCTGGAATATACCCTAAGGCAGAGTGAAGTTCATGATGAGTTTTGGTTTCCTAATATTAACCCAAAGAAATATATTCTTCGTTAGGCTGATTTTAGAATGGTAGACGAAGGGCTGCCCTCTTCTTTGTGGCAGCCCCTGAGATATTGCAACACTGCTATCATGTCTCCCCTGGTCCTTCTTTTCATTAAACTAGACATACCCAGTTCCTGCAACCGTTCTTCATATGTTTTAGCCTATAGTCCCCTAATCAACTCTTTCTAGAGTCTCCACATCCTTTTTACATCGTGGCGACCAAAACTGAATGCAGTATTCCAAGTGTGGCCTTACCAAGCCATTATAAAGTGGTATTAACACTTCACGTGATCTTGATTCTATCCCTCTGTTAATGCAGCCTAGAACTGTGTTGGCTTTTTTGGCAGCTGCTGCACACTGCTGGCTCATATTGAAATGGTTGTCCACTAGGACTCCAAGATCCCTCTCACAGTTACTACTGTTGAGCAAGGTACCACATATACTGTACCTGTGCATTTTGTTTTTCTTGCCTAAATGTAGAACCTTACTTTTTTCACCATTGAATTTCATTTTGTTAGAGAGTGACCAAAATGAAATTCATTCAAGTAGGTTGGACTGAGAATTTATATCAGTGATGGCGAACCTTTTTTGGCTCGGGTGCTAAAAGGGTGCGCGCACACGCAATAGCGTGCGTGTGCCCACACCCATAATGCAATGCCCTCCCTCCACGCATGCGCACAACCCCCATGAGTACAGGCCTCACTGAAGCCTCCGGACTTCCGGTAGGCCCGTTGGGCCATTTTTTGCCGTCCCCAGAGTTTAGGAAAGCCTCCTGAAGCCTGGGGATGGCGAAAAACGTCCAAACAGGCCAACCGGAAGTTTGTTTCCGAACTTCCGGTTGGCCCGTTTTTCGCCGTCTCTGGGGTTCCGGAGGCTTTCCTGAAGCCTGGAGAGAGCGAAAACGGCCGAAAAGAAGGCCGAAAATCAGCTGGCATGTGCGCGCTGGAGCTGACATAGGGCAATGCCTTGCATGCCCTCAGATATGGCTCCGCGTGCCAGCTGTGCCATCACTGGTTTATATAGTTGAGAATGGACTAGAACCCTAGTCTCCTAATGCCAGTCCAATGCCTTAACCACTACACCATACAGACACTGTGGTGATCAGCTTAGTTATCCACTTTTTGTTAATGCTAAAAGTTATCATTACAACATTGGAAAAATAATACACACCTTACCTTAGTTCAGGAGTGTCAAACTCAAGGCCCGTGGATTGGATCTGGTCTGCAGGGTGCTTAGATCTGGCCCGCGGGGCTGCTCTGGAAACAGTGAAGGACCGGCCCGCAGTGCCTCTGCCGGCAAAAATAGGTAAGCGCAGCCGGGCACTCCCTAAGGGAAACGGGGCTGTGCTGTGCTGTGGGGTCCCGATTCCCTGGGAGCTCGAGCGCCAAGCTGTGTGCTTGCCCTCCACTGCCTAGAGCTCTGGACAGCCTGTGCCACCGTCTGGGGGTCCTCCATGTGGCCTGAGAGGGATGGCAAGAGTCATCTGGAGGACAAAGGTTTGGTGCTCTTTCTGGTCTCGCCTTCCTCTGCTGGAGACAATGGATCCCCCCCAGCCCCGCCCGGGCCACCACAGGTGTCCCCAACACGAGTGATGTCGAGCTGGCTATGCTCACCCCAGCCATGCCCCTCGGCCATACCCCATGCCCCCCCTCCAAGGTCAAACACAACCCTGATGCATCCCTCAATAAAATTGAGTTTGACACCCCTGCCTTAGAATAATGTCATTCAGAAGTGTAGGTGATAGTCTTAATTCTGGGATCTTACGGAAATGAGTTTTTCATTAACCCTGTAAGGTTGGGCTTAGACATATGTAGTTATTGTTGTCTACAAGCTCTACAATTAAATCGTAACCTGTGATCTAAGTCTTCCCAGTGTTAGTACAACACTCTGCCGCCCTAGTTTATCCACTCTTCTTCCTCCTAAATCTCCTGAATCTAATTTCCCAACATATATGGTTCAGCATCCAAAACCAACTCTTAACAAAATGAGCCAACGACGGGGTAGCTAAATCATAATAGTAGATCACCATTGAACTTCATATTAATGGGAACCACTGTTATTCTCTCTCCACAAATACATTAATGAAAATGGAAGTAGGATACAATTAAATGCTTCCACAATTATTTTACTGAAACAAAGGTTTGCTGTAACGATGGCCCTGAGTAAAGCTCTTACCAACACCATACTCCTTTGAGACTGTCGATTACTATAAGAATAACTAACAGAATGCAGTTGGATTTTATTTAAATGGCGGTGAGGCATGCATGAATGCTTACATGGCCACCATCGTATCTATTTTGGTCTCAGACTTGAAAGCTAAGAAGAGAGAATAGAGATCCTGATTGCTGTTGAGTGCTTTCATAAATCTCCCAATAATTAATCACCCATTTGTGGCTACACTGTGTACTTAACTCACACTGTGTGTTTGCTTGGCTTAAGCTTGTATCTGCTGATCTCATTTACACTTCCTGTGCTACCCAATTAACAATTAACTCTGGGAAGTTACACATACATTATCAACAAATCCCCACTTGACCCTCTTGTTTGATTACTTAAACCAAAAACAGCCACATGGGCTTCTGAGAACCTGTTTGCATCATCTCTAGTCAAACCCACTTTTATTTTTTGTTTATTAGCAGGAAGTATCAACGGGAAGTAATCACACACACTTTCGTGAAAATATGTCAGCGATCGTGACCAAGCTCAAAATTACGACCCAAGATTAGCAAGGGAATTGATAATGAAGAGTATTATCACATGGAATTTTCTTAATTAAACTGCAAATATGCATTGGAGGCTAACTGCATGGAAACATTCCAACTAAAAAGTGACATATGCAAATAAGCTCCTGTTTCTCTGATATCAAAGAGCCGAGGTGGCGCAGCAGTTAGAGTGCAGTACTGCAGGCTACTTTAGCTGACTGTGATCAGCAGTTCAGCTGTTCAAATCTTACGTGCTCAGGGTTGACTCAGCCTTCCATCCTTCCGAGGTAGGTAAAATGAGGACCCAGGTTGTTGGGGGCAATATAAATATACATTGCTTACTGGTGTAAACCGCTTAGAGAGTGCTTGCACTATGAGGCGGTATATAAGTCTCACTAATAAATAAATAAATAAATAAAATAAAATAAAATAAATAAATATCTTTTGTAACATCTGTCAATATTACTGTGACTTTGCAAAACAAAAAACAAAACAACCCTCACCCCCCATAAATTTATCAGATTCAAGTGCTATCTTGTTATATTCCAGTGACAGCCAGAGAGGTTTAACAATAATAACATCAAACCACTATTCTGGAACTCTAAATTCAAGCCACTATTTTTAAATAGTCAATGGCCATGACCCTAAGAACTGAAAACATTAGAGATGGCACCAGCGGTGGGTTGCTCCCGGTTCGGCCCAGTTCAGTGAACCGGTAGCGGCGGTGGCGGGAGGCTCCGCCCACCCTCCCGGGACGCTTCTGCCCATGCGAAGAAGCATCGCGCATGCGCGCACGAGCGAACTGATAGCGACGGGATTTACAACCCACTACTGGATGTCACCCATTAAAGGCACATGTTTGCTTATGGTAGTTCTACTGAAATCAGACTATCTTAGCACTAACTTGAAACAGTACATAAGCTGCATCTTTATTTTTTACAATTACTGATATTATTCTATTACTTTCTCTAATATTATAAGCTGATGTGGATAACAGATATAACATCTTAGTTCCTAATATGATTTGATTTCTTATTTGTACCCGGACTACCATTAAGTGTTGTACCTAATGGTCACCACACTACAAAAAAGACATTGAGACTCTAGAGAAAGTGCAGAGGAGAGCAACCAGGATGATTAGGGGACTGGAAACTATAACATACGAAGAGCGGTTGCAGGAACTGGGCATGGCCAGTCTAGCGAAGAGAAGGTCCAGGGGAGACATGATAGCAATATTCCAATACTTGAGGGGATGCCACAGAGAGGAGGGGGTCAGGCTGTTCTCTATGGCACCAGAAGGCCAAACAAGGAATAACGGATGGAAGCTGACCAAGGAGAGATTCAACCTGGAAATAAGGAGGAACATTCTGACAGTGAGAGCGATCAGCCAGTGGAACAGCTTGCCAGCGGAGGTTGTGAGAGCTCCAACACTTGAGATTTTCAAAAGGAGACTGGACTGCCATTTGTCTGAAATGGTGTAGGGCCGTGGTGGCGAACCTATGGCATGCGTGCCACAGGTGGCACGCGGAGCCATAGCGGAGGGCACACGAGCGTTGCCCACCGGCAAACCGGAAGTGCGGAAAAAACGCACTTTCGGTTTGCCGGCGAGCTGTTTTTTGCACTCCAGAGGGTTCAGGGAAGCTCCCCGAAGCCCCGGAATGCAAAAAACGACGAAACGGACAAACCGGAAGTGCATTTTTCTGAACTTCCGGTTTGCCCGTTTCGTCGTTTTTTACCGTCCCAGGCTCCGGTAAGGCCTTTGAGCGTGTGTGTGTGTGTGCGCGCATGCGCAGGGGGCAGCATGGGGGGGTGTTGTGCGCATGCGTGGGGGGAGGAAATGGGTGTGGGCATGCGAGCGCGCGCTAGCGCGCGCACCCCCCCCTTTTTGGCACACGAACCTAAAAAGGTTCGCCATCACTGGTGTAGGGACTCCTGCTTGAGCGGGGGGGTTGGACTAGATGACCTACAAGGTCCCTTCCAACTCTAGTAATCTGAAACTCTGAAACCTTATGATTCTGGACGAACGTATCTTTTCTTTTATGTACACTGAGAGCATATGCACCCAAGACAAATTCCTTGTGTGTCCAATCACACTTGGCCAATAAAGAATTCTATTCTATTCTATCTGGGGAGGAGTAATACATACTGTATATTAATGTACATATACATATACATATTTTAATCACACAATGCCTTTTGACCTCTAACTTCAAGAATCAAATATCCGCAGATAGTCTTCAATTTACGACCATAATTGAGCCTAACATTTCTGTTGCCAAGTGAGGCATTTGTTAAGTGAGTTTTGCCCCATTGTATGACCTTCCTTGCCACATTTAAGCGATTCACTGCAGTTTTTACGTTAGTAACACGGTTGTTAAGTGACTCTGCATTCCCCATGGATTTTGTTTGTCAGAAAGTGGCAAAAGGTGCTTGTTCACATGACCTCGAGACACTGCAACCGTCATAAACATGAGTCAGTTGTCAAGCATCTGAATTCTGATCACATGGCCGTGGGCATACTGCAATGGTCATAAGTGTGAAAAACAGTCACTTTCTGTGCATTGTAACTTTGAATGGTCACTAAACGAACTGTTGTAAATCAAGGACTACATGTATAAGGCTTTATTTCAACATCAAGAGTTGGATCCCAAAAATCTATGGATTAACATCTCTCCACTAACATTTGCACCAGCACTCAATTCAATGCACCAGAGTGACTTTCAAACTATTTAATAAGATATAGTAAAAGTTCATCATGACCTAACCAGTCTGACTACACCTTACTCACTTCTCATGCCAATAATGCAACTGAACTGCAACAACAACAATAAAAAGTTCCTGTTTATGCATGAGCAGTCATATAATATTGGGAATGATGCAGCAATAGGATTCCCATGCCAGTTGTTTACTAAACCGAGTCAATGCATAATATTTGGAATATAACCACTAAAGTCATTGGAATAGTATGCTTGTTAGGATTTAGACAATGCTATTTTACTTTATGGTTTCATGTACTTATTTAAACTTAAAATAGAGGATGTTTTATTGTAGATATTTAATTTTCGAAATATCTAGTAATATGTGGGTGGAATTGCTACTAGGATGCATTATATTCTATTTAGAGGAAGTGAACGTAATATTATATATTTCCGTGTTTCCCCGAAAATAATACATATCCCCATAATAAGGCCAATCGGGCTTTTCAGCGCATGCACTGAAATAACACCCCCCCCCAAAAATAAGGCCCCCCCAGCTACTTTCTGGGGGGAGGACATGCCGGGAGCCGCTCTTTTTGCGGTGGGCACTCTTTTGGCCGGGAGATAGAGAGAAAGAGGAAACGAGGTGGGTGCACGCACACCCCGCAGGACTGGCTCAGCTCATCAGGGCTCTGCCTCTGGTGACGTTTTGAAACACGCTCCTACCTGCGAGGAAGAGGAGGCGAGCCTCGATCCCTGCCTCACCACCTCCTCTCAGGCAGGAGCGCGTTTCAAAATACCGCCGGAGGCAGAGCCCAGAGGAGCCGAGCCAGTCACGCAGGGTGTGCGTGCACCCGCCCCTTGTTTGTTCTCTTTCTCTCTCCGAGGAACATGACAGAGCTAAAGTCCCAGATAGGACGCACGTCTCATGGCCCACCCCATCCCACCCTGCCTGATCTGCCACCCCCAAATTGCATCCCACCATGAGACACGCGTCCTACCTGACACTTGTAGCTCCGTCGCGTTCCTCGGTGTTCTGTCCAGAGAAGCCCATTGTAAAAGAAAACTTATCGCAAGTTCAAGAAGTTTGACTGAACTCTCGAGAAGTTTTCTTTTACAATGGGCTTCTCTGGACGCCGAGGAACGCGACGGAGCTACAAATGTCAGGTAGGACGCACGTCTCGCAGCCCAACAAGTCTCATCTGCCAGAAATGAGTCTCTATGAGACTCATCACACCACTGCCGCTGCCTCGTGGAGGACTCTGCGAGGGTTGTTGTGCCATTGCATGCATGAACGGCAGCACTACCGCGAGGTTCGACATACCAGCACAGCTGCAAGCGGCAGGACGCCAGCTGTGCTGGTATGATGAAGTTCACGGCAGTCCTGCAGTTCATGCATGCAACAATACAACAAGCCTTGCAGAGTCCTGCTCCACGAGGCAGTGGCGGCTGGCCAGCCACTCGGCCGGCACCAAGAACAGGGAGGGGAGGTGGCGGCGATGGGACATCCAGTCCCACGCTTGCCGCCTACTGCACCCCCAAAATAATAAGTCCCCCCCGACAATAGGGCCAAGGCCATATTTCGGGAGTCAAAAGAAAATAAGACCCTGTCTTATTTTCGGGGAAACACGGTGTTATTATGTGATAGTTTGGTATGTACATCTTTTATACTTTAGTTTTATATCTGCTTATTTGTTAAAGTAAGCAAGAGAGTATTTTATTGTATAATTACCAGTATATCTGTATTGAAGAGAGTTGGAAGTAACTTTTTAATGTTATTTTTGGTTTTGGTTTTTTGTGTCACTTTAAATTTTTCCTGTTGTCCCCCTTTCCTAGTTTTCCCTTTTTGGTGTAATTTTGTATTTTAACTTTCTAGCAGCCAACAAGCTTTGGCTGTTTTGAGGTTTGTATCCCAAAGGAAGCATTATTGTACATGCTTCCTTATTATGGTTTACGGAAGAAAAATGGAAACTTGTTTAGCACACATTCCTCAACATAGATTTAGTCTGAAGGAGGAGCACATCATTGAGTAGAAGAACCTAACTTTATTTTCTGATTTAGAAGAAAGAGGGACTTTGAAAAGGAAGATTTTTATAGAAGTTGAGGTCTACAAGGTGGGAAATTTTAGGGATATTTGGGGAAGTTAGTCCTTATCAGTGTACCTGGGATAGTTCTATTGTTAAGCAAAATGGACTTTTCAGCAAGACAACAGAGTTGGGGAAGTCCATTGTGAAGAAGATGGAACATTGAGGTCATCAGCTGATGGAGGATAAAACAGTTGGAGTTTCTCTAGGTTGCAGTTTCCTTGTCAGGACAGCCTTTGACAGCCTATTATTGATGGGATTGCAGGGGAGGGCTTTGTCTAGGACAGGGACGGTCAATTTGGGTCTGATGACAAAAAGATGAACTGTGTTTAACAATGTTAACAATGTTAAATTGTTAAATGTTAAATGGAGCCGAGGTGGCGCAGCGGTTAGAGTGCAGTACTGCAGGCCACTTTAGCTGACTGTGATCCGCAGGTCAGCGATTCAAATCTCACCAGGCTCAAGGTTGACTCAGCCTTCCATCCTTCCGAGGTAGGTAAAATGAGGACCCAGATTGTTGGGGGCAATATAAATATACATTGCTTACTGGTGTAAACCGCTTAGAGAGTGCTTGCACTGTGAGGCGGTATATAAAGCTAATAACTAACTAACTAACTAACTAACTAACTAACTAACTAACTAACTAACTAACTAACTAACTAACTAACTAACTAAATAAATAAATAAATAAATAAATAAATAAATAAATAAATAAATAAATAAATAAATAAATAAATGTCTACGGAGATTCTCAGTCATCCACGTCATGGTGGTCCCAAAGGTGCTTTTTCAAGAGGCAACTGGGACTTCCTGGTTTTTCTTTGAAGACGTTTTCGTTTCTCATCCAAGAAGCTTCTAAAGGACAGGGAGGAAAGGGATTCAACCTTCATTTTGTTGTTTGCTAGGTTTATTTTCTCCACTACACTCCTTTTTCCCCAGACAATAATACTACATCACACAAATAGTCAAACATACATACACAAAGACAGGTGTGGTTTGCATTGTCTTGCACTCAACACCAAGTCTTTATACTCTTGCTCTGCTATCAACTTTTTTAAAAAGGCATTTATTTATTCATTTACTCACTCTAAGGCTGATACTTGTGTAAAGAATTCCTGCCTTTAAAAATTCACATGTGCAGTCAAGTTAATGAAGGCTTTTGGGGGGAAA
Organism: Diadophis punctatus similis; assembly: GCA_023053685.1. Classification (NCBI taxonomy): domain Eukaryota; kingdom Metazoa; phylum Chordata; class Lepidosauria; order Squamata; family Dipsadidae; genus Diadophis; species Diadophis punctatus. The sequence continues at coordinate 6,789,013 of JALIGW010000003.1, read as the reverse complement.
GTAGATGCCAACATTACATTTCCAGTTTTATTTACAGCCTTTGGTGTTCCCTGTATGCCACGGGGTTATGGCAGAAGATATTATGATGCCATAAAATTGGACGGGGAATGATATTTTCAACCATTTTTTTTTTAAAAATGGTAATGACCTGTGGAAGGGTTCAGGGACAAAACAGGTACCTTAATAGCAATAGTACTTGGACTTATACACTGCTTCACGGTGCTTTACAGCCTTCTCTAAGCAGTTTGCAGAGTCAGCATACTGCCCCCAACAATCTGGGTCCTCATTTTACCGACCTCGGAAGGAGGGAAGCCTGAGTCAACCTTGCGCCGGTGAGAATCGAACTGCTGGCAGTTGGCAGAATTAGCCTGCAATACTGCATTCTAACCACTGCGCCACCACGGCTCTTAATTCTTCTCATTCGAAGTTGATAGTCTAATAGTCCAGCACGAAAAGAATCCTATATATTTCATTCCTGTTTATTCTACACTTTAGCACTCAACAGAAAGCCTTACTGACTGCTCTTAGTCAGGTGGATTACATAATATCTCTAGGATTTAGTGGCAATATATCACTAAGAACTATCTTCAGGACAGCTTTAACAGGAAAGTGATGTCACCCAGACAAAAATCTGTGAGATTTGGAATAGCAATGCCAAGAACTTGAGAGATGCCACAATCTTGTGAGTTTGTTTTTTTTTTTTTAATCATTTTGGCACCTGCACCAGAAACTATATATAATATTCTCACGGATTTCAGGTTGGAAAGTATGTGCTAAATTTAAACGGCTTGGATAAATAGTCCTTCCTTCACGTTTTCTTGCATTTTAAAAAATGGCCTGGATCTGAGAGCCAGGTGGTTTCATTTAAAGAGGAGCCTGTCCAGACATCATGGTTTGCAGTACAGAGTTCTGCTCCACAGCCTGAAAACCTTAACTTAGTAATATAAAACTTGCCTGTAGGCCAAAGACCCCGGGGGTAATTTTCTAAACAGCTAACTCCCACCAGATTGTTCCCAATCTACGATTCTTTGTTGGAGGTGACTTGGTTTATGGAAACGGTATTCTACATATGATACTTCTGATCTAGCTAAAAATTGAGCTAGATTTCACTCAATGTAAGGAAGTTTCCCATAATTTCCAGATTCTGAAATTATTTATTTTTATTTATTTATTTATTTATTTTTGTCAAGTACGTGTTGGTAATATACATAGACATAACATTGTTTATATACATAAGATGAGTACTGATAAGCGGGAACATTAGGACAGGGACGGTAGGCACGCTGGTGCACTTATGCACTTATGCACTTACTGTAAAGTGACCACATTTTTTTTTTTAAGCGGGACACCATTGACGGGGGGCGGGGCCGCCTGGACGCTGCCATTTGAGTTTTGCCCTCTGCGCATGCGCAGAACGCTGCGCATGCGCAGAGGGCAAAAGATCGCTAATGTCGGCGTCCAGGTGGGTGGGGGGGAGGCGGGAGGCCTTTCCTCGCCTCCCGCCTCCCCTTCGGGAGCCGGCAGTCAAGCCCTCGCTTGTCCCTCCCCAAAGCACTAAGGCACAGGCGGCGGCGGCCAAGACCAGCAGCAGCGCCACCACTTTGTGCTTGTAGATGCGGAGTCTCATGGTCCGGGAGGTTTCCGGTTCTCCTGTGCCTTCCTCGTTGCGCCCGGCCGACCTCGCAAGGCGGTTGTGCAAACGTTTTGCAGGAGCAGGCATCGCCCCCGAGCCCCGTTTCTGCAAAGAGGGGTGGGTGGGTGGGAAGCGATGCATGCAAAGCCGCCGGTGCATTTTTTTATTTTTTATTTTTGCAGCGGCCAGAGGGTGGCTAGAAGTCTCCCGGCTGCACCGGTTGGATGCCGGCCTGCCGATTCGCCCGTCCTTCCCACCCACCCAGCCCGACCCCGCCTCCCAGGGCCGTGGAAGCCCTGCCCGCTTTCCCTTCCTCGCCTCCCCACTTCTCTTTCGTTTTCGCTTCGCGCCCAGCCACTTCCCGGAGTCGGGGTTCGCTCCGCCGCCTTTGCAAGACCACAAACTCGGGTCAAGCCCGGCGTGGCTGGATGAAGAATGAGCGAGCGAGGGAAGGAGGGAATCGTACGGCTCCACCCCGGATGCACCAGCCAGCCACGCTACCTCCGTCGGGGCTGCAGCAACCCCAGGACCTCCCTCTCCAGGCGCAGCTTCCAGATCCGGACTACTCGCTTCGTTCTCTGGAGAGGCTGCATGCGCCCTTGTGTGTGTGTGTGTGTGTTCGTGAGCGCTCCAGCAGCCCAGCGCTGGCAGAGGGGGAGCAGGAGAGCCAAGACTCGTAAGGTGACCAGACGTCCCGCTGTTTCGGCATTCTTTCCAAAAAAGCGTGACTTTTTGGAAAGAATGCGGGACGCGGGACACATGCTTGAAAAGCGTGTCTGTCCCGCCAAAAGCGGGACGTCTGGTCACCTTAACTTACTGACCTCTTAGGAATCGGGTGAGGTCAACAGTGGACAGTCTAAGGGTAAAGTTTTGGGGGTTTGGTGGCGAAACCACAATGTCAGGTAGTGAGTTCCAGGCATTTACCACTCTGTTGCTAAGTTGTATTTTCTACAGTCAAGTTTGGAGCGGTTCACTTTGATTCCCTCCCTTCATCAACAAGTGTCTCTTCTCTAATGGTATTCCGTGTGTGTGTGTGTGTGTGTGTGTGTGTGTGTGTGTGTGTGAGAGAGAGAGAGAGAGAGAGGGGGGGGGGGGAGGGAGAGAGAGAGAGAGAGAATAAAACCCAACTACATGATTCTAGTTGGGTAGTTTTCACTGTACTTTCTACTATTGTTAAAGATAAGATTAGTATACACACTCACTAAAGATCTGAGTGCTGTTTTACAGGGCACTAAAGATTCTTTAATACGGCTTAACTGTGTATTTTCACAAATGTATTTTCATGTTTATCCTCAAGAAATCTTTGGTTGGCAAGTCAGGTTGTAAATATTCCCAAGAGTGGCTCTCTTTCCATTCCTATGGAAAAGTGGGTCCCGATAGCTGTTGCCTTGAGGATGACAACCCCCTTTCATACATATGCATAGAAAGCCACACCATGAGGAATGCACATTTAAATATCTGTGACTGCTCTCCTCACCAGAAAAGGCCTTGGGGGATTTGCAGAAGATTTTAATCTCCTTGAGTGAATTCCTGAAACTCAAATAGAACCTAAGAGAAAGTAGATTCCAAAAGATTACACCAGATACTCTCTTCATAGGGGGGGAGAAGAACAATTGGGAGCTTACATGCATTGCTTTAATTCTCATCTCACCTGACTAAAGATCAGAGAACAATAGCACTTAGCAATAGCACTTAGACTTATATACGGCTTCATAGTGCTTTACAGCCCTCTCTAAGCGGTTTACAGAGTTCAGCATATTGCCCCCAACAATCTGGGTCCTCATTTTACCCACCTCAGAAGGATGGAAGGCTGAGTCAACCTTGAGCCGGTGAGATTTGAACAGCTGAACTGCTGAACTAGCAATAGCCTGCAGTGCTGCATTTAACCACTGCGCCACCTTGGCTCAGTAAATAAATAATTTTATTTTATTTTATTATTTTATTATATTATTTTATTATTTTATTTTATTTTATTTTATTTTATTTTATTTTATTTTATTATTTTATTTTATTTATTTTATTATTTTATTTTATTTTATTTTATTTTATTTTATTATTTTATTTTATTTTATTATTTTATTTTATTTTATTTTATTATTTTATTTTATTTTATTTTATTTATTTTATTATTTTATTTATTTTATTATTTTATTTTATTTTATTTTATTTTATTATTTTATTTATTTTATTTATTTTATTTATTTATTATTTTATTTATTTTATTTATTTTATTTTATTTTATTTTATTTTATTTTATTTTATTTTATTTTATTTTATTTTATTATTTTATTATTTATTTTATTTTATTTTATTTTATTTATTTTATTTTATTTTATTATTTTATTTATTATTTTATTTTATTTTATTTTATTTATTATTTTATTTTATTTTATTTTATTTTATTTTATTTTATTTTATTTTATTATTTTATTCTATTCTATTCTATTCTATTCTATTCTATTCTATTCTATTTTATTTTATTTTATTTTATTTTATTTATTTAACAAATAAATAAGTCCTTCCATATGCTAGAACAGGGGTGTCAAACTTGCGGCCCTCAGGCTGGATGTGTCACGTGCTGGCCATGTCCACCCGTTTTAGCAAAGGGGGGAAGAGTCGTGATATGTCACGTGACAACACGACGAAGCGAGTTTGATACCCCTGTGCTAGAAGGAAAGGAGAAGTTTTGGGGAGCTGAATCTTTTAACAACACTTCCAAAATCAGAACCTTTTTTATGACTGCAGGCAGTCTTCGACTTACAACAGTTCGTTTAGTGACCAAAGTGACAATGTCACTGAAAAAGTGACTTATGACCGTTTTTCACACTTATGACCATTGCACAGCATCCCCATGGTCACATGACCAAAATTTGATCCTTGGCAACTGGTTTATATTTATGAGAGTTGCGATGTCCCCGAAGCATGGGAATACCTTTCGCGACCATCTGACAAGTAAAGTCAATGGGGAAGCCAGATTCACTTAACAACCGGGGAACTAACTTAACAACTGCAGTGATTTCCTTAACAACTGTGGCAAGAAAAGCTGTAAAATGGGGCAAAACTCACTTAACAAATGTCTCACTTAGAAACATACATTTTGGGCTCAATTATTAACTCAGTTGTTAAGTCAAGGACGTAAGCCCGCCCAATACAGCTCACCTGTCTGGAACCCGCACTGCATATCGGACATTAATATAATCGAGAGAGTCCAGAAATATTTCACAAGAAGAGTCCTCCACTCCTCTGCTCGCAATAGAATTCCTTATTCCACCAGACTTGAAATATTGGGATTAGACAATTTAGAACTATGTCGCCTTCGATCTTATCTAAATGTGGTCCATAAAATCATATACCAAAATGTCCTTCCTGTCAATGATTACTTCAGCTTCAACCGCAACAATACACGAGCACGCAATAGATACAAACTTAATGTCAACCGCTCCAAACTCGACTGCAGAAAGTACGAAACTCGACTGCAGAAAACACGACTTCAGCAACAGAGTGATAAATGCCTGGAATTCACTACCTGACTCTGTGGTTTCTTCCCCAAACCCCCAAAACTTTAAACTTAGACTGTCTACAGTCGACCTCACCCCATTCCTAAGAGATCTGTAAGGGGTGTGCCTAAGCGCACCACTGTGCCTACCGCCCCTGTCTTACTGTCCCATTGTCCGCATTTATCTGTACTTCTTTGCTTATGTTATGTTTATACAAACACCTACTATCTTGTACATGTTTGACAAAATAAATAAATAAAATAAAATAATGTGTACAGTCAAGGGGCCTTAAGCCCATGTGTGCAAGAGTTTCTATAATTCTTAGAGAACTCTCCTTGCACGACTGTGGTTCTTGATGGCATGGATCCGAACCGGGAGCATTTCACCCCTGGACTACTGCCACAGTTGTAACTGTGAAAAGTGGTGTTGTAATTCAGTGCTGTTATAACTAAACAAACTGTTGTAAGTTAAGGACTAACTGTATCGCCAGACAATTACTGAAGCCCAACACTCTGTCAGAGGCCAAGTTCCTGAGTCCCTCTTCTCCCTGGTGCTTTTTCTCAAAGTCTAATGCCCTCAAAAATTAGGCCGCCGTGTTATACAAACCACAGTAAGAGTGAGAAGAGACCAGAGTTTTTCCTATTAGCCTTGAGTTTTCTCTCTAGGATTAAACTCAACTGGATCGGCAATTGGGAGAGGGAGGACGAAATGAGGCTACTACCCTGTTTCCCTGAAAATAAGACCTATCCAGAAAATAAGCTGGAGTTGACAGCCATAGCATGTTTTTACGTGTGTGCCTAATATACCGTATTTTTCGGAGTATAGGACGCACCTTTTTACTCCCAAAAAGGGGGTCAAAAAGTGGGTGCATCTTATACACCGAATGCAGCCCCCAACCCCCCCCAGCCCCCACCCTTCGGAGGTTTTCCCCGCTGCCACCGCCGCTTGCCCCCCCCGCTGCTTGCCCCCGCCATCCCCGCTGTTGCTTGCCGCCGCCACCACCGCTGCTTGCCCCCGCCATCCCCGCTGTTGCTTGCCGCCGCCACCACCGCTGCTTGCCCCCGCCACCCATTCCTGAGCTAGCATAAAATCTAGCACCCCAGTCCTTTCGAGGTGCCACCGCTCCGCTTCGATCCCCACCACTGCCCGCTTGCGAGCGAGCGGGCGTGCGAGCAGGCGAAGCGCGGCGGCAGGCAGGTGTCTTGGAAGCGCCGAGGGCAGCACGCGCGTCCGGGATGCCCCCCTCTGTGCTTTCCGCTTAGCCGGCAGCAGCGGGCGCAGCGAGTCCCGTCCTCACGCGCGTCCCCGGCGCTTGCTGTGGCGACGCTGTTTTCTCCGAGACCTTTGTCTCGGAGAAGGAGCAGTAGACAAAGGTCTCGGAGAAAACAGCGTCACCACAGCAAGCGCCGGGGACGCGCGTGAGGACGGGACTCGCTGCGCCCGCTGCTGCCGGCTAAGCAGAAAGCACAGAGAGGGGCATCCCGGATGCGCGTGCTGCCCTCGGCGCTTCCAAAACACCTGCCTGCCGCCGTGCTTCGCCTGCTTCCTCAGCTGCTCTTCTCTAGCGAGCGCTCTTTGGCCGGGAAAACCAGGAGCCGCCGCTTTCGCCGCAGATCTGCTCAGCTCAAGTTGCAGCCCTTGAACTTCAGGAGGGAACTGGCTGCGAGACCGGGAGGACTTGTGGACTTCAACTCTAGCTAGCATGACTGGAGGAGGAATTCTGGGAGTTGAAGTCCACAAGTGTTAAACTTGCCAAGGGGGTGCAAGGGTCTTCAAACTTGTGGACTTCAACTCCCAGAATTCCTCCTCCAGTCATGCTAGCTCAGGAATTGGAGTTGAAGTCCACAAGTCTTAAAGCTGTCAAGTTTGAAGACCCCTGGGTTAGGGATGCAAGGGTCTTCAAACTTGGCAAGACTTTTTACAACCATGTACACTTTTTACAAACTTCAAACTTGACAGCTTTAAGACTTGTGGACTTCAACTCCCATTCCTGAGCTAGCATGACTGGAGAAGGAATTCTGGGAGTTGAAGTCCACAAGTCTTAAAGCTGTCAAGTTTGAAGTTTGTAAAAAGTGTACATGGTTGTAAAAAGTATACATGGTTGTAAAAAGTATTCTGCTACACTGGTATTTTATTAAATAATATATTACTACACCATTTGGTTCAGAATACTTTTTTCCTTGTTTTCCTCCTCTAAAATCTAGGTGCGTCCTATACTCTGGTGCGTCCTATACTCCGAAAAATACGGTAAGCCCTACCCCCAAAACCTACGAGCCTGCACAGCCGCCTGGACGCCCATTCTATCTGGTTGTTCGTGGTGCTGTGGCCACGAGGTGAGGTGGGATGGTGATGTAGCTGCCCCATATGCCCCGCACTGGCTTAGTTCAGGGCCCCCACAGCCCCGACATCTGCCTCACGGTAGCAGCACCAGCAGCCTCTGACAGGGGCGGGTTGCTCACTTACCTTGCTACCGGTGCGCTGCGCACGCATCACCACAATTCGTGTGTGCGCGTGCTCGCTACGGGCGCAAGCCCCCTAGCGCGATTTTGTTTCCACGCATGCACGGAAGCAAAATCACGCCGAAATCTTGTGAGGGGACGCATGCGCAGAAGCAAAAAATTGCCGAAAAATTCACGAAAAAAGATGGCGGCTCCTAGGCACCGGCAACCGACCGCACCGGGTCGGTAGCCTCTTGATGACGTCACCAGCCCGCCACTACCGGTGCGATAGAGTGGACAGCACCGGTAAAAACCCACCACTGGCTGCTGACCTACGTCTTCTGCTTGCTCACAGCCACAACAGAGCAGGAGGCTGAGTGGTGTGCTGAGTGGTGTCGTGGCCTTGAGGCGAGACAGGTGTTGGGGCAAGGATGGCTGGGGGGGACACTGAGGTAAACCAGTGCGGGCACATGGGGCAGCTCCATCCCCCCCTGCCTCGCGACAGGGGTGCTGGCATGCTGCGCGGCCTCCTGCCCCACCGTGAGCAAGAAGAAGTGGGCCTCCCATACATGGGGGGCTGGAGATATCCCCGAAAATAAGCCCTAGTGCTTATTTTGGGACCCAAAAGAAAATAAGATCTGGTCTTATTTTCGGGGTAATAAACAAAGTCCTTATAAAAATTCATCACTTACTGCAACTCCAGATACTGTAACTTTTAAACAATTCTGACGTAGAAAAGAATACAGCAGTTAATGTCTAAATTCTCCTCAGACTAACAACTTTGCAAAGCTGTGATTACAATTTGGATAAGCTAGAATGTATTTCTAGCTCAGTTAGGTCCGTGATACACGTCCTGTGGATTTGCTGCAAGGAAATTAAAATGGGCAACACAACATTGTTATGCAACTTTGCTTTTCTTCATCCCAGCTCCCTCCAGAAAAAGAATTAACGCATTTGACCACAAGAGCTGAATCAGCATGACTTCCGGTTTTGGAGCGCTTCATCGCAGACATCCCTCGTTGGATGCCTTTCCGATCTTTGTTAAAAGCCGCCAGAACAGCTGTCTGGCGGCTTTAAAATCTCTTCCCCGGGCAAAGGGGAGAGATGAGAGCCTGACAGGAGGGGTAGAGCCCCCCCAGCGCCTTAGGAGCCATCTGGCAGGGCGCGAAGGGAGAGCTCCCCATGCAGCCTGTCTCCAGCTCCGAAGATCCGGAAACCTCTGCCTTTTGCAGAGCTAGATGGAGTGACCAGCCGCTGCTTCAAAAATGGGATTTATAACTACATTTAAACTATAGAAGCAGACAGAGAGAAACAGGCGTGAGATGGGCAAGTACTGAAACCTCTTTTTTTCCTTTTTTTTTCAACTCCTGGGTAAGCTTTCACTTCGGCAAGGGAACAAAGGAAACAGAGTAACAATATGGCGATTGAGAAGTGAAAGTGACTTTCGTTTCCCCAGAGGCTTTTTTTTTTTTTCTTTCTCTCTCTCTTATGGAAACTTTTAACTTGGAAAAATGGTTTTTTCTTTCTCTGTCTCCTAACTCTGGATTAAAGTTATAATAGAAATATTTTCAATAATAAAAGACTATCTGATTTTTAAACTGGAAAGAACTTTAATCAGGCAACTGGCTTTCTTTCTTTTTTGTACTCTTTTGAAACACCAATGGCTTCAAAGTTTGGAAAGACTGTTTTGACTAAAAGAAATGACTATTCATCTGGATATATTTCTAAAATGCAACTTAACACTGAGCTAACACCTCCACAGCTTTTGACACCTGAAAATTTATTAAATAATTTAAAGATTATGAAACATGAACTTACTTTGGAATTTAACCAGAAAATAAGTGAGATAGACCATAAGATGCAGGCTGCTTTGAAGAATATGAATCAACAACTAAGATTTGATGTGTTAGAGGTTTGCAAAGGCTTAGCAACAAATATTGAAGTTTTGGCAGAACGTATTGAAACAAATAAACAAGCTTTGGCAACTTCGGTGAATTACATAGATAAAATCCAAAATGACATTGCAAATTTTGAAAAAGAGGTCTTAATGACTCAGTTCAGATCTATGGAAGTTGCTATAAGGATTAGAGGTTTGAAAGAAGGATTATATGAAAATTTAAAAGGCAGGATGGTTGACATATTGGATCAGGTGTCTGGAATTTCTAAAGCGGAATTGGCTACACAAATCGACAAAACATACAGAATCAACTCGTGGTACGCCAAACAAAAGCATCTACCAAGGGATATTGTCATATATTTTACCACAAGAGCTCTACGGAACAGAATTATACAAGCAACGTTTAACAATAATCTTATGGTGAATGGTCAGGAACTAAAGATTTGGAAAGAAATCCCCTCTAAAATGCTTAAAGCCAGGAAAAGCTATACTTTTTTGATTGATGAATTTAAGAGATTAAATTTACAATATAAATGGGAAGCACCAGTTGGAGTAACAGTGAAATTTTCTGGAAAAAGATACCGGCTCAACACGATAAAAAAAGCTACTGAATTTTATGTCAATGTTCTAAAGGCTGATATATCCAAGATTCCAGAAGAAGGGTGTATGAAAATAAAAGAGGAGGAGGAGGGGAAGCCACCTTCGATGGATCAAAAAGAAATAGACTCAAAAATCCAAAAGGAGTGCCTGAATCAGATAGCTGGGGAAGAGGAGATGGAGGTTTGGGAGCAGACGGGAGACGACTTGACAAATTTGAATTTATTGAACTATTAAAAGATGAACTATCAAGATACAAAACAATGTGATGTTGAAATATATTGGTTGGATAGAGACTAATATGATTGTATTTTATCTTTTCCCTATCTAATGATTACTTATGCAATATTTAGTTAAGTTTTATATAATTTTGAGGTTATTTTTAATGTTGATAATATTAGATATATATAGTTTGTTGAAGATTTGTTTATTGTTTATTCTTCTTTTATTTTCTTTTTTTTGTTTATTGAAGTTAGCGAATTAATTTAGAATAATATTATCTTATTAATATCATGATGAAATTTAATATTTGATGATTACTTATGTAACATTTAGTTAAGTTTTATCTTAGAGGTTATTTCTAATGTCAATAATATTAGTTTAAGATTTGTGTATTTTATATTTAGTTATTACTTATGTAACACTTACCTTGTATAAGATAGAGGACTGAAGGGAGGAGGTAGGAGGTTTGTTTGTTTGTAGTGTTAAAGAGTTTTCTCTTTCTTTCTTTCTTTTTTTTTATTCTCTTTCTTTTTTTTCTCTCTCTTTTTTGTATCTTTACTATTGTATACAAATGCGATATATTAGTACTGTATAGTATGGAGTTGAAGTTTTTTAAAAAATAGTGTTCTTTTTTTCCTTTTTCCTTTTTCTTTTTATTAACAATTTAAACTTATTATTATGCCCTGTATTATCTCTGGGAAGTCCGGGGGGGGGAGGTGGGGAGGGAAGGGGGTGGGTCTGGGGGGGGGAAATAAAAATGTTTGTACTTTGGATTTAATATTTTGTTACCACTTATGTAAGTTTGTACTAATAAAACTTTTTTGAGAAAAAAAAAAAGAAAAAAAAGAGCTGAATCAGCATTTGTATCTTTTTATTTTTTTATTTTTTTCCTGGTGCTATAAATAAGAGGTTCTGGAAGGAGAGCAGAGCGAATGCTCCACACTGTGCAACCAACAGGAAAATGTTTCTTTAATACTGTTAAAACAGAATTTGCCTGACACTGTCAAAATTTATAGGCATCAACTCCCTTGCCCGATTAGATTATTTTGGAACACGCTGAAAGGAAAGCAAATTGATTTTAAAAAAAAGAAAGAAAGAAAGAGGCTTTGCACTAGGAAAACAACATGCAAGCTTTCCTGGTTTCCAGTAAATTAATCTGACTATCGGTTCACTGCTACAGGCCACGTGGCTCTTTTGGAAACACTGAGCTCTTTGAATACAGGTAGTCCTCGAGTTACAACAGTACATTTAGTGACCGTTCAAAGTTACAACGGCCCTGAAAAATGTGACTTATGACCGTTTTTCACAGTTACGACCTTTGCAGCATCTCTACGGTCATGTGATCAAAATTCAGACGCTTGGCAACTGGTTCATATTTATGACCGTTGCTGGGTCCCAAGGTCATGTGATCCCCTTTTGAGACCTTCTGACAAGCACAGTCAATGGGGAAGACAAATTCACTTAACAACCGGGTTGCTAACTTATCAACTGCAGTGATTCACTTAACAACTTGGGGAAAGAAAGGTCGTAAAATGGAGCAAAACTCCCTTGACAAATTTCTCATTTTTAACAACAGACGTTTTGGGTTCAATTGTGATCATAAGCTGAGGACCACCTGTGGTATCATCACAGACATTCCAATGGCACCTTTTGCTATTGGAGCTGCAAAGGTACAGATAGTCCTTGACCTACAACTGTTCATTTAGTGACCCTTCGAATTTACAACACTGAAAAAAGTGACTTATGACCGATTTTCACAGTTATGACCATTGCATCGTCCCCATGGTCACGTGATCAGTTGGACGTTTAGCAACTGACTTATACGTAGGACGGTTGCAGTATCCCAAGATCATGTGATCACTTTTTGCAATCCTCTGACAAGCAAAAGTCCATGGGAAAGCCAAATTCACTTAACAACTGGGTTACTACTCTAACAACTGCATGGATTCACTTAACAAGTGTGGAAAGGTCGTAAAATGGGGGCAAAATTCACTTAACAACTGTCTTGCTTAGCAATAGAAATCTGAAGCTTAATTGTGGTTTTAAGTCGAGGACTACCGTGTTTCCCTGAAAATAAGACCCTGTCTTATATTTTTTTTGAACCCTGAAATAAGCGCTTGGCCTTATTGCCATGCACTCAAAAGCCCGATTGGGCTTATTATCAGGGGATGTCTTATTTTGGGTGAAACAGGGTACCTGTATACTCACTTTCAAAACAAAATCATGCTATCTTTAGGCCAAGCACTATTCCTCTAGGGACAGATTATATTTGAGGTTGCTAGTTGCTGACTCATGGAATTCTCCTTAAAGGAGAGAGGTTTTGCATTAGCAGAAAGCAATTCAGTTTCGACAAGTGTCTTGTTTTTCACGCAGCTCGCTTGGTTTTTCACGCAGCTCGCTTGCTCGCTGCACCTTCCCTAATAGTTCAGCTTCAAAGGAAATCAGATCTCCTGCTTTTGCAAATAAGGACGTGTTCTGCCTTATGCAGGTAGCAACAGCACTTAGACTTTATATACCGCTTCACAGTGCTTTATAACCTGCTCTAAACGGTTTACAGAGTCAGCCTCTTGCCCCCAACAATCTCGGTCCTTATTTTACCGACCTCAGAAGGATGGAAGGCTGAGTCAACCTTGAGCCAATGAGGATCAAACTCCTGGCAGTGAGCAGAATTCACTCACAATACTGCATTCTAACCCACTGTGCCACTATGGTAGTAGTAAAAAGTCATCTTTCTTGTGAAAATCACATTCAGTCTGAAATGATACATACAGTATAGCAATAGGGAAACCACAGTGTCTAATGTTTTTAAATATTTCTGATTGGAAGCTCGTTGTATCATCCTTCGTACTTTTTATAGGGGAAAAAAATCATCAGGATATAAATGGGAAGAATGCCACAAAATTACTGTCATTTCTGCCTGGATGTTTTGATGTACATGTCAGCATCCTATAACACAGGCATAAAAGCAACTGAATCTTTCAATTGTCATTTACAGAAAAAGCTAATGTGTCGTCTTAAAAAACACAGCCAGTCATGATGGAAGGAGTGCGAAGGAACAGTTGCCATTGTGTACATGTCAATCAAAAACAGCAGAAAGTAGCCTGCAAAAATAAATATCTGCAATCTGGACATTTGCTTATTAAAGGATGCTTTTAAAAATGAAAATATGTGGATTCTACTGTCCATAAGAACTAATGACATACTAAAATACTCTATGATTTCTGTGCTATTTCTTACCAGCAATGTTTCTTTATCAGTATTATAAGACTGGAAGTAGTATTGATTTCTTTTCCATCCAAAAGTTAAATACCTTATACAGTTGAGTGGCAAACAAAATATAAAGCAGGATGGGAAGCTTGGCCAGCTAATACTCTGTATTTACATACATATTTACTCATGTATGTAGATATGTATTTATGCGCATGTGTGTAGGTGTATGAATGTAGTATGCATGTAGTATGCATATATATTCTTTATACACATACATACATATATAATATTCTTTTTGCTTAATACCATTGAGTACATTTTAAATACCGTATTTTTCGGAGTATAAGACGCACCTTTTTCCTCCCTAAAAGTGGCTGAAAATTTGGGTGTGTCTTATACTTCGAATATAGCTTTTTTTTTCCAGCCCTAACTAGGTGCTAACAGATCTTCCCAGCTCTTACCTTGCAGGCTTTTTCATTGTTACTCTCTCCAAAGAATGTTTTTCCAGCCCTAAGTCTTTGCAGATTTTTTTTTCATTGCTCTACTTGCTCCGAGTAAGTTTTTTTCTAGCCCTAACCAGGTGCTTACTATCTTCACAGCTCTTACCGGCTTGCAGGCTCTTTCATTGTTATTCTCTCAGAAGAAGGTTTTTTTTAAGTCCTAACCAGGAGATAAAATAATGTGCTGAAGCTGCTCTGAATAAGTTTTTTTTAGCCCTAACCAGGTGCTAACTATCTTCCCAGCTCTTACCGGCTTGCAGGCTCTTTCATTGTTACTCTCTCAGAAGAATGTTTTTCCAACCCTAAGTCTTTGCAGGGTTTTTTCATTGCTCTACTTGCTCTGAATAAGTTTTTTTCTAGCCCTAACTAGGTGCTAATGATCTTCCCAGCTCTTACTGGCTTGCATGCTCTTTCATTGTTACTCTCTCAGAAGAAGGTTTTTTTAAGTCCTAACCAGGAGATAAAATAATGTGCTGAAGCTGACCAGACTAAGGATGCTAGCCAGATGAATACCTGGTAGGCAGATTGTTTTCCCCTATTTTTCTCCCCAAAAACTAAGGTGCGTCTTATACTCCGGTGCGTCTTATACTCCGAAAAATACAGTATATCACAATAATATATCTAAGAGAATTTGAAAAATTAATTTCGACAAGAAAACACTATCAAATCCTCACTTAGGAGAGAGGTTGAATGTCTAAAATTGTTTCATATTTAATTTTTGAGAAAAAATATTGTTTTCCTAAAGAAAGATTGAATAACAAGGAAGATCATCTTATGTAGGATTATGAATACCGACTGATCGCCAAATTAGACAGTTGGTAAGCAAGGACTACCTGTATAACCATAGAACATAATAGAGTTGGAAAGGACCTTGAAGGACCACTAGTCCAATCCTCTGCTTGAGCGGGAGACCCTGTACCATTTCAAATAAATAGTTGTCCAGTCTCTTTTTGAAAGCCTCCAGTGATGGAGCACCCACAACTTTTGAAGGCAAGCTATTCCACTGGTTGATTGCTCTTGCCATTAGGAAATTTCTCCTTAGTTCTAGGTTGCTTCTCTCCTTTTTTAGTTTCCATTGTTTCTTGTCTTGCCTTTTGGTGCTTTGGAAAATAGTTTGACCCCTGGGTCTCTGTAGGAGCCCTCAAATATTGGACCAATACTATTATGTCATCCCTAGTCCTTTTTTTTCCAGTAGACTAGACATACCCAATTTTGGATTAGATACAGATAACCAGGAAATCTATCATAATAGAAGGTTCTGCTCCCCCCCCAAAATATCCCCAATTGTGAAATAAATGCAAGAAAACTGATCCAATTAAATTGTATCTATCTGTACCTCTATTCTTTTATAGACACACACACACACACACACACACACACACACACACACACACACACACACACACACGAAACTAGTCTATGGTACAGTCAAACAAATGTAAATTCAATAATATTCCCTTTTATGAAATGATTTAAAATTCATTCTTGAGATATATTTCCAAGAGCTCTCCCCCAACCACACCCACAGGGGCTCCAAAGGAACAGCAATGTTTATTCCAGCCTTCTTCAATACAGGGGTTTCCAGATGCAGCATGACAGCTTCATCATGTCCAGGCATCATACATCTGTTGGCTAGGAAGCACATCTGGAAAGGCTGGGTAGGAAAAGTTCATCTAGCAGGGGTGGCCAAATTATGGCTCTTTGAGGATCTGTGGACTTCAACTCCCAGAATTCCTGAGCTAGCCATGCATGCATGGCTAGCTCAGGAATTCTGGGAGTTGAAGTCCACAGGTCCTCAAAGAACCATACTTTGGCCACCCCTGAAAAAGCATTAACCAATAGACTAACCTCAGTTTCCGAAATCTAAAACCTAGTACTTGAACCAAGGGATTTTATCCTCAAATTTTTATTACAATGGAACAAACTGCCCACCAGGATTGAAGCAAACTTTCTTCCTCTTACAATGTAGGAGGGGATTCTCTCTTTTTTTTAATTTACCCAAGCTTTTAATAATCTAATGTTTTAATATCTGCAATTTTTACTTTTTACTGCACTTTCTTCTTTCCAGAGAGAAGGAAGTGGGCAGTTAAAGATAAATTGTCTAATAAAATAAATAAATAACTGTCGTGGCAAACCAAACAATCTAGAGTCTAAAACAGAGCAGTGAGTGAGTTTTTTTAGCATTCTTCCCACCCAACACAGACTTTTCACTAATAAATAAAATAAGACAGATTTTATAGCAATGGGGCATATCACATCTGCAACCCGAATGGAAAGAAGGAACGCCCCTCCTTGCTGAATATAAGAGGAGAGATTTTCCATCTGCTCATGTATAAGCATTAGCTATTACTTTGTCAACAAATCCTCTTAATACAAACCATTTCTTATCATATACAGATGTTAGAGGGACCCCCCAAATACTGTAGTACTAGATTAAACACTTTAACATCAACGTATTTGCTGTGAACAAAAGTACCATTGTGTAGGAACCCAACAAGACAGAGCTGAAAAGAAGATGGATCCAATTATCTCTTGAACTCTCAAGAGTTCTTCTCAAATGGCATCAAAGCCCAGAAAACTAATCTGTGCAAGTCTGAAACAGCCATTCCTACATTGGCTCCCTGAAAAGAATAGGGTATGTTCAGAGGACATATCTTTTCAAGCCTATGTCAAAAAAAATTGTATTGAGCTGCCCAATATTGAATAAGTGCCTTGCAGCTTCTTCTTAGAAAGCATTTAAACTATAAGCCCATTACTGGGCTGTGGCCTATTGATCACTGGGCCGCATGAATTGCGGTCCAGTGCGTGTGCTTGCCATCCCATTCATGTCACGCGTGTGCACCAGTGGTGGGTTCCTACCAGTGTGGTCCACTCTATAGCACCGGTAGCGGCCCGCTGGTGACGTCACAGTACCGGTGCGATCAGTTGCCGGTGCCTGGGCACTGTAATTTTTTTTTAAAAAAATTTTCATTTTTAAAAAATTTTCTTCTGCACATGCCCAGAAGCCGAGCTTCCGGCACTGCGCATGCGCTGCCTTCCTACCCCACAGTGAGTCCAAGCAGGGGAGGATGGCTGAGGGAGTGCGTGAGACGCTGAAAGAACGGGCGGCAGGAGCTATCTCCATTCCCCTCCCTTCAGCAGTCCGAGAAGCCACGAACGTGCTGTGATGATCCTAGGCATTTTCGCACATTCAAGGCTTCTCGAGCTGCTGAGGGGAGGGGGAATGGGCGGCAGGACCTATATCAGTTCCCCTCCCTTCAGGAGTCTGAGAAGCCACGCCCACCCGGTCACATGGCCGGCAAGCCATGCCCACCCAGTCACATGGCTGGCAAGCCACATCCACAAAATAAGCCACACCCACAGAGTGGTAGTAAAAAAATTAGGAATCCACCCCTGGTGTGCACTCTGCCCTCATTCACACATGCACATGTGTGCCCAAAGGCACCTGCCGCTCCCTCCAGAGCCGCCAACCCAGAAAGGTTGGGGAACTCTGTACTAGTATACTAGGTCATATCAGTAGTGGGTTTCACTTACCTTCGCTACCGGTTCGGAACTGTGAACGCTTGCGCACGGCCCTTCTGCGCATGCGCAGATCGTCCATGATGACGTCCGGGTGGGTGGGCGGAGCCTGCCACCGCTGCTACCGATTCGCACGAACCGGTAGCAATCCACCACTGGGTCATATACTATTTACACAATATACTACTAATGTTAGAAAACATAATATACTACTATTTCATAGAACCGCCAAGAAGTCTTACAATTATGCAGGAAAAAGTGATGCAAAATGAGATTTAGAATGTTGTAAACTGTGAAGAGGGTTCTCCAGGAAGAAGAAAACCAAAACAATGGTTAGCAGATTCAAGGACAAAAGGCGCAAAGCCAATAGAAACTGTAGTATGACAGAAGACAGCTATGCAAAGGCCCAATTTCCAATTTTGGAAAGTCCTGAGGGGTTGATTTCATTCAAAACTCTCAACACCATTATTTGATGCACCATGAGCTTTCTTTCCTAACTCTTTTTGAGCCAACTTACCTACTAGAACAATTCTTGATGGGCTGGGAACAGAACTATGAGAAGAAGAAATATGATTGGAAAACAACTGGAAACAGGCAGATCCATTATATTGCTAAAATTAATCCTTTGTAAGCCCCAGGCAGTATATGTATGTCTTCCTGGTTGATAGAACCAACAATATATCTAGCATCTTCAGAGCACTCATGGAAGCTGGAGATTGTGACAATGGCTCAGATTAAGCACTGATCCCATGTCCATGGCACATGGGACCTAGCATTCGTCTACTGGATGCTGATATATTAATCTTCACATAGAAGTGCATTTCATAAGAATAACTGTACCGCAAGAGACCAAGGATAGTTCTCACAAAAGTTCACAAGATGCGTCTGGATGCCCTTAGGGCAGTGATGGCGAACCTATGGCATGCGTGCCACAGGTGGCACGCGGAGCCATATCGGAGGGCACGCGAGGCGTTGCCCTGTCAGCTCCACGGGCAAACCGGAAGTTCGGAAAAATGCACTTCCAATTTGCCGTTGTGCTGTTTTTCTCACTCCGGAGAGTTATGGGAAGCTTCCTGAAGCCCCGGAATGCGAAAAACGACGAAACGGGCAAACCGGAAGTTTGGAAAACGCACTTCCGGTTTGCCATTGGGCTGTTTTTAGCACTCCAGAGGGTTCAGGGAAGCTTCCTGAAGCCCCAGAGTGCAAAAAACACCCCAACGGACAAACTGGAAGTGCATTTTTCCAAACTTCCGGTTTGCCTGTTTCATCATTTTTTACTGTCCCAGGCTTCGGTAAGGCCTTTGCGCGTGTGTGTGTGTGCACATGCGCAGGGGGCAGCATGGGGGGGGTTGTGCGCATGCGTGGGGGGGAGGGAATGGGTGTGGGCATGTGCGCGCGTGCCAGCGCGCGCACCCCCCCCCTTTTGGCACGCGAACCAAAAAAGGTTTGCCATCACTGCCTTAGGGTATGGAGACAAACTTCTCTTCTCCATATGATTCTCCTACAGAGGTGGGTTATATTTTCTGATTTTTGGGGGGTGGAAAACATTCCATAAAACTCCTTAATTTTCAATTTGTCTTCCAGATCACGCTCAACCTGCTGTTTGGGGTTGGTCGAGCAGTTTTCATAAATTATTCTTTCAAAGTCGAAGCTGTAATCCCAGCCAGAACATTATAAACCACTGGACCATCCTCCAGATCAGACTGATTAGCAGAATCCAGCGGAGAGACAGAATAGAGTTCTTGGAAGAGCTCATTCCCAGAATGGTATGTTTTGCATATATTTATTCTCTCCCAATTGCCAAGAAAGAATGGAATAATGAGTTCAAACATAAAACGATGGCTAGAGATTAAAATCCCTGGATCAGAATAGGCTGCAATTATGGTAGGTTGCAATTATGAGGCAGAAATACCATCTTTACACAGAAAAAAGGTAGGGAATATGTGGTCTTCTAGAACTTGCTGAATTACAACTATCAATATTCTTCAACAATGGTCATGTTCTCGAAGGATGTCAGGAGAACCATGGCTTCACAACCCTGGGATAGCTTAACTTGCTTTATTCTGCACTTATTATACCCTTGAAGAGTATTCGGAGACTTCAACTGGTGCAAAATGCGGCTGCGCGTGCTGTGGTGGGTGTTTCAAGATACACCCACGTAACACCCATACTCCGCCAGCTGCATTGGTTGCCCATTGGTCTCCGGGTACAATTCAAGGTGTTGATCATCATCTTTAAAGCCCTACATGGCTTAGGACCAGGCTATCTCCGGGACCGCATCCTACCTCATACTTCCCTTCGACCGGTCAAGTCCCACAGAGTGGGTTTCCTCCAGGTCCTGTCAGCCAAACAGTGCCGACTGGCGGGGCCTAGGGGGAGGGCCTTCTCTGTAGGGGCCCCTGCTCTCTGGAACCAACTTCCCCCAGAGATCCGAATCATCCCCACCCTGCTGGCCTTTCGAAAAGCCATTAAGACATGGCTCTTCCTGCAGGCGAGGTGATTTTGAGACCACCTCCCATCTGACATCTCCCCCATGTATGTATGATGTTATATGTTTTTTTAAAATTGTTTGAAACTGTTTTTAATGATTTGTTTGATGTTCCCTAAAATGTTGTACGCCGCCCTGAGTCCTGAGGGAGTAGGGCGGCATAGAAGAACCTTAAATTAGCACTTAGCACTTAGACTTATATACCGCTTCATAGTGCTTTACAGCCCTCTCTAAGCGGTTTACAGAGTTCAGCATATTGCCCCCAACAATCTGGGTCCTCATTTTACCCACCTCAGAAGGATGGAAGGCTGAGTCAACCTTGAGCCTAGTGAGATTTGAACAGCTGAACTGCTGAACTAGCAGTCAGCCTGCAGTCGCAGCATTTAACCACTGCACCACTTCAGCTCTTTAAATAAATAAATAAATAAATAAATAAATAAATAAATAAATAAATAAATAAATAAATAAATAAATAAATAAATAAATAAACAAACAAACAAACAAACAAACAAACAAACAAACAATTATGTCTCAATTGAAATATCCTATCCAATATTGACAACGTAACAAAAATATATTGATAAATGGGTCCAGAACAGATGGGTTGTGAAAAGGAATCTTGTTAGTTGTAGATGATTAGAAGAGCAAAATTAGTGTGTTTGTTAATTCAATGCCGCAGTCAATCAGAAAAGAAACAAGTTAAATATGTCCTAGAAATACCGAAGTTGTTTAATGGAAAGTTATTTTAATTCTAACTGTGCCCACTGCAACATTACCAGAAGGAATTTTGCTCCACAGAAATGAGCCGGGGAGCAATAGGCTGAAGGACCGTTGACAGCTACCCACATAGGAAAAATTTAAGCATTGAATTAATGTGTATGTTGTAACCACAGTCCTATTATCTGAGGAACAGGTTTGTCTGACGTAAATGTTCTCAGATTGTAGGGTTTGGTGTATAAAATATATGCTGGTTTTGTGTGCATTGCCATTGCTGCTTTCTGAAGACATTGCATATCCTTCCCTTGGTAACATTATTTCCTCAGTATCCATATTTAGCCATCTTTGTAGAGCACCGTTTCATGAAATGCTTTTTCTGTGCGTATTCTGTGTGTCTATGATGAAATTCCAAACTTATCTGGCTGCACTTGTAGTTGCGTATGTATCATTTAATATGTTAAAAAAACACGATACTTTAGTTATATAAGTGAATTAGAAATATATGCATACAGGTACTCCTCAATTTACAACAGTTCACTTAGTGACCGTTCAAAGTTACAACAGCAGAGAAAAAAAATGAGTTATGACCATTTTTCACACTTATGACCATTGCAGCATCGCTATGGTCATGTGATTTACATTCAGATGCTGACAATTAACTCAGGTTGCAGCGTCCTGGGGTCAGGTAATCCGCTTTTGCCAGATTCACTGACCAGCTGTGTTACTAATTTAACAACTGCAATGATTCACTTAACAAATGTGAAGAGAAAAGTCGTAAAGTCGTGGGGCAAAACTCACGTAATAAATTTCACACTTTGCAGCATAAATTTCGGCCTCAATTCTGGTTGTAAGTTGAGGACTACCTGTACTTAAATAATATCTGCATTAGATAAGTATATTTAGAACTGTGATTGTTTACTGTTATCATAGTCATCTTAAAGTACTTTCTATGAACTTTTTTCTTTGACAATGCAAGCATTTCTGTCGTAATTATGTTTGTGTTTTGTTCCTTTTTTGGTTATGTTTAAAACAATAACAAATAAATTTAAAACTGCATGTACTATTTAATGGTTCTATAGTTCTCAGTGTTTATTTATTTATTTATTTTACTTGTGGAGCTTATTAGCCGCCCATCTTTCCATGGGGTAACAGTGTTGTATGGGCACTGAAAGAACTTTGTTCATCTATATCAGCGGTTCTCAACCTGGGGGTTGTGACCCCTTTGGGGGTCGAACGACCCTTTCACAGGGGTCGGGAGACTTTGCCCGGACGCCGTCATTTGGGTTCTTTTACCCTCTGCGCATGCGCAGAACGCTTTGCGCATGCGCAGAGGGTAAAAGAACCCAAATGGCGGCGGCGGGGGTCGTGGGGGCAGGCGTGGGGGTGGGGTGGGTCACAACGGGGGCGCGGGGGCGGGGGCGGCATTAGGAAGGTTGAGAACCACTGATTTATATTGTTTCTAGCTGAAATACCGTCATTCAAAGGCACTCATACATTTGAAGATGATAACAATGTCTTCATCTCTGATACAAATGCCAGAGACCATTTGTTCTCTGTCAATTTTACCATGATGCATTGGACTATAAATTCTGAATTCTTGGAATACTAGTGGGGAGATGATGGGAAGTTTACTTCAACATATCTGGCAGAAACTGGATTAAAGAATACCGGTCTATACAAACGTATATGTACTTATAAATGTTTATGTTTTTCAACAGTGAACCTCAGAAGGTGTTTTCAGCTCGGTGGCCCTATCACAATTAAGTGTGGTGGCATCTGTGGGTAAAGTGTGGGGTAAAGAGGCAGTTTAGCTTATGTCGCTCTGTGAGAGAAAGCAATGGAGGCCAGACTCCCAAAAACCTTTATCTGCCTGTTCCCAAGAGAATGCAGTAAGTCTGGCAAGGTTCTGGTAAATAGAAGAGAGGTATTAAATACAAGATCCGCGGGCCGGATCCAGCCCGCGATGTGGTTGGATCCGGCCTGCAGGGCCTTCCTGGAAAATGTAAGGGGCCAGCCCGCATCGCTTCAGCCCAGTCTACCCAATGCGAAGAGGCAACATCGGGCTAGCGTGGCTTCGGCCCAGTCTTGCGAAGAGGAAACATGCCAGCAGTTTGGGGAGTGGCATCAAGCTGGCCACACCCACCCAGTCGGCCACACCCACCCAGTCGGCCATGCCGGCCCGGCCCGAGGTCAACCCCAGCCCTGATGCAGCTCTCAATGAAATTGAGTTTGACACCCCTGAAATAGAAGAAAACAATCAAGAAACTATTTTGACCTATTCCCAGAATTGATCTGGCTCCTTATGCCTGGCATTAAGTCAGTGCTCTCCCTAGAAGCAGAGACTGTGATATAAAATGGTGTAGTTTCAAGGGCTCACCTTGCCCACCAAGTCCTACATCATCATGCACCAAAATGAAAATTAAACCTTTCCCAACAGTTGGCTACCTATCCTCTGCTTGAACACATCCGTGAAGAAGTACATTAGCAATCCATGATGCTGAAAGACGCTGAAGGACAAAGTTGTATATGCAGCAGCAGCAGCTTGATGTCTAAGCTAGCTTTCTGACAGAAGAAAGATGGAAGATGTTGTACCACTGGAGACATCATTATGGGCAGACCTCAAAGGGAAAACCCACAACTTTTCTTTTTGAGTACAGGGTCCCCACATGGAGTACCTTAGAATTGCAGCTTTTCTAAGCAACATGAGGTAAGAGTAGCTAATGAAGCAAGGAGATGAGGCTATAATTAGGTCAAACAGATTAATACTTTAAATACTGTATTAAAACCTTACCTAGGTTCACATATCCCCGCCAGACCAGGGGCGGGATCCTAATTTTTTTACTGCCACTCTGTGGCTGTGGCTTATTTTGTGGGTGTGGCTTGCCAACCATGTGACCAGGTGGGTGTGGGCCTCGGGAGCTTGGCAGCGGCTGGAGAAGCGGGGGGGGGGGCATTGCCCACCTGCAATGCAGCCCCCCCGCAGTGGGAGCAGCAAGACTGCGGCAGCGGTTCTTCTAGGAGGCTCCGTCTGGCCTGAATGCTTCTCCCCATTCGATGATCCTAGGCTCCCGCCGCCCATTCCCCCTCCCCTCAGCAGCTCGAGAAGCCTCGGACGTGCAAAAATGCCTGGGATCATCACCGCGTGTTCATGGCTTCTCGGACTGCTGAAGGGGGGGGACTGAGATAGGTCCTGCCGCCCATTCCCCCTCCCCTCAGCAGCTCGAGAAGCCTCAAACGTGCGAAAATGCCTAGGATCATCACCGCACGTTTGTGGCTTCTCGGACTGCTGAAGGGAGGGGAATGGAGATAGTTCCTGCCGCCCGTTCTTTCAGCGTCTCACACGCTCCCTCAGCCATCCTTCCCTGCTTGGACTCACTGTGGGGTAGGAAGGCAGCGCATGCGCAGTGCCGGAAGCTCGGCTTCTGGGCATGC
Source organism: Diadophis punctatus similis (assembly GCA_023053685.1). Classification (NCBI taxonomy): domain Eukaryota; kingdom Metazoa; phylum Chordata; class Lepidosauria; order Squamata; family Dipsadidae; genus Diadophis; species Diadophis punctatus. The sequence continues at coordinate 6,764,863 of JALIGW010000003.1, read as the reverse complement.
GCAGAAGAAATTTTTTTTTAAAAAATGGCGGCACCCAGGCACCGGCAACCGACCGCACCGGTACTGTGACATCACCAGCGGGCTGCTACCGGTGCTATAGAGTGGACTGCACTGGTAGGAACCCACCACTGCACCAGACCTTGCATGGTTTACAATCTATGATTTGGCTTTAGTGCAATATGTAATTCCAACCAGTGGTGGGTTCCTACCGGTGCGATGAGGAGTGCAGCTCCGGTAGGAGCCCGGAGATGACGTCATTTTCTGGCGCTTCTCCGCGTCCTGAGCTGTCGGGAAAAAGCCCTCCCACCCGCCCTTGTTTTAATACTGACCTTTATTCTTCCTCCGAAGCACAGTTGAGAAGCTCCTCAGCTGTGTTTCGGCTTGTAATGTCATCCTAAGCATGCCCGGAAGTCAAATCGCCCAATGGAACACGAGTTCACTTCTGCGCATGCTCGCGATGCGCACCAGTAGCGAAAATAACCGGAACCCTCCGCTGATTCCAACCATTGTACCAGGTTCAATAAATCATGGCTTAACAATTCCTGGCTTAGAACACTGATTCAGCCCTCCCAAATAAAACATCTTCCTTCAGATGCCTAATGTAACAAGAATGCAGTGCAGTGTGTTGTTGTTTTTTAATGCTTCTTTCATACTCAGAAGTTGTTTGCTTTCAAAGTTATATACGTCTCATTTATTTCTTAACAACTTTACCCGCCCCCCTCCTTCAATCATCCTTCTGCTCTTAGTTATTGGGTGTACATTAGAAAGTTAAAAGTTATAAATGTAATAGATTAGCAGGTCTTTGAAGAAGAAGAAAAAAGCAGTCTGGAAGAGCCAACTGGATTGCAGACTGGTACAGCTGGTTTAAGGTATTTCAGAAGTAAATGAAATCAAACGAGAATTTATAATCCTTCCTGAGCTCTGGATTCCATCAAACTAAACTCATTAGGCGTTAAGATGCAGGTGCAGCTACATAAAGAATTGCTCTTTGTTCCTTAATACCATAAGATCCACATCTTGAGTTCAGAATAAAAGTCCTTCAAAAGCACAAGCACAGAATATGGGTACATCCATCAACTAGCAACACTTAAAAGCAGGAGATTAGGTGACAGACTCTTCTAATGGGTTAATGCTATCGGTGGAATGTGCTTTTTTTCCTAATTGATGTTGACTTGTGGAAAAGCAAGGCTCCTTACAGCACAAAAAGATTTCCCCCTGTCAAAGTCTAAACCTCCAGACACCTGCTTTAGTTCATTTAGGCAGTTCTGTTTCTTGGGTCATCTTTTTCAATGTGGTGCTCTCGGGCTAATATAACCACTGAACATGCCAGCTGGGATGAAAGAAACTGCAGTCCACCTGCAAAGGGGAAACCAGTCTAGGGAAAACATCATCAGAAGCTGCACTGGATTTTTAAAATCCAACTGGGATTTTTAAATAGCTGTAAATGTTTTTGTAGAGCCTGTGCCACAAAGTCTTAGATCAGGATTACATTACATGGGATGCGGGGAGCTCCATGACTCAAAAGAAACCATGCTGGGAGATTAAACTCTAGAATGCGTTATGAATTTAATTGGGGAGAATATGTGATTAACTCTTTCTTTTAAGAAGAGTTTAAGATTAACTCTTACTTTTTAAAAGTGAAAGTTACCTGCTTCCCAAGAACAGGAGAAAGAAACTCACTTAAAATTGGGTGGGGGGAAAAAGGCATAGCACAAATACTTATGTATATGCGCACACACAAAAACAACCTATTGAACTCAGATCCTTCTGTTATTGTAATTTGGTATACACACCCTAGCACAAATAGTCAACAGACTAATCACAGGTCTCTCGTCGCTTGTAATTTGATTCATCCCAATCCAAAGTTATTTGGGAGACCTGCAATCAGGACTCAAGACTCCAATTAAAATGGCAAAAGAACGCAAAGAAGTGAAGTGAATGTAATACTAAACAACAGTTCCTTACCGTAATAAACCTGGAAAAAGGGGTACTGTACTGACTTTATGAAAATCATAGTGTACAAAAAAAATAAAAGTTCTGGACTTCAGAGACATTTTCCTTCTCTATTCTGTATGTTGGTTAGAAAGATAGCTATACTGAGGCTTTTCTCAATGGTCCCCACCGTTTGTGTTCATTTGTTTATTATTTAAAAATGGTAGAAAACCATTTTCTTTCTTTCTCTCTCTCTCTAGCTTTTTCTTTCTTTCCTTCTTTCTCTTTCTTCCTTTCTTTTTTCTTTCTTTCTCCTTTCTTTCTCTTTTTCTCTTTCTTTCTTCTTTGTTTCTGGTTTGTTTGTTTCTTCCTTCCTTCCTTCCTTCCTTCCTTCCTTTTTTTCTCTTTCTTTCTTTCTTTCTTCTTCCTTTCTCTTTCTTTCTCCTTTCTTTCTTTTTCTTTCTTCTTTCTTTGTTTGTTTGTTCCTCCCTTCCTTTCTCCTTCTTTCTCTTTTTCTTTCTTCTTTTTTTGTTTGTTTGTTCCTTCCTTCCTTCCTTCCTTTCTTTCTCCTTCTTTCTTTCTCTTTTTCTCTTTCTTTCTTTCTTTCTCCCTCTTTCTTTCTCTTTTTCTTTCTTCTTTCTTCTTTTTTCTTTCTTTCTTTCTTTCTTTCTTTCTTCCTTCCTTCCTTTCTTTCACCACCCCTCTCAAACAACTGCTTCTGGGTGGTAAACAATCATTAAAATAACTTAAAACCAATTACAAACATTATATATCAGCTGAGAATAATTATTACTACAGATTTTGATCTTAGTGGGTCTTCTACTGGCCAACAAAGTCAATTGCAAATTGGTATGATCTAAAGTTATTTTATTTCATCTAAAACCATATTTTTTTAAAAAAAATCCAGTAAAATTTAAAACATCACTTGATCAGAAACATCAGTTTTAAAAAATCAGCTAAGCAAAGCTAGGCAAAGCAAGGGAGAAAAACAAATTTTTATAGCAGGAAACTAAAAAAAGAAATAAGGATTAAGAATCTTCAGAAGATGAGGAATTTCACACACAAAAAAAAGTTACCACCAAAATAGCATTAAATCTTGTCCCTTGAAGTATAAAAGCCAATATGCTTTTTTAGTCTATCTATCACCCATCCTCAACTGTACAGGATAATAACACTGTCAGAATGCTTAATTAAACTGCTGTCATTAGCCACAGCTTATATTCTAGTTAGTTCTGGAGTAGTAGTGCTCAATGGAACTACATCTACATGGAGGGAAGTATGCAGTGGAGTACCCCAAGGCTCTGTTTTAGGCCCAGTACTCTTCAACATCTTCATCAATGACTTGGACGAGGGGATAGATGGGGAACTCATCAAATTTGCAGATGACACCAAACTGGCAGGAAGATAGGTTCAAGATTCACAAGGATCTTGACAGACTTGAACATTGGGCGCTATGAAACAAAATGAAATTCAATGGTGAAAAAAGTAAGGTTCTACATTTAGGCAAGAAAAACAAAATGAACAGGTACAGTATATGTGGTACCTTGCTTGATAATAACTGCGAGAGGGATCTTGGAGTCCTAGTGGACAACCATTTAAATATGAGCCAGCAGTGTGCAGCAGCTGCCAAAAAAGCCAACACAGTTCTAGGCTGCATTAACAGAGGGATAGAATCAAGATCACATGAAGTGTTAATATCACTTTATAATGCCTTGGTAAGGCCACACTTGGAATACTGCATTCAGTTTTGGTCACCACGATGTAAAAGGGATGTTGAGACTCTGGAAAGAGTGCAGAGAAGAGCAACAAAGATGATTAGGGGACTGGAGGCTAAAACATATGAAGAACAGTTGCAGGAACTGGGTATGTTTAGTTTAATGAAAAGAAGGACCAGGGGAGACATGATAGCGGTGTTCCAATATCTCAGGGGTTGCCACAAAGAAGAGGGAGTCAAACTATTCTCCAAAGCACCTGAGGCAATGGGTGGAACAAGAAGGTGGAACAATGGGTGGAACAAGAAGCAATGGGTGGAAACTAAACAAGGAGAGAAGCAACTTAGAACTAAGGAGAAATTTCCTGACAGTTAGAACAATTAATCAGTGGAACAGCTTGCCTCCAGAAGTTGTGAATGCTCCAATACTGGAAGTTTTTAAGAAGATGTTGGATAACCCTTTGTCTGAAGTGGTGTAGGGTTTCCTGCCTAGGCAGGGGGTTGGACTAGAAGACCTCCAAGGTCCCTTCCAACTCTGTTATTAGTATTATTATTATAAAATTAAATGATAGTGCAAGTCAATATGGGAACAAAAGGGAATGATTAAGGCCAGAGTGAGGAAGATGGTTATCTGCTTGGAAGATGAAATACATGGAATAGGTTCACAAGTAAAGTAGTCCTCGGTTTACCGCTATTCATTTAGGAAGAGTTCAAAATTATGATATTGAAAAAAGTAACTTATGACCAACCCTCACTCTTATGACCATTGCAGTACCCACCCACCCACCCATCCACCCACCCAAATCAAGATTCGGATGCTTGGCAATTGGCATGTATTTAGGACAGCTGGACTCTGATAACCAAAGTCAATGGGGGAAAACTAGACTTGCTTAACAACTATATGATTCACTTAGCAACTGCAGCATTTCGTTTAACAACCAACAAGCAAAAAAAAGGCTGTAAACATGGCTTACTTTACAACTGCTTTGCTTAGCAACAGAAATTCTGGTCCCAATTTGTAGTTGTAAGTTGAAGACTACCTGTAACTTCCAATCTGGTGCAAGCCATGGATCAGCCATCTGATATGCAAAATATCTTTGGATCATTGCTTTTTTTTAGTTATGACCTCATATAAATCAGAATCACAATAGATGGGAAGGGGAAAACTGAATTCCTTTATAACTCCCCCCTCAATCTCATTCCCCAAAGATATCAAAAAGGGGGCAAAAGCAGAAATGAAAGACAGAACACATTTCCCTAGCTTGGGCACCTTCTAAGATATATGGACTTCAATTCCCAGAAATCTCAGCAAAAGCCTGGTGAAGTTCACATACCTGGAGAGCATCCAGATTGCCATAGATTAATTGCCCCACCCCCACCCCCATGCACCTACACATACTCTGTTTAGATTATTAACCCAACAAGTTGAGATTCAGTTAAGGAAACCAACCAAGTTTTCAACCCATAGTTTGCATGTGGATGTCACACTACATATGGTCACTGGTCACAGGCAATCCTGGCTAACTTGCGCGTATATCAGGACAGCATTTGCAAACCAAAGTTTACAGAACACAAGTCATTCTGACTAATGTATTCCAATTCCATAGCTGGCATCGTTTGCATGAATATGCCGTAGGATGCATGATGCCATTGTGGGGTCTACTCAACACCTATGGAACAAGTACAAACTGAGTTCTCATTAAAGTGTAAAACACAACAATTCCATCCCAAGCTACTACACAGACTTGGGAAACAAGCAGGAATTGGAGGACGAATACCGTATTTTTCGGAGTATAAGACGCACCGGAGTATAACATTCGGTGTATAAGACGCACCCAAGTTTTCACCCTCTTTTGGGGGGTAAAAAGGTGCATCTTATACTCCGAAAAATACGGTATTTTCAAGACTTGGACTATCTTGATCTGCATGAGCCTGGAATATAGATTCCCTGAGGCTCCATTCAGCATCATGTTCTTGTAAAACATCATGATCCAGCAATGTAGGGTGTTCACTTTACTGGAAGGTGAATGCAGGTATTAATACCAATTGCCAGAATAATGATTAAAAATGTTACTACATAAATGGAAATCATACAGATCATTTCTTAGAAATAACAAATCAAGTGAATACGTATTTATAGCTTTTCTCTGTTTTGGCAAAGGATGCCCTTTGCCAAATTCAGATTAGCAAAACTCACAGGTTCCAACATCTTTTGTTGAGGCATGTTCAAAAGATCCGTGATGAAGTCAGTAGCAGTTTATTGCCTCCTCTGCTTGGCAAAGCTCCACACAGGGATCATAGCGGACACAATTATCCTGCTGGCTTGCACCCTGTCTAAAAATATGAAACCTGCTCCTTTACTGAATAGACTTAGTAGCACCCCGTGGCTGAGTTCACACAACATAAACATTATGGCTTAGCAGGGTGTGCAAACCCAGCCATTGTGGTTTATAACAACAATGGGTTTATGGCAATTGATAAGTCATCTTGCAGCCCTAGGAATATGCCTAGATTCTCCGTCAGAATATCCCAGCAAAACTACTTCTGGCCATGTTAGGATTTTCAAATTAAGTATGCTGAAATCAAACATACCTTTCTAAGCAGCAAATCAGATAAATATCTAGGTCAGGGGTCGGCAACCTTAAACACTCAAAGAGCCACAAAGGTCCTAACCGGAAGCCCCCTGTTCAATTCTGGAGCCAATCAGAAGTCCACCCCCTTGCCCTGCCATAGAGTCTCCTCCTAGCGTGGCGTCCTTTTTCCTCTGCCAACCGGAAGTCCAGTTCCCCCACCATAGAGTCTCCTCCTAGCGCAGCATCCTTTTTCCTCTACCTGTCCTAACCGAAAGCACTATCAATTGTGGAGCCAACTGGTGACAGGGAGCCACAGCAGAGGGATGAAAGAGCCACATGCGGCTCCAGAGCCGTGGGTTGCTGACCCCTGATCTAGGTATACTCAGATAAGAGCGTGTTTCACTTGGGCATTTGAGGGGATACTCTTGAGTTTGAAAGGGCTTTCATGTATGATTTGGAGTAGTTGTGTACACAAAGCAAATTTACTATATCACCTCTGTGCGCATGCATGTGTGAGCTTTAAGACACCTACGTCTACTCTGGATTTTTTTAATGCCATTCTAGAATACAACAGGTAAAAAATGAGGGCTAATTTTATCTGTGAGAATTAAATAAAAATAAGTGCTATTAGAGATGTTTTTTAAAAAAAACCTTCAAAACACAGAATGGGTAATAAAATAGTCAGCACTTTAAAAAACCAATAATACACGCTTATCAAAGCAAAGAGATAAAACTGTCTATTCCTCCATCAGCTACTTACTGAAATAAGTTAAGTATGTAAAGCATTGGACTGATGGCAAAGGTGCATTTTCTCTAGTTATCAACTTATACAGTTACTAGTAGCTCTTGTGTTACAATGGCAGAAGGTAAGCCGAAAAAGGTGTGTGGTAGAAGTGCAGAGATGTTTTGGGAGGGCCTACAGGGCTGCGCAGGAGACCCAGAAAGGCTTAGTGAGAGGTGCGTAAGTGTATTATTCGATCTGACCTAAATGTAGTTCATAAAATCATCTACCACAATGTCCTTCCTATCAATGATTACTTCAGCTTCAATCGCAACAATACACAAGCACGCAATAGATTCAAACTCAGTGTAAACCGCTCCAAACTCGACTGCAGAAAATACAACTTCAGCAACAGATCAATGCCTGGAATGCATTATCCGACTCTGTGGTTTCTTCCCCAAACCCCAAAAACTTCAACCTTAGACTGTTTACACTCGACCTCTCCCCATTCCTAAGAGGTCTGTAAGGGGTGTGCATAAGTGCACCATTGTGCCTACCGTCCCTGTCCTACTGCCTAATTTACCTGTACCTACCTTGCTAATGTTTATGTTTATACCAATACCTACTATCTTGTGCATGTGTGACAAACAAACAAACAAATAAATAAATAAAAATGAACGGCACAGCAAAAACACAGTGAAGCTAGAGGACACTTACCACAACAATTTGCAACCTGCCCTGCTTACTCCCCTATGACTTTCTAGAGAAGCTAGTAAGGAAAGTCATGTTATTGTGGTATGCTGCAATCAATTGTAAATGTGAACTGGTTGCTAAGCATTCAGATCACGATCATCTAACTAACCAAATGTCAGAACTCCAAGGACCTGTTAGAATCACCCTTTGTTCAGCTTCATAACAACTTTGAACAATTGCTGAATGAATGATCGCAAGTTGAGAACACTTACTGCAGAAAGAAACCAACATCATTGGATTCTTACTGTAGGAAAAAAAGACCAATTTCTCCAGTTTCTAAAGACGACCCCAAGAGGGCTTCAACGCACAAGAAGAACAAGAATAGAATCAAGGAGGAAAACAATTTAAAAGAGAAAAAGAATAGAAAACCTTTCTGTCAGTACCGACAACAACAGGAAAGCCAGATGTCTTCCTTCCACTGCACAAAATGGATATTTCACCCTGTGTCAAACATATCTTTTTATTATAAGTGCAGGAGAATATCCTAGCATAGCACATACCAAAGTTGTCTCACTGGGAAGGAAGATTTGTAGAATGTTGGCTAATGAGTAGAATGGCTTTCTGCAGAACACATCTGCCAAACAGCATCTGACTTGGAGATTGGAAGATCACCAGATTACCAGAGCAGCATTAGAGGCAGAGGCAGATGAAGTAGGTGCACTCCTAGTGAAGTATGTCTAATTCCCTCTGGAACAACAACACGCTAAGAGCCAGAATCTGAAGTAATGCAGTATATGCATGGATCCGCATGAATAAATTATAGCAAAACCTCCATGCAGAGAAAAAGCTGAAATTAGACCAATAATTAGAACACCCAAATCCTGCAGCTTTTACCAAGGGTATCTAAGTATAGCTGGTCTTCAATTATGGACTTTCTTGTTTAGCAATCATTTGCAATTACAACAGTGATGAAAAAGTAACCTAACGACCATTCCTCGCATTTACAACCATCTAAAGCAGGGGTGTCAAACACAAGGCCCGTGGGCCGGTCTGGAAAATGTAAAGGGTCGGCCAGCGTCACTTCGGCCCTGTCTACCCAATGCGAAGAGGAAACATCGGGCCAGCGTGACTTCGGCCCGGTCTACCCAATGTAAAGAGGAAACATGCCAGCAGTTTGGGGAGTGGCGTCAAGCTGGCCACACCCACCCAGTCGGCAATGCCCAGTGAGTAGCATCAAGGTGGCCACACCCACCCCGTCAGCCACGGCCGGCCGGCCCCCCCAAGGTCAACTACATGCGACCCTCAATGAAATTGAGTTTGACACCCCTGATCTAAAGCAAAGGAAAGCTGAAAAAGATCAATCCCCCAAATTTGAATGATGGTTTGTTTTTTAAATTTTAAATTTTTGTACTTTTTAATTATTGGTATCGTTTTTATAAATTGTTGTTGTATTATGCTTTATGCCGCCCTGAGTCCTACGGGAGTTGGGCGGCATATAAAAACGACCAAATAAATAAATAATAAATAAGCCCAGTCATGGTTCCAGGTAATGATTGCTTTGTTGAACATCCAATTTGGCCAACTGTGGCTGCTAAATGAGGACTGCCTATAGCTTTATGGACAACTAGGGGGGCACATTATTATTCCAGTGGTGCTTTCTCTTTGATTCATTGAATAGGACAAAACAAAGATAGTGACAACTGCCTACCTGAGCAAAAAAATGGCATTGACTTTTACTCTTAATATGGGATATGCTTTGACAGAGGCTCAAGAGACGCACTCCCTTAAAGCAAGTAATGCTGCCATATGTTCTAAGAATTCATACATTCAAGGACAATATCCACCAGGTCTAACCAGCACTTGTAAAATCTGGAAGACACTTCCTATCTAATGCTGAGATTATCACAAGGGGCTTCTACACATGCATAATAGATAAATTATGCAACAAATAGATTCCAGAATGAAATTTTGGCGGCTCTGAAATGGCATCCACTTCCAGGATGGAGCCACAAGGCCTAGGGATGCCAAGGGGCAGAGTGGGCTGCTCTCCTTTCCCAATGCAATCTCCATTCTGGAAGACCCTGAGGACTGCCTGTATTCCACTCAGATCTTCCCAGTAAGCTACTGTCCCAGTCAGATCCCCTCATGGTGGTGGTAGGGGTTGTGTGAAGTGCAGGGAATCAGAAGACAAAGCAGTTCAAATAAATACAGGTTTATTGCATGCTAATACTTGCTATAAGAATCTGAACTACTAACAGTTAAAGCAAATTGGCGGTAGATAAGACTCAATGGAATTCAAGGTGGTCTGGACTTACATCTCTTGTGGGCCCGAAGGAACTAGAGATAATGACGCACTTGACCCCTTCCTTGGGCTCAGCCCGGTCTTCTCCTACAGGTTGTCTCTCAGCAAACAATCACACTAACTTGTTCTAGGGTTGCTGTTTTGGGGAAATAAAACCTTCACCCACTTTCTTCAGGAAGTGCACAGTATCTCATCAGCCCTTCACCACTAGTATCCTGTAAAGGCTTCAAGACATCTCCATTTGCCAAAGAAGTATAGGGAGTGTATAAGGCAATAAGAAGCAAAAAGGACTTCCACTGCTGAGAGTGCACTTGACTTTGGATCTTCCTTGTTCTGCTTTTGATCCTTGGAATATCATGCCATCATGATAAAGAGTTACAGAGATTTATCCTCCATAGAGTGTTAAGTTCCTTCCAAAACACAATTGAGCACCCAGAGCTAACTTCAAAGCCTTCTGCAGGACATTAGGATATAGGTGTCTCTTTGGTTTGGGTTTAAGGTTTAAGGTTTAAACGTTTAAGGTTTAAGGTTTAAGGTTTAAGGTTAGGTTAGTTTTTGGCTCTATCCATTGCTTTCATTAACCCTGCCTCCAGGGAGTCTACACTAGGTTAATCATGAGCAAACACAGACTTTTTAGAACAGGGGTGTCAAACTCACGGCCCACAGGCCAGATGTGTCATGCGCTGGCCACGCCCACCCCCATTTTAGTGAAGGGGGGAAAGTCGCAATACGTCATGTGACGACATGACGATGCAAGTTTGACACCCTTGTCTTAGAAAAAAATTTCCAGGCCTGATCTAAAGTTATCCAAGTTGATAGCTGGGTAACAGGCTTCCTAGGAGCATGATTAGAATAATAAGCTAAGTAAGACACTGTAACTTCCCCATGATGTCAAGTGATGTGAAAAGGGATCTGTAGAAAAGCAAAACTGTTAACCTCTTTTCCCAAAAGGAAAAAACATGAAATTGCAGGTGTTCATGCTTAGCTTTAATCATGTCTGCTCTCTTTTCTAGAAGAGTCAGATCAAGCCCTGCGAGCCAGTATACCGCTTTTTTGTTAAAAGCATAGCATGACATAAACAAACGGTTTCTTCGCCTCCATTTCTACCTCTCCTGAGAAGGCTTTCAAAGTACAGGCTGCCTTAGGTTTCATAAAGACACCAAATGGGTTTGAATCGCCTGTTTTATTGGAACAGGTGTAGCCACTAACAGCTCTGCCAGGATCTTCCTAAGCCAGCAAAAGCGAGGGCTGTTTTGGGTCAATGGATTTAAAAGTCTCTTGAGAGCAAAGCAGTGAAAGAATGCAGAAAGTGCTTGGCAAGGAAAAGGCTGTTAAGTAATGAGTTTTGTCACTCAAGGCTTCTAGAAAATTGCCTTCAAATATTCCTAAAACTGTTTAGGGAAAGGGGAGGGAGAAAATGGAGGGACAGAAGACCAGGAAGCTATCCAACCAGTATTATATTTGCATTGTATATTCTAAACATCTGTATCTTTTTGAGCGCTCTTTTTTTTTTAGAGGGGGAGTTCTTTTGCTATTGTCTAGATGTATTCCATCTGACGGTGAATTAAAGAGTATGGTTTTCTCCTCCTAAAATACAAAAAGTGGTGCAAATCTTCGAAGTTGGAGAGTGAGCGGATTCCCCTAGATTGAGGAAACTTACAAAAGATCATAACGTAATCTCTTCCATGCCTTCGAAAAGAGTGTGTTCTAAAGCAGGGGTGTCAAACTCACGACGACACATTGTTGTCATGTGTCGTATCGCAACTTTTTCCCCCTTCGCTAAACCAGGGGTAGGCGTGGCCAGCGCGTGACGCATCCGGCCCGCAGGTCGCGAGTTTGACATCCCCCGTTCCAAAGTAAAAACCACAAGGACACAACTAAAATGACCAGGGCCACCTTCTGTGACATCTGATCTGACGTAGTAAAGTCAATGTATTTGAGAAAAACTGAAGAATTAAATGCCTGAGGGAAGTGGATGAATTCCATTTTTTTTTCATAGTGCCATTTCTAAATTCAGATCTATTTAGCTTGGGAAATTAAGCTAACTTTTTCCAATGAAAACCTGCTCTTGGCTTTATTGTTCTAGGAAACTTGTTAAAACATTTTAAGCACTATCTACTCTTTTCCCTCTTTGGCATCCCTTAATGAGAAAGCAGCCCTGAAATAAATAGCTTTATACAATTATGCAGGTTCTTGTTAAATTATTTTAGTTCTCCTTGCGTCTAACTGCTAAGCGTTTAATTTTGGTTTCCATGCAGACACTTTTATCCAGCTGTATATCTAGTAGTACACTTCTAAATTTGTGACTGAATCTGAGGAAAACCCATAAGAAGAGAATCCCTAAATAACCAGCCTCCTTTATTTTTCTTTTCTAATGTCTATTTTTACCTTGAAATACTAGGAAGCGGTCTGGAATTTTCTTAACCTGAGATAGTGTCCAGTCTCTCTTTTAACCCAGTCTGAAGCAATTACTACCGTATTTTTCAGAGTATAAGACGCACCTTTTTACCCTCAAAAAGAGGGTGAAAACCTGGCTGCGTCTTATACACCGAATGCAGCCCCACCCAGCCACCCCCACCCTTTGGCCTCTGCCTGCCAACAATTTACCTCTTTGCAGCAAACAGGGCAAAGCACAAGAAGAGCACACCAAGAGATAAACTGCCTCCCGATCTACAGCTGACAAGCTTGCAAGCCAGGTGGTAAAATGAAACTAACTATGGTGGCTGTAATGTCACAAATTGCTGGGAGATAAACTGCTGGCAATATTAGGCTGCTGAAATCAAAAGGAGGCAAGCTGTAGCTGCTATGGCTCAGAGCTAGAGCTCTTGCCTCACAATCAGGAGGTTGTGAGTTCTATCCTAGGTAGAGGCAGATTCTGTTAATATGTTGTTTTGTTAAATGTTTGTAGAGTGTTCAAATTATTAGACTTATTTTTTAAAGACTACTTTATTATTGTTCTAGACAACTTAACAAAATGAAGAAGCTTTTTAAAACAAATGCTTGCTCTGAAGAGGCCCAGTGCTATTTTATCTTCTTTTAAATAGCAGAGAATACTTCCAGAAAGCCACATCAATTTTAAAGATCTGTAAAAGTATAATCTGAAATGTTCTGTTTTAGTATTAAGTATTAGTATTAAGTATTAGTATTAAAAGAAGGTAGCTGAGAAACCCTGACTTAGTCATGTTTGGAGTAGATCTATTTAAATAATTGGGAGGAGTTAGTGTGATTACATTTAAGAAAACTTTCTGGGATTAATATACTGCCATAATGTATATTTCTCCAATTCTTTGCTATTTCTATGGGTCAGGCACACATGCACAGAAATATACAGCAAACAGTGTATATCATCTGTACTGTTTGCTGTTTGGCAAATTGCTGGGAGGCAGAGGCCTTTTTTCCTTGTTTTCCTCCCCCAAAACTAAGGTGCGTCTTATATTCCAGTGCGTCTTATACTCCAAAAAATACGGTAATTACTAGATTCAGAAAGTAAATTTACTCCATAATACGTCAATGTTTTGTGAATGGAGCATCCTTCAATACATGCAGATTTCGTAAATTTTGCTTTTAAGGCAGTCTTCCTCAGAGTAGCATTGTCCAGATTTCTTAAGAGTTGCATCTGTTGCAACTCCCAGCCATTACAGCCAAAGCAGGGATGTCTGCAAGATGGCGGTTTAAGAAGTCAAGTGGCAGTTGGGGCTGCTTGAATGAGCGTTGAGATTGCAGGCACAAAGATGGTCGTGGCTGCCATATTGATTTTTACTTCCCTTATGGACGCTACTGAGCCAAAGATCATGGTAAGGTGTAGGGCACCTATTAGGGAAAAGCTAATCTACCACTGACTACTAGCTTCTGGTAGTGATTGTGGAAGGACAAAGGGAAAATCACAGCAGGATAGGCAGCTAGAGTGAGAGGAAGCAAAATTGTGTTATATGTGAATCACAGGCTGGAATGTTTTATCTCCCTCTTTCTCCACTTTCAACCAGGAACTTGCCAATGTTCCCTCTAACATTGAAAATCACGGCGCTGCAGTTGGAAACTGTTGCGCGGCGTTTTCTTTTCTGGAGGCACCGAACCGGCCTCCCTGGATGAAGAGTAAGCTGGAGGGCAGCAGCCTTTGATCTCGCTCTCCTCTCCCTAGCAGCGGGGCCCGCCTGGGGAGGCAAGAGTTAAAGCCTCCGCCTCTCTTCGTTGAAGGCTCCTTTCTCCCACCCCTCACCTATCCCGATCGGCTGGTGATCAATGTTCCCTCTGACATAAGAAAACGCCGGGCGGCAGTTGGAAACTGCTGCGCGGTGTTTTCTTATCACGTGTGCGGCCGCGCAGCTTAGAGGGAACATTGGAACTTGCTCTCAGCCCTTACTACCTCGTGTGTTTACTGTTGTGAGAGAAACTGAAGGTGAGAATGCTACTCGTGCTATCTTGAGTATCTAGAAGAAAGATGAGATCTAAATACTCCCTTGTTAGGACCCTGTAATCCCTTAATTCGGGGTAGAGTCAGGGCAACTGGATGGAGTTGAGTATTTACTGGCTGGATGCCCTTCCTGATGCCATGCGAAGTTCACAGCAGATTTTTTTTTCTTTGTGCCCTAGAAGAGAAACATCTGCCGCTACCCAGAATTGAACTCTCTACTTTCCAAGTCTTCACCACTAGGCGACCACACCGCTGAAAGATAAGATTTAAATCTGGCAAACAAAATAGAAATCAGAAGAGGAGGCGGAAAGAGAAACAGTGGTCACCTCTGCTTAGGAACTGTCTACTTTCAATTGTTAGTTAGGAAGCAGTGCAAATAATCTTTCTCCTTGGGAAAAAAAGAAGATGAAAAGGAAAAAGAAAAAAAACATAAAAAACTAGCTCAGGCACTTGCTTTTTTTTTTCATCCCCAACATTTTTCCAAGGGAAACCACATCCTACTAATAATATTTGTAAGCTACCCTGCAAGCCAAAATAAATGTGGAGAACCACAGAACAACTACTCCCAACTACTTGTATGTTTCCCCTAGGATCTAGTTGGCCAATCTGCAAAAAAAAAAAAAAAAGTTGGACTAGCTAGGCCTTGATCTGTAAGATTCTAAAGATTAGAGCCAGGAATGAATTACTATGGCAGGTGGACAAAATTATAAGCAGCTCAATGAACAACAAAATATTCATGCTAATTGGTTTACAGTTTTACGTTTAACCAGCTGATAAAATTTAACGTTGGTATCCTACCATCATGAAAATAACTTAATAAAGGTTAATACAATTGAAAACTATATAATTGCATGTCCATAGTTTTGAAGACATCAGAAAAAAATAACTTATTCTCTACTAGTCACACCACAACTGAGGTACTTTAAGACGGATGTGGGCAGAATTAAATTGGGAAGAATCTAAGCTGGTCAGTGGAATAGAAAAGAGAGATTCTCTGAAGAACTATTGAAGAAATTGAACATATTAAGCCTGGTGACAGCTGAGTGAGACAGGGGATGCTTCAGAAATCTGAAGAAAGTCACATGAAGAGACAGATTTGTTCTTCAGGCCCAAAAGTCAAGACAAGATTTAATAGGTGTAAATGAGAGGAAAATGGGTTTTGGGTTGAGAAATTGCCTGAGAATAAGATGAATCTCCTGCAATGGCCTAACTCAGGGGTAGGCAAAGTTGGCTCTTCTATGACTCGTGGACTTCAACTCCCAGAATTTCTGAGCTAATCATGCTAGCTTAGGAATTCTGGGAGTTGAAGTCCACGAGTCATAGAAGAGCCAACTTTGCCTACCCCTGGCCTAACTCAACTGATAGGATATTTTCGATAGAAGATGACTAAAGAGTTATCTGTCAGAAATAGATCTAGCAGAAGAATTGTCACGATGTGAATATTGTCAGTTGTGAGTCTATGCAGGATGATGCATCCCTATTCTAATATTATGGTACTTCCCAATATAAGCAGAACACGTGATATGATGTTTTGTGCATGTCTACATTCCTATCCACCATTAATCATTTCTTCTGATGTGCCTTCCGAACTGGAAGGTTGTGTTAAGTAGCAAAGATGTAGTTTATTAAGGATTTATTGTTTTATATTGTTTTGTATTCAAATAAATATTTTCTATTAGACATTTAATCTCGGTTTTATTTCTAAGTATTTGAATTCCAAGGAAAAGATCCAAAAATTGTCTCTATGGGGAATTCTTCCCTTAACAAGAATGAAATGAGATTATCTAGAAACTAGCCTCATCTATACAATGTCGTGAGTTCTGCATAAAATAAAACTCTTTCTTTTAAGTCTCTTTTTACATACAGTATAATAATAAGAAGATACTATTTAAAAAATAATTACTTTCTCCAGAGAATCTTAGGAATTTTATTCTACAGTTACTGAAGACTTGCAACAAACATTGTGTTTGTTGGGAAGGGGTTGGTAAAGAATGGAAATCTGAGGTGAGGTGGGAGAAATGGATGCTTGTGCTAGAGGTAGTCCTTGAGTTATGACCACAACTGAATCCAAAATGTATGTTGCTATGTGAAACATTTGTTAAGTGAGTTTTGCCCCATTTTACTGTGACTTTTCTTACCACAGTTGTTAAGTGAATCACTGCATTTGTTAAGTTAGTAACAGGGTTGATCAGTGAATCTGGATTCCCCATTGACTTTGCTCATCAGGTGGTCGCAAAAGGTGATCACGTGACCCCGGGACACTGCAACTGTCATAAATATGAACCAGTTGCCACAGGCATCTGAATTTTGATCATGTGATCATGGGGATGCTGTAATGGTCCTAAGTGTGAAAACCGGACATAAGTCACTTTTTTCAGTGGCATTGTAACTTTGAACTGTCACCAAATGAACTGTTGTTAAGTCAAAGACTACCTATATAAAACCATATTTATCCAAAGCCATTATTAATGGGATTGATTCCCTTCTACCAAAAAGGAAAAATAAACCGGGGGGGGATCCTCATTAGCCTTCATTATTGCATTTTTAATAAGAGTAAGTACTGTATTTTTTGTAGTATAAGACGCACCTTTTTACCCCCCAAAAGAGGGTGGAAATGTCGGTGCGTCTTATACACCGAATACAGCCATTTTTGGCCTCCCAAAGCCCTGCCCCTGCATCCTATTTTTGTGAAAAACGGGGCATTTTTTGCAAAAATGGAGCCGTTTTTGCCTTCCCTCACCCCCTAGGAGTGCTCTGCAGGCTTCCCAAACCCTCTGCATGCCCTGTTTTTGCAAAAAAAACGAGCGAAAAACGGGCTGTTTCTCGCAAAAACAGTGGTGTTTTTGCCTTCTAATTACCCCATCTAGCATGACTGGAGGAGGAATTCTGGGAGTTGAAGTCCACTAGTCTTAAAGCTGTCCAGTTTGAAGACCCCTGGGTTAGGGCTGCAAGGGTCTTCAAACTTGGCAAGTTTAAGACTTGTGGACTTCAACTCCAATTCCTGAGCTAGCATGACTGGAGGAGGAATTCTGGGAGTTGAAGTCCACAAGTCTTAAAGCTGTCAAGCTTGAAGTTTGTAAAAAGTGTACATGGTTGTAAAAAGTATACATGGTTGTAAAAAGTATTCTGCTACACTGGTATTTTATTAAATAATATATTACTACACCATTTGGTTCAGAATACTTTTTTCCTTGTTTTCCTCCTCTAAAATCTAGGTGCGTCTTATACTTCGGTGCGTCTTATACTCCGAAAAATACGGCATACCTTCAGATTTTACGAGTAAATTATTGTAGGAAAATATAATCTTTCTTTCAGATTAATACAATGGATAAAACTGCTTTGTGACAGCAGATAGAAATAGCAAAAAATTGAGAATAGTTTAGCATCTCTCAACATCTCAAATTTCATTTGAAACGAATTAAATGACTTTTCAAGGTATTTTTGGTAGTTTTTCTTCTTCTCTCACACACACACCTGTGCCATTAGCAAACCGTCTCTGGAGATTCTCAGCCATCCAGTCATGGTTGTCCAAAAGGTGCTTTTTTTCAAGAGGCAACTGAACAGCTGAAGAAGCTTCTTGGCTGAGAAGCGAAACGCCTTCAAGGAAAACGTTTGCCTTTCGAGAAAGCACCTTTGGGAGTGCCATTAGCAGTTAGTCTTGGTTAATAACATTGGGAGAATAACCAGTTGGGAATCTTCATTTCAGTACAGGTAAGTCCTCGACTTACGACCACAATTGAGCCCAAAATTTATGTTGCTAAGAGAGGAATTTGTTAAGTGAGTTTTGCCCCATTTTACGACCTTCCTTGCCACGGCTGTTAAGTGAATCACTGCAGCTGTTGAGTTAGTAACACGGTTGTTAAGTGCATCTGGCTTCCCTATTGGCTTTGCTTGTCAGAAGGTCGCAAAGGGGACACTGCAACCGTCATAAATATGAATCAGTTGCCAAGCGCCTGAATTTTGATCATGTGTCTGTAGGGCTGCTGTAACAGGCATAAGTCATTCATTTCAGTGCCGTTGTAACTTTGAACATTCACTAAATGAACTGTTGTAAACCAAGGACTACCTGCATATTTTTTCTGCTTATGTTGAGAGCTGGGAAGAAGGAAATCTGGAGGAAGAAGTTCATGGCTTATCCAACATTCAATGGCTTATTATTAAAATACCACCCCTGTTGTTTTCAGACATTTCCATGGCTGTTACATATGTTTCTTAACAGTTCAGAATATAAGGAAGGAAGCTGTTTTACAGGCATTGCACTAAGATGTTCTCTGAATTAATTTATGTTTAATATGTGCACTCCTACAAACACAGGGGAGGGAAATCAGACTGGAATTTTTAGAACCACCAAAGAAGCTGCTACATTATTCGCTAAAAACTCACTTCAGATGTTGCATTGTTCTCATGAACAAGTTACTAGAGCAAACTCTTCCAATATGGTCCTTTCCAGTTACAACTAAGACTGCAATTGCAAGAATTTCCGGCTAGGAGAAAATTGAATTGGTATAACCAATTATTTATAACATGTTGGAATGGCATAAAATTTGATTTACAGAGTTCCAAGATTGTCAATTTCAAGAAATTGACATTAAGACTGCAGTGGTAATTTGGGAAAAATGCTACAGATGTTAATAGCACTTTCTTATGAAAAGACATGGACCCAATTACAGTGTAAATCACTTTATGGAACAGACAATCCTTCTTTGTGAGATAATGTAAAAAGAATTAACAGTACCCACTGATCATTAAAAGAGCCATAATGGGGGGAAATACTGAACTAGATTTTCTGTCCTTTATGGATGAATGGTTTGGTTTTGTTCTTCCTTTTTCTCTTCCCTCTCTTCTTCCACATTGTTTCTCTTCCATACCTTTTTTAATGAATGTTTAATGAATATTTTATATTTGCCTTAATGCAATTGATACAATCTTGATTTTTTTTTATGTTAAGTGACTTTGAAATGACCATATGGGAAGTGACATGAAATACATTTGAAAAATGCAGTTAAGCATGATCTCTAAAGAGAGAATAAGAAGGATAAATGAAAAAAAAGATGACACTTACAACAGTTGTGTGTGTGTGTGTGAGAGAGAGAGAGAGACAGAGAGGTGGGGGGGGAGAGATGCATCATGTAATGTTTTCTTAAAATCAGGGGTAGGTTCTACTTACCTTCCCCACCAGTTTGCATCGCGACGGAAGTGCATGTTTTGCGCGCGCACGCTCACGCATACACAGTACTTTAAAAGAAGCTTCTGCACATGCGCAGAAGCAAAAAACAAGATGGCACCTATGCCGCCGCCGAGAGAACCGGCTCAGGGGCATGGCAGGCCTGGGTCGCTGCCGGTTCCAGTGACCCAAGCCGCCAAGTTACTACAGGTTCTATAGAACCTGTACGAACCGGCAGGAACCCACCTCTGCTTAAAATGTACTGGTTACTTGTTTCAAACTGCAAACTGGATAGCGAGGGAGTGATAAATGCTCTGTGGACATGCTTTTATGCCAGCCAAAGGCATGCATATAAAAACAAAATCCACTCCAGCTGGATCATATTATGAAAAAGCTGTGCCCACCCTGTTTGTCAGGGCACACTATAGTGATTTCAGAAAGAACTGGACAGGACACTATGATATGTAAAATTGAATATCTTAAAACTCCTGAAAAGGAATAGAGGTAAAGCATGAATTACATATTGTACCTATTAGGACTGACCTTCTAAATGTACTGGCTTCATAGAAAATCTCACTAAAATCAAGTAAATCCAGGGATTAGCCTGCAAGTTTCCGTGCCTTTGGGTAAAATTTGGAAAATATGGGAACAGTCATTGTTTCCATGGGTTTACTTCATTTAAGGAACCCTTTCAGTAATTCTGGTTAATTATTAAGCGAAAATAAGCCTATTTTATTTAAATTTTTCTTCAGGAAAAGGAGCTGACCTCTCTGTATCAATGTTATACCCTGTCTTTATTTGGTGCTCCCAGTGTTAGGTACCAAATCTGATGAGCGCCGCCAAGAGATTCCCCCTCAAATATCATTTTAGCATTGGCAGCTCTACACAGCAAAGCCATTGACATAAAATGATGGTTGGCCATGTCTGGCTCTTCCATGGAAACAAATTAACATTGGCATTCCAAGCACAGGAAAAGTCAAGAAATTAGAAACACAGTTCAGATTTGGCCGGCACTTTGAAATACCATGTGCTACTGATGTCAATTAATGAAAAGCAGAGATTTTGCTGAAGGGGTCTGGTTTTGAAACACATTAACACACATTCAGCATGTTTGTACAGGAACCAGATTATAAACATCTTGGTTCTTAAACAATAGAGCAAGTACACTGAGATTTGCAGTCTCAAAACTGAGTACACCCAGATCTGAATTACATGTTCGGGGAGTATAGGGATTATAGAACCACAAAATGTAGATTTTTTTTAAAAAAAAATGGAACTGAATGTCTCTCGTTCAAAAACAGACAAAAACAAAAAACAAAAAAAAGCAACACCAAAATTGTTTGTAGAATGCTGGGGTATTAAGAAAGGGGGGGGGGACATTCCTAGCTGTTTACCCAGTGCACACAGAAGACTTCAGTTAAGAATAGAATTCAGGTTTTTTTTTCCCTCCCAGAAAACAGCCTTCTATATAGCAGAGGTATTAGAGCACTTACCGGTAAATCCCTAACTTAACTTATGGGATTTAAAGTCAGAAAGAGCTCAGACAGGAGAGTCTGATAAGCATTTTGGATGGCACCTGCAAAACCAGTGTTTGTCAAATTTGGCAACCTTAAGATGTGTGGACTTCAATTCCCAGAATTCCCCAGCCACTATGCTGGAGATAGATGGGCAAATGTTCTGTCCTGATATATGATAGGTCTCCAGACTCTTTCATAAATATTCAGTTATTTACTTTCTTCCACCACAGTGTAAAATAGAGCTTTTGTTCATCCTGTTGCAAAATTCAGCTGTATCTGAAGATTGTGTTGCTCTCTGAAATGCCTTCAGGTTATCCTCCAACATAGGCACCAGAAAAATAAAAAAGATTAAAAAGGTGCTATGGGATGGAAATTTGTACTACACTTCATTATAACATTCTGTGTTATATGAATCCATATCTGTATCACCTCTATAGCTACCCAGACACACAAATCTTCATCTATGTCTGCAACTACAGTACTGTACATCCACATTTATCTAAAAACTATCAGAACTTCAGATCCGTTTCGTTTGTTCTTTGTTTAGTGTAATGTATGAATTAAGCCTATTATACTATTAGATTATGACCAATTCCATGCAGGGTTTTTTGGCAGCATTTTTTGGAAGTGGTTTGCCCTCCTCTTCTTCTCAGGGCTGAAAGAGAATGACTAGCTCAAAGACACCAGCAACCTTTGCACTTGAGGCAGAACTAGAACTCACAGTCACCTTGTTTTGAGTCCAGCTTCTTCAACCACTAGACCTTTACCTAAAGCTGTAACAAAGGCATTTATTCTACTCTACTCTCAGCAATGGGACTCAGAGACAATGTCTCTGTCCCATTGCTGTTGGGAGTTGCAATCTTGAGGTTGACCACAACCTACAGAAACCCCCGACTTGACCGATGCCAACAACTTATTGGTGGGGCCATGTCTCCCTGAAGATATCTTCAGGTTCAAGGTTGACACAGCCTTCCATCCTTCCGAGGTGGGTAAAATGAGGACGCAAATTGTTGGGGGCAATAGGCTGAACTCTGTAAACCGCTTAGAGAGGGCTGTAAAGCACTGTAAAGCGGTATATAAGTCTAAGTGCTATTGCTATCTGCTCTTTTCACCAGGTCAAATAAGGGGTTGGGCACAGATTCCTTCCTTTAAATGTTGCCATCTAGCAGGAACTTTATTGCACACCTTCTCAGTAGCTATCTGGGACCTTTGGAATATCCTCCATCATGAGATCCAGAAGACTCCTGGCCTTCCAGAAAGCCATGAAGAGTGAGGTAGAGTGAGGCTAGAATCCAGGAAGGACTACATTTTCTTCAGGATGTAATAATAACAACAGAGTTGGAAGGGACCTTGGAGGTCTTCTAGTCCAACCTCCTGCCTAGGCAGGAAACCCTACACTACTTCAGACAAATGGTTATCCAACATCTTCTTAAAAACTTCCAGTATTGGAGCATTCACAACTTCTGGAGGCAAGCTGTTCCACTGATTAATTGTTCTGTTAAGAAATTTCTCCTTAGTTCTAAGTTATTCCTCTCCTTGTTTAGTTTCCACCCATTGCTTCTTTTTCTACCCTCACGTGCTTTGGAGAATGGTTTGACTCCCTCTTCTTTGTGGCAACCCCTGAGATATTGGAACCCTGCTATCATATCTCCCTTAGTCCTTCTTTTCATTAAACTAGACATACCCAGTTCCTGCAACTGTTCTTCATATGTTTTAGCCTCCAGTCCCCTAATCATCTTTGTTGTTCTTCTCTGCACTCTTTCCAGAGTCTCAACATCCTTTTTACATCGTGGCGACCAAAACTGAATGCAGTATTCCAAGTATGGCCTTACCAAGGCATTGTAAAGTGGTATTAACACTTCACATGATCTTGATTCTATCCCTCTGTTAATGCAGCCTAGAACTGTGTTGGTTTTTTTGGCAGCTGCTGCACACTGCTGGCTCATATTTAAATGGTTGTCCACTAGGACTCCAAGATCCCTCTCACAGTTACTACTGTTGAGCAAGGTACCACATATACTGTACCTGTGCATTTTGTTTTTCTTGCCAAAATGTAGAACATTACTTTTTTCACCATTGAATTTCATTTTGTTTGATAGCGCCCAATGTTCAAGTCTGTCAAGATCCTTCTGTATCTTGAGCCTATCTTCTGGAGAGTTGGCTATTCCTGCCAGTTTGGTGTCATCTGCAAATTTGATGAGTTCCCCATCTATCCCCTCGTCCAAGTCATTGATGAAGATGTTGAAGAGTACTGGGCCTAAAACAGAGCCTTGGGGTACACACTGCATGTGTAGGGATATATTGTGTTTGGGGTGTCAGGAAAATTTTGGTGGCTTCTGGGGTTTTTACTATTTGCTTTTGAGTCACCCAGGGTTATGTTACAAAAACTAGGTGGCTATCCAAATCTTATAAATAAATAATCTCGCCTCTACTGTGCAAACTCGTGAATTCATTGGTTCACCTGATTTTTATCAGTCAATCACATCAGCTGCTTTGGGCTTTTGTTGCATTAGAAAGACTGGGTTGTGTAAAAACTAAAGATGTTATCCTTTTAAGCACAAATTAACAGTTTCTGTACAAATATTAGCATTTCCTCGCTGCGGTTCAAGGAGGGAAGCCGTAAGAGCTCTAACAACATATTTTATTTTGATTAATTAAAACCAAAGATTCTTGCAATTTAATATATTGATTCTAGCAGTGGGATCTAACCCCCCTTTTTCTTTAATAATATGTATAGACAGCTGCACCACTCACCCACTGCCCTTTTTAAACCTAATCCCCACATTCTTCCTGACAATAACATGACAGGATCCACACATCTCTGCATTAGCTTTAACCCCAGTGACACTGCCAGAATGTATTAAACTGAAACATAACATGTCCCGTTTAAAAAGAAATCTGTCAACAGATCTTGACTCAGCTTTGATAGTAATAAGCTTTGGGGGGGGGATATTCCCAACCATTTTTGCTCCTGTCTACCATTCCTTTCTCAAATATGTTCCAAACTGAGTAATTTTTTATTAACTAAAGAAGGATGTCTTAATAAACTGCTGAATAAGCTACAGTTGCATGAAGCACAACACAGCACGTCTGCGAGCCTTGCAAATAAAACTCTATCCCAAACTCATGTGAAATAGCGGCACCTCATCTTTGACATCCATTCCAGCTGGTGACTGAGTCCATCATTAGCTGTCAATCACCAATATGATGGCACCACATCTAGTAGCAGGTTTCAAGATGGAGTATTATTCGAGGCAGCTTTTTAATTAGCCTCACCTTAGTGCTTTGAAACCAAAAGTGTGGGGGGGAATCATTCTAGAAAATCTGTTACTCTATCTTAGATGTGTAATGGTCTCCTCTAGAAACCAAGATGTGATATGCTGTACCCTCTCTAGGTAGACTGAGCTGAGAGACGGTAACTAGTTCACCTGATGATCTGTAGCTAAGAGCAAACTCGAAGATGAGCCTTCCAACTCCTACTCAAACACTTTAAATAATTAGATCTTCGAGAACAATCAAGCAAATTCACCTTTTGAGGAAATACTGAAAAATTACTTTTGGCAAAATTATCCAAGTACCATACAAAATCAAGCCTACTGTGTTTTTTGATGTACAAACCAAAATGAATTAGCTTGTAATTCTGTAGTGTTTGGCTTGAAAGTAAGCCCCACTGAATTATTTGGGCTTTGTGTTAGTGTAGAATTGTTAGAATTGCAGTTCAACTGTCTTTTGAGCAGAATCGTTTTCAAAAAAACAAGCCCCTAATTTACACAAATTCATTAGTTGGTGTCAAAGAATGTAATATATTACGAAAGTTGTGGTTTCATTTTGGGATAAGTCACATGTGCCAGTGCATGGGTTACAGACTACAATAAGCATTAATTCACCATTCTCTGGCTCTAATTATCATTATGTTATGATGGAAGAGGGTTAAAGAAAGCTTGGCCAATGTTCTTTCAAATTCTACATTAACTTGCATTACTCAGCCTGGATCCTTCTCCTAAGTATAATGTCTATTCAAATTACAGTTATTCATTTGAGGAGAAGGCAGATACTGAACCACTTTCAGGTAAAAGATGAATGAGAGGGATAAAAGTGCAGGGATTTAAGGAAAAATCACTTCAAAGCAGATTGATAATGACCAGGTCAATCCATGTCAAGTCAACTTTTTTTCCCCGAGACAATGGGTTTGATTCCACGTGGAGGCAATCCTAAATGCAGACTAAACTCACTTATTTACTTCCTTTGAGATAATATGCAAGGTTCTTCCACTTATCTGGGCTCACTTTTGGTCCTAATAAAATATTTCTATTAGTTCTTTCAAATCTTTTCTCATCCCATTCTAACCAAGGCCACCATCACTCTGAAATGGATTCTCACCTGTTGAAAGAAAATTTGTTGTTATTTTTATTTTCTTTCCCTTCCACAAGCTGATATTAAGACAATTTTAAAAAATTATTTACTCCTCTTTTGAAGCTATTTACACCTCAGTAACATGTCACAAATAGTAATTTTACTTCTAATATGACTAAATGAGGACATTTCCACGGTGGCGCAGTGGTTAGAGTGCAGTACTGCAGGCTACTTCTGCTGACTGCCTGCAATTTGGCAGTTCGAATCTCACCAGGCTCAAGGTTGACTCAACCGTCCATCCTTCCGAGGTCGGTAAAATGAGGACCCAAATTGGTAGAGGCAATATGCTGACTCTGTAAACAACTTAAGAGAAGGCTGTAAAGCACTGTGAAGCGGTATATAAGTCTACGTGCTATTGCTATTTCCCATAGAGATCATACCACATAACTGAATCAAAGAAATTAGTTACTGATATAAGAGAATCCAGTTTCCTCCATTGATTTTGCTTGTCAGGAGCTGGCTGGGAAGGTCGCAAATGGCGACCAGGTGATCCTAGGATGCTGCAAATGGCGACCAGGTAATCCTGTCATATATACAGATCAGTTGCCAAGCACTTTATTTTTGATCACTTGACCAAAGGGATGCTGTGATGGTTGTTTCTCTTGTGAATGCTTATGCGATGCACCCTTCAGATAACCTATATGGAGAATAGCATAAGGTCCTTTACTTTGGGAATGTATTAAGCCTTATTGTGTAAACCAGAGGTGTGGAACTATGGCCCCTTTATGACTTGTGGACTTCCAAGTCCTAGAATTCTGGGAGTTGAAGTCCAGAAGTCATAAAAGGGCCATAGTTCCCCACCCCTGGCATAAACCAAGCCTGTGCAATTAGCTTATGATTTAGTTGGTATATCAATCCTTCCTTAGTCATACATCCATTGAAATCAATAAACCCATCTTAAGCCCACTGATTTAAAGGCTCTACATTGACCATGATTAATCCTACATGCAAGCCAGTGTTCTACCTAAACCATCAACTAAGGCAACCTTTTTCTACTCAACAAACTGCTCTTTTAAGTTTAAGATATTTCAGCTATCTGCTCCCAACGATGTGGACACCACCTGTGGTTTGATAGTGCAATGTGTTTTTAAAATCAACCAATAATAACAATAGTAACCTTTTCTGCCACACCTTGCTAATTTTGTGTGAAGCAGCAATCACCTCCACCAAAGAGTTCTTTATTGCTTCCCTTCTCCATGTAACACAGGGAAACTATTTATTTTATTTTATCAGTTTTTAAAATGTGAGAATATCAGGACTGATGCCCAGTGCAATATTTCTGAAGCAAAATTTCAAAAGAAAATCCTGCACAAGGTCTATCAAACCTATTAATACAGTGATTTCTACCGATGAAAACATTCACATCAGAAAATGGGAAGATAAATGCCATTCTGTGATTATCATAGGGTGCATAGGGTGCTATTATCATCGCCGCCCTGAGTCCTGAGGGAGTAGGGTGGCATAAAAAAAACTGCCAAATAAATAAATAAATAAATAAATAAATAAATAAATAAATAAATAAATAAATAAATAAATAAATAAATAAATAACTGGAACTGCCATGTGAGAGCAGGGAAAAAGAATTTGGACAGGGAAAAAAAGGCAGAAGCGTTTCTGTTAAAAACACAGGAGGACGTTGTTACGTATTTCAGTGCTTTCGTGTTAAAAATATGGAAAATAATTCCTGTACAGAGACGTTACAAGGAGAAAAAGTCTACATGGGATGCCTCATCCCAATCATTGGAAGTCAGAATGTTTTCGACGTAAGTGTGCGTAGAACTTTGCTCATTCTTTCCCTTGAAATGTTCAACCAATTACTCTGAGGGCAAAAGGTAAGCTGTCCCATTTTTAGCCCAGAACATTCAAAACATATTCTCTGAAATGTTAAGATTTATTTTGGATAAGCTAACACCAGATGCGAATTTAACTCTATTGCCACCTAAGTACACATGCTAAAAAAAACAAGTAATATACAGCACATCAAGTCATGTTTGTGTGCCCATTATTATCACACAAAATAAAGGCGACATAGATCACCAAAGATAATATAAGACCAGCCTAACATGTTCTTGTTTGGTATACACTGGAAAGCATTTTGCTGTTGCCCTTTGAAGTCGCTGTATGGTTCCTTGTATGAAACATCTGACTGAGTATTGATTAAGGCATGAGTTAGTCTGGCCATATTTATCTTCTCCTGTATGGTCCAAACATTCTCTTCATAACTCTTTCCAAGTCTCAAAACTCTTCTTCACCAGAAGTTCTAAAGCAAAAAAAAAAAGGTAGACAATCTAATGTGTTTGTAGAAGATGGCCAGACTGAGTCCGAGGAAAGGGTCAAACGCATCATATGTCCCGAGTCCCTGCCTGCCCACAATAGATTTAAGTCCAGCCCACCTTGAATGCCTCTCTTATCTCCCGCGCATTTCCCTTGACTACTAGTTGATCAGATTCTTGTAGAGAGCTTGCAATAAATCTTTATACTCATTTGAACTGCCTGAATCTCCTGGTGCTTGACAGTGTTTCTCGCTTAGCTTACTCCTTACTTACTTTTCCTATCAGATTCATGGTTTTACTACCTGGTGCAGAGTGTAGTTATATGATCCAACACCAATCTTATAGGAATCATAATTCTAGGGAACACTAGCTGCCTAAGTGCCTATCCCCAAGCCAGGATTGAGAATCTGATGACTTCTAGATTTGAGGACTTCTAGATTGTAGTTGAAATCCAAATCCTATCAGCAATAAATGGAAATTACCAAGGGACCGAGAGTCACTTTTCAGAGTAAGATGGGAGGCATATAAGTTTAATACATACGTACGTACATACATAAATGCTGCAAACACAGGAACACTGGAGAACCACACTGAAGTTTTCCTCTGTTCTAAGTTCTTAAGATTTCTACATTCTGACACAAAGCAAAAGTACCTATTGGCTTATTCTTATTAATATAATGCATTCTGTTAGAAGGATATCATAATTTTTTACACTGAATCTCTCTTTCATTTAAATCTCTAGGGCACAGGTGGGTTCGGACCAGTTTGGACCGGTTCGCCTGAACCGGTAGCAACCCGCTGGTGACGTAATGACGACGTCACAGAACCGGCTCTGTCAGTGCCGGTCCATGGACACTGCCATCTTTGTTTTGGAATTTGTTTGGATTTTTGGGGGGGATTTGGGGGGATTTCCCCCCCCCGGGTTTTTTCTTCTGCGCATGCGCAGAAACTGAGTTTCCGGCACTGCGCATGCATTGCCATCTTGTTTGGGGGGGGGGGTTGGGGAAGTTTTATTTTATTTTTCAGCACTGCACATGCGCGCATGCGCGCCCATGAGGCACGGCCACACGGCGTGGGAGGAAGCGAACCGGCAGCGAGGTAAGTTACAACCCACCCCTGCTCTAGGGGGTTATAAATCCCAGGGTATAAGGAACCGATGCAACATCCAGCCTTTCAAAACAAGCAGAGAAAGCTTAAAAGGATAGCCAGAGGGGTGGGCGGAGTGGGGGGGGAATGTTTATCCTGAGGTATAGACCACATCATGTGATCCTTGGCCTTTTCAGGGCCAAGATTTAATCTGCTTTGTTTCAAGTGAGAAATGTGCAAAGATCAAATAAGTTCAAATGCAGGTCAAATATCCTTCAGAAATTCTTTTGATTTATACAAGCAGGAAAATGCCATTTAAGAAGGGCGAATATGAAAGGGTTACTACAAACACAGCTGTATACATACTCGTATATCTGAAGCGCTCTAAAGTGGGGGGGAGGATTTGAGGGGGAGAGAAACTTTGCGACATCTATATTAACCTTTGGCTGTACACCAAGGAAGGCCTGTAGTGAGATGGAATGCAAGGCAGCTTTTTCCAAATTTTAACACAAGCCAGGTTACAGCTGCAAATGCTTGTCCCCTTACATTCCCTTCACAAAGTAATCCCCAAGGGAGTGCCCCCTCCTTTCTCCTACACGTTTCTAGAAGGAAAGCTCTAATACCCTACAGTGCTAAAAGCTTGTTATTAAATGGGGCAAAAAGATGGATTTTCTGATGCCAAACACTTGTCAGGGGAAAAAGACGGGGGAGAGAAAGAGGCTGCCAGATGGTATGAAGTAAACTAAAACTCCAGGATTCCTTAACCATCTTCGTTTACATGAACCAAAAGCCACTTTTCTATGCTCTTTCCAAGAATGACTAATTTTCCCATTCCCACCTCCCTCACTTACTTACTTAGTCAAGCATTTAACCACAATTTTAGAGTTGTCAATGAAGCAACTGGAGCTGACAGCATTTTTCACCGAGGCTGGGTCTGAAAGGAAACCATCAAAGACCTGCAGATATTTTCAGCAGCTTGCTCCAAGCAGGTGGGAAAGTACTGCAGGCAGCTGTTTGTGGAAACCTTCTTAAATTTAAGACCAAGAAGGCTGTGGAATGAGGGGGGAGGGAAGGGAAAAAAACTTCCATACCAATCTTCTTTCAATCCAAAAAATTTAAGCAAACCAAAGAGCTTTACAAAGAGCTCCTCAGAACAGCAAAGACCATTCATAAATCTGCCAGGGTGATATCTCATTGCAACCAGATCACTAAAATCACCTGTGAGTTTATATTATTCTTTTATTATTAATGAAAATTAATGAGGCGTAGTCCTTGGATCTGTTGCATGAGATCTCCAGCTGATGCAGAAAAATCTGCTTTCTTTCTTTCTTTCATCATCATCATCAACAACTTAGAACTAAGGAGAAATTTCCTAACAGTTAGAACAATTAATCAGTGGGACAGCTTGCCTCCAGAAGTTGTGAATGCTCCAACACTGGAAGTTTTTAAGAAGATGTTGGATAACCATTTGTCTGAAGTAGTGTAGGGTTTCCTGCCTAAGCAGGGGGTTGTTGTTGTTGTCATCATCGTCATCATCATCATCATCATCATCATCATCACCATCCCAGATCATTCCATTGCAGTATGAAGGTGTCTTCCTTTGAAGGTTATGGACTACAATTTATCACATTGGGTCCAGTGTATGCCGGTAACTGGGATAGTTTGCAACCTTCCTGTGTAGGGCTTAAAAGAGATGTGGTGGTGCAGTGGTTAGAATGCAGTACTGCAGGCTACTGCAGGCTGCCAGCAGTTCAGCAGTTTGATTCTCACTGGCTCAAGGTTGACTCAGCCTTCCATCCTTCTGAGGTCGATAAAATGAGGACTCAGATTGTTGAGGACAATATGACTCTGTAAACCGCTTAGAGAGGGCTGTAAAGCACTGTGAAACGGTATAGAAGTCTAAGTGATATTGCTATTAAAGAGAATGATTGGCCCAAGGTTACTCAGTTGCCTGCTCCAGGCTTAATGGGATCATTAGAATCTTGTTCTTTCCACTCCTAGTCCAACATCTTAACCACTCTACGCACTGACTGTCGACAATTGCTTCTCTGTCGCAGTGTTATGTTCTGTGAAATAGCTTCCCAACAGAATTCGGACAGCTCCAACCCCCTTGACCTTCTGAAAGGCATCTTCATAGACCCTATGTTTTGGGATGCTGCAGCATTATTAGGTCTTCCCTGTCATTGCAGACGATTTTGCTCCTGCCGGAAGAGGTTTCTTTTCATCAACTGCTTTTCACTTTTGCTGTACAATTTCAGGATTTTTCCGTTTCCTCTAAGAAGCAATCCTTTTTCCCTTCCTTCAGTTGTTCTGTATTCTTTCTAGCAGGCAAGATCAAGCTGGTTCCCATGAGCCATGGCAAAACAATAATTACCAGTGGTAACAACCATTATACTCACAAGCTTCAGCTTCCCACCACCTGCTCCAAATGACAGAACCTGTAGTCCAGGAGTTTTGGCTTCAGTCTGACTCTTGATTCGGTAATGGACACTTCTGCTATGAGGCTTTCTACTGATAACATCGAGGAGAACTTGCTGCCACAGAGACTTTTATAATGCTCAGCTGCCTTTTCCAAGGCAACAATAATAGTAATAATAAATGCATATGCTGCCTGACTTCCAGCAACTCTGGGCAGTTAAGATGATGATCTTCAGACTGTGTTGGTTTGGCATCTTCTGGGCTTTCTTCTGGACTTTCTGGACTTTCCAGCTATTGTGGACAAAGAGGAAGGTATCTGGAATTTGCAACTGGTGCAAAATGCAGCTGTATTAATTGATACAAGATACAAAGATGACACAATATCCCTATTGAAAGATCTGCTGTTGTTGCCAATTGTTCTCTGAGGACAATTTTTAGGGCATTGATCTGACCTTTGACTCTCAAAAACAGATTAGAGACTGACTACCTGAGGGACCACTTTTCCGTTATGAACTTGCTTAGATGTTAACATCTGCAGGAGAGGCCCGACTGAAAAGGTCAATTTTGCTGTCAAATGTCCGTTTAGGAGAAAGGCTCTTCTGCACTGGTTCCAGGTTTTAGAATGAATTTACTTCAGAGTGTATTTGTTTATTTATAGTTTTCATAGCTGAGCCTAATCAGAAGATTCTACCTAGGTTATAATGCCAAACGATACAGGAATTAAAAACACCTCTGGTGATCCACTAGGGTTAAAAACTCACTGGAACAGAGTTGTTTGGGAATGCTTTTCAAAATATGTTAGACAGATTCAGCAGATCTATTGGGGGGGGGGGGGGAGTGTTCCAAAATGTGACAGCCGCAATGTCAAAGTAAACTACATTTCACTCTGCCTATAGAAAATCTATACAGATGTAATTTTTCACCATCAGGTGTCTAACTGTGAATTGATTTTATCACGAAAAATGTGAAATCATCTTCATTCTGACCTCAGATGCTAATGAGCTTTATAGGCAAATTTGGGCAGCTTTCATCGTGTGATATAAAAACAGTTTACACCCCTGCCTTCCTCTAGGACAGTGATGGCGAACCTGTGGCACGCGGAGCCATATTTGCCGGCACGCGAGCTGTTGCCTAGCTCAGCTCCAGCGCGCATATGTGCGCCGGCCAGCTGAATTTTGGCTCGCATGGAGGCTCTGGGAGGGTGTTTTTGGCTTCCTGAGGGCCTCCGGGGGGATGGGGGAGGGCGTTTTTGCCCTCCCTAGGCTCCAGGGAAACCTCTGGAGCCTGGGGAGGTTGAAAAATGGGTCTACCGGGCCCACCAGAAGTTGGGAAACGGGCCATTTCCGGCCTCCGGAGGGCCTCCGGGGGAGCAGGGGAGGCCGTTTTGGGCACTCGCGCATGTGCGATAGCATGCGCGCATGCACTTTTGGCACCCGAGGGAAAAAAGGTTCGCCATCACTGCTCTAGGATCTGTATTTTTTGTTCCCTATCTTAGCATCTAAATTGTAATATTTTGCATTCCGTTTTTAGACATTTTGAATTCTATTCTGAGCAAGCAGGATGGAGTTACGGCTTGAATTATTGTTACGGTTATTGTTATGGTACCGCTTTTGCTTTCTAGTACAGCATTCTTCCCTTTAGGAAATGGGTTTCTCCAGAAGGCTTCTACAATGAGACTTTTCCCCCCATGAGAAGCACTGATTCACACTCCCAGCATCCTGATCGAACATGGACACCAGCTTGAGAAAGGATTATACTGAAAAATGAATTAGAAACACATTTGCTTGGGGGGGGGAGGGGGAGAAAGAAGGCTAGATGCTCAAGAATGACCACTTTCATTCAAGCCAATTCCCCGAAGATTTCTATGACTACAAGTCCAACATCGAAAGATTTAAGGGACCAAATTCACTGCAAGCCTCCATTTATTCCAGAAAGTGTATAGGTTTCAGTTTGGGTGTGTCCTGAATGCAAAAAGAAACATCTTATTTTCTTCCACCTCTCCTCAGCTATTTACATATTATGTATGGAAGGTGCAGGTGGTATGAGACTCTACTTCCATGGAAAAGTTTTGTTTCCTTGCTGCTCTGGGAAAGCCAACAATCTGAAGAATTGCTTGGGGCCTGTTTTGAGGTAAAGGAAGCAAACCATGGTTGCTAGGCAACAGCCAAGCACTTGCTTACTGTTCTTATGGAATTTCAAAACAATGGGATCAATCCAGGTGATGTTCTCTTCCCAAATGCCCTACTTCACCAATTTATAAGAAGCACATTACTGGAAAAATGCTGACAATTTTAATTCTTGTAAAAAACAGAACCACCATCAATCGGATCTTGGTATCTTCACAAAATTAATCTCTGGATTCTTGGGAAGAAACAAAGATGATAGATAACACATACAGAGAGGGAGGTTTTAGATAGATGATAGATGGATGGATGGATGGATGGATGGATGGATGGATGGATGGATGGATGGATGGATGGATGGATGGATAGATAGATAGATAGATAGATAGATAGATAGATAGATAGATAGATAGATAGATAGATAGATAGATAGATAGATAGATAGATAGACAGACTTGAAATACCATTGGTTATAAGGAAATAAAGTT
Organism: Diadophis punctatus similis; assembly: GCA_023053685.1. Classification (NCBI taxonomy): domain Eukaryota; kingdom Metazoa; phylum Chordata; class Lepidosauria; order Squamata; family Dipsadidae; genus Diadophis; species Diadophis punctatus. The sequence goes on along the minus strand of JALIGW010000003.1, from coordinate 6,731,038 downwards.
TTTTCAGCTTCCTTTTTTGATAACCTCAAGACAGCTTGTGGAAGGGGGAATTGCATATCTTCTCCACAGCTGTTCCAACCTCAGTACATGTAGTTGTTAACTTACAACTGTTAGTTTAGCAACCTTACAACAGCACTGAAAAAAGTTACATACAGTCAATCTTCAGAACAAAACAGCCAGCTTGCTTAGCAACAAAATTCTGGTCCCAGTTCTGGAGGACTACCTCTAACCTCCATGTACCTTACAGCGCATTACAGAATTACAGAATTACTTAACCATAGCAAGAGAAAAAATAAGCACCACTTATTCCTCCTTTATCTTTTGATGCTTCTTTACAACTTACAAAGCCACTCTGTCTTTTTTATAAAGGATTATTTGTTCCTAATACAAAATCTTTTAAATCTTCACCAATCCCTGCAAAGCTCACCCACTTTGCACCTTCTTGAAAACTCATTCTTTAGCTCTTAGTAGCTGAGGCATAGAAAAGTGAGAAAAAGATCTAATTTAAAGAACACACGCACACATAAAAAGAGAGAGAGAGAGAATAAATTACACTGAGTTATTTCAAATATAGAGTCGCTTTATTTCAACCTTTTAACTACATGCAACCTTTTTAATGCTATAACAATTCCTCACCACAATACATTTTCGGTTTTGTGTTATGACACTTCCTTGCTGCAAAAGTTCAACCTATGTAACTAGACCCTACCTGGGAAACACAATGCCTGTAAGGGTATCTTTTTTCTCAACCATGGCAGAGTTTAATACAGAGGCTGCAATTTTGAAAGATTGCTATAGAAAGCTTTCAATTAAAAGGGGGGGGGGATCTCCCTGACAATAGATCTTCTAATTTTCACTGTCAATGGAAATCTGTAGGCTCCAAAACAGGTGCTGGGCTTGACTATATAGTCTGGTGAGCAATGAGTCTAACTCTAATTCATTAAAAAGTCTATAAACAAGATGGCCTTTGTCCTACAGAGATGAAAGACCTGCAGCTATAATGGGATGAAAGGTGTACAGAAGGATGAAGAAAGCTATTAGAGATCTATGTCCTTCCTTAAACATGTCCTGGCATGCATTCTTGACAAGAGAACAAACCCATGCAGAGAAAACTCACTTCATTCCACCTGCCTATGTGAAAACTACTGAATCTTTCCTATAACTTACTAACGAAAAACTACACTAAAAGAGAGAAAATACCACTATGATAGAACCATTATTTCCAGAATAGCATATTTCCTGCTCCAGTGTAGCCCAATCCATATCAGTGGCATAACAAAATGGATTAGTTTTCCATAGAAGGGAGAGATGCAGAGGTGGGTTCCTACCGGTTCTATAGAACCGTTAGTAACTTGGCTGCTTGGGTCGCTGGAACTGGCAGCGACCCAGGCCTGACACGCCCCCGACCCGGTTCGCCTGGCAGCGCTACAGGCACCGCCATCTTGTTTTTTAGTACTGCGCATGCACACACACGGAACGTCCCTGAGCGAACCGCCAATAGAAGAATCCGGAACCCACCCCTGGGAGATGATTAGATGATTTCCCATAGACGCAGTGTTTGTCAACCTTGATAGTTTGAAGATGTGTGAGATGCAACTCCCCAAATTCCCCAGCCAGCTATGCTGGGAAATGCTATGCTGTGCTACTTTTTCTAGAACTGTGTTCACACCATACATTTAATTCAGTTAAATGGCCAGGACCTATATTAACATAACATCATAAACTTGGATAATTTTAGATTTTACTTAAAAGATTTGTGTATCTGTATGTGTGGCTTCACCTGCCGTGTGAAGCTCACATGTTGGGTTATGTTTGGTTCATTGGAGTGTGTGATAGTAAAAGTACATTAATTCAGTATTAGAATAATTCACACAGAGTCTGAGGGAAGAATTTAGGAACAAGGATTTTCTTCCCCATCCAAATTCATATAGACTAAGTTAGTTCAGACCAAGAACAGTTTTTACTAGTTAATTGCAGTGTTTCTCAACTTCGTCAGCTTGAAGATGTATGGACTTCAACTCCCAGAATTCCCTAGTCAGTATGCTGGCTGGGAAATTTAGGAATCTGAGAACCACACATCTAAAGATTACCAAGAATGAGCAATATTGGTTGATTGTATACATGTGTCATGACAGAAGAGGGCTCCAACTTGTAGAAATATATCCTGCATAGAAATGCAATATAATGCACTATGAACTATGCACTGATTCATACAGTAATAAAGAAACTGAAGTCCCGTACATAAATTGTGCCAAATAATAATTAAGATCTCCCAATTCATTGTTTCAACGGAAAAGTTTCAAAAAGGTTTCTTTTAAAAACAAACAAACCAATTTTGGTGAAAATTGCTTAAACTTTCATGTAGGCTAAGTTCACACATGTTAACTCATAATGTGGTTAGTTTGGCTTTATTGCTCAAATGCTCAAATATGCATTCTTAAAACAACTTTTCCCTAGCCCACTATTGACCAGGTATTCACCTTCCAGAATTTCCACCCAGCTTGATTAAAGAGGCTTTAAGCTCCCTCACGCTTTTCGGCCCTTTAAGCCCCCTTCCCTTCAATGACTGTCCATGAAACATTTTCCAAAACTATCTTGTGTTAGTCAACTTTCTTAGCTTGGGTGGACATTTGGAGAATCAGAAAGCAAGCCCTAGGCACTGCACCTCATGTTGCAATCAGAAAGAAGAATCCGGCTATCATTTGTGGCATTTCATATGCAATGGGTGTGTCCCTCTTTATGACTTTGTTTAGGCCAAGCTGGGTGGTTGGGGAAGGGGGAATGGTTTAAAGTTCTCTCTGTTCTGAACTTCTATAAAGATTTGGTGTGGATTCAGAGACATCCAATCTGTACATGCGGTGGTTTCACAGACAACACGTGATCTAGGCTAAAAACAGATACACAGAAACTCGTACCTATAATTATACATTTTAAATAGAACTTTGCCCTAAAGAGTATTCTACTCAAACCCAGCTGGTTTATTCAACCCCATTAACAAACAAAGAGAAACCCCCATGAATAATAACTCTACATTAAAAAAAAAAAGTCAGCCCTAGCCAAACTGAAAAGTGACAAGTTTCCTTTAATTTGTTTAAACCCATTGCCATGTGCTCAGGCTTTGCTCATTACAAAGCCACAGCAAACAAGGAACTATCAGGAAATCTTTCTTAGGTCATTAAGTTCCAAATCCACAACCTGCTTTGCCTCCCCACCCCCCAAAGCAAAGGTTTTCCTAGTCTGAAAAGGTGCATCATATGTAATGAGTTTGTGAACTACAAAACAGATTGAAAAGGATTTCGTTGAATAAAGCAAGCTAGCATTTTAGAACAGCTTTCTTCTTTCCACTGGGACTTTTCCATTTATAGGTGCTTCTGCAGCAACTCCATTGCTCTTCAATATGATCCAAATCCTTTAACATGCACTACAAGCTATGACCTAAATCTTGGGAATTCAGACCCAGGATTGAACTCACCATCGTTGCAAAAGTGCTGGGAGAGAGCTAGAAGTGCATATGTGATAAGACATAAGATAACAATAATCAACTGTTATCTTATGCAAATGTATCTCTGAGCAATTTCCAGAATGTATTCATAAAACTGATTAATTCATTTATGATGCACAACAGTTCAAGATAGCAAATAAAACTGGGAGCTCTTTAGACTAATTCCGCAAACATCTTGATAAGCAGTTGGTATCTCTTAGCAAACTTTTGTTCACACTTAACATATATGAGGCTACTTTCACAACCCTGCACTGGACATTTAATCAGTGGATTAAATGAGGCTATGGTATCCTCACATTACTCCAAACAAAGATTGCATGTTATGTTCATATATTTTTAAGTAGAAGAAAATTCAATTTTTTGTTTCTAGTTTATATTGAGGAATAACTCTAATGTTTTTGTGGGGAGGGGCATAGTCAAGATTTCATTATCGGTAGGTTCTAACCCAACTCTAAACATTAAGAGTTATTCCTCAATATAAACTAGAAACAAAAAAAATGAATTTTAATCGCATAAGGCGATTAAAATGCAGAAAATATCACCTGTCCATTGGATGACACAAGGATCAAGCAAAGTGTTTGTCCGGCTACCTTATTGCAAGTGTGCAACATAATGGATTCAGTTATTACAGATTAATTTCACTAAAGTCCTGCAATTTGTCATCCGTCCCAGTCCTCTGTTTTCATACACTAAAGGCAGTGCCGCTCATTCCCAAATTAATGTGCGTGGTATTACAACTTTAGATGCATGCAGGTGCACTTTACAAGGTCCTTTAAGGCCAGCTAATTGCAAGATTTCAAGGGGTAGCTTGAAAATAAAGAGCTTGAAGAGCACTTAAAGATCACTCAACAATTGGTTACCCATTAATCCAGTAGGGCTCATATTTAGAGGGGAAAGTTGCTGAAATTCAACAAATCCAACAAGTCAACCCTTTTATCACTGTCGAAGATATATGGTTGGAATAAATGCACCTTAGTAAGAATCCACATTGATTTACAAAAGGGTTTTGGAGATGATAGCTTCCCTGTTTGTTCATGAACCAAACCAAACTTGAGAATATCCACCCTTTTGATCTAATGGTGGTTTTAAGAAATAACACAAATGCTAGTTCTACCTTCCTTTCTAAGTGCCAAGTTGGACAGGGGTCTCAATTCACAGATTTGGCTTTCACAACATCAGGAAGCATACACTGAAGACACCATGCCAAATATATCTAGAGACACACTATTTATCCATGTGGTTGATGTGAGGATCAGAAATGTTCCGGAGATAAAGCTACTTTATAATGGTGAAAAAATCCAAGCATTTGAAAAATACCAAACAAAATTCTGTTTACTTAACAGAGAATCCAAGAAGCTGTAAGAAAGGATATCTTTTAAAAAAAAAATAAGTTCAGTTTTTTACCTGTGAGTAATCAAGTAAAAGTCTGGAAGGAAGACAAACAACAATTCCTGACTGATTCATGCCAGCCAGAAAGAAAAAGAAGGTTGCTGGAAGGCTAGGTTCAGGTTTAAGCAGGCCCTTAATGACCCAATTACTGTGGGTCATTTTTGTTTCCCACAATACAGATCAGCATGGGGCACCGAAGAAGATGGCTGCCTCTGCCAGATAGTCAGGGACCTGGACCTGGGAATCTAGGACAAGTATCCTCAGTGCCAAAAGATCTCTGGTAGGTCACCAGCCTTGGGGTTAGGACCAGGTGCTGATCCATCTCCATCAGGTTCTTTCTGGCTTCCCAAGAGCCACCTTCTACCTCAACCACCTTCTACCAAGCGCTCCGAAACCACTTCCCACCACCAGCCAGAGACTCACCCATGTTCACGAAGCTCATGACCATATCTGCCTCGGTGAGGAAATTGCTGTCCTGCAGGCTGGCCAGGGGTGGCCCTTGAGTGCTGAAGATAGGCTTGTAAGGGTAGGAGAAGCCTTCGCCGCTTTCGCTGGGACCCTCTTCCTCCACCGACATAGCATTGTAGAGGTCCAGCATGAACATGGGAGCCGAGTTGTGCTTGCCGTGCAAGTGGGGCCTCGGCCGGTGGGGCAATCCCAGGATGGACAGGATCTCCCGCTGCATCTCCCGGCGCTCCTGGCTCCGGAGCCTCCTGTGGATGAAACTCGAGTGCACCTCATTCTCCAGGGTAAAGTCCGCCAGGGCGCACCGCAGCTCCAGAGTCCAGAGGAGGATCCAGACGATCCGGGAGGCAGCCGCCAGCTGCTTGAACCACCCCGCCGCGTGCATCTTCGTCACGGGTGTCTGTGTGTGTGTATGTGTGTGTAGATCTACGAAGCCAAGGGGCTGAGCGGCGGCGGCGGCCAGACGAAAGAGCTGACCATTAAAAAAGAAGGGGGGCAGCTGAGCGGAGCGCCCCGCGGAGGGATCACTCGGCTCGGGAGCTGCCCTGGGAAGCCGACCTCGAGGCGCACATGATAAGCCCTGGCGATCGCGGCGGGAAGCGGCTCAGTTGGCAAAATCCATACACGGGGGAGGAAAAAAAGAAAGGAGATCGACCGATTTCCCCCACCCCCACCCCCACCTCGCCGCTTCTCGCGGGGACCGCGGTGCTTCGCTCGGCCGGCCGCTCCACTCCTGTGCGCGTCTCGCCGCGAGTCCAGGAGTTTTCGAACTGCTGCTTTTCGCGAAGCAACAGGCGGCAGCTCGGGCGCTCAGTGGGCGGAGCTGGCTTCTTCCTCGCTGCCTCCCCAAAATGTCTGGGAGAAAAGCCGCAGGAGAGAGTCAAGTCTCTTTCCTTGCCGGGCTCCCACGTTGGCTCGGAGGCATTTCCAAACGAGCCCCCGTCGATTCCCCGCCTCCGGCCCTTCACCCTCACCCTCACCCTCACGCCCACACCCCGACTGGCTTGGATAATAACGAGCGCGGGGCGCACACGCACACTCGTGGCGGGTGGTTCCGTGGAGGGCCTGCCCCATCTGGCGAAAGGGAAGAGAGGCACTTGTTTTGTATACGCGCGCAGCCCGTCCCTGGGCGTTCCCAAAAGAGCGAAGCCCACTTGCGTAGTTCGCTCCCAGGTAAGCGCGTGGGCGGGCGACGTGGGCGGCAGGGTTTGGGGTGGGGGAGCGCTGAACCAGCGGCCGGTTCCACGCGGGGCTTGAGTCTCCAGAGCAGGAAGGGGATTTTTTTTGGATGGCGAGAACTTGGTTGTTGTGCTAAGAACTTAAATTCTGTCTAAATGTATAGGGGTGAATCCTTTTCTTTCTTCCTTTTTTGACCCGCTAACCTGTTTTTTTTTTGTAAAGTGCGTTCTTTTAAAAATTGTCCTATTATTAGTATTAGTATTAGATTTTAGATTTATTATTAGAGTTGGAAGGGACCTTGTAGGTCATCTAGTCCAACCCCCTGCTCAAGCAGGTGTTCCTACACCCTTTGAGACAGATGGCAGTCCAGTCTCTCCTTGAAGGTCGCAAGTGTTGGGGGTCTCACAACCTCCACTGGCAAGCTGTTCCATTGGTTGATCGCTCTCACCGTCAGAAAGTTTCTCCTCACTTCCAGGTTGAATCTCTCCTTGGTCAGCTTCCATCCATTATTCCTTGTTTGGCTTTCTGGTGCCATAGGGCAGGGGTCTCCAACCTTGGCAACTTTAAGACTTGTGGACTTCAACTTCCAGAATTCCTCAGCTAGCTTAGCTTAGCTTTGCTGGCTGAGGAATTCTGGGAGTTGAAGTCCACAAGTCTTAAAGTTGCCAAGGTTGGAGACCCCTACCATAGAGAACAGCCTGACCCCCTCCTCTCTGTGGCATCCCCTCAAGTATTGGAATATTGCTATCACGTCACCCCTGGTCCTTCTCTTCGTCAGACTGTCCAAGCTCAGTTCCTGCAACCGCTTTTTGTATGTTTTATTTTCCAGACCCTTTATCATCCTGGTTGCTCTCTTCTGCACTTTCTCTAGAGTTTCAATGTCTTTTTTGTAGTGTGGTGACCAAAACTGGATGCATTCCTTTTCTTTCTAGTTACTTCATTCGGTATACGCTTCAAATAAATTGTATTGCCAGGTGAGAATGAATTCAAATGTTGGTTAACAATTATTATGTCGACTTACACTTAAAAATGTATATGGAGCTATTTAAACTCAAATGCTGTTATAATTAGACGTGTGTGGTGATATGACGGGGCTTTCCCCCCCACCACCTTTACATTTTATAATTTTGCTTCATTGGGTGCCAGGTTTAGGAGCTATTTGCCAAATAAGATTTAGGTGACAAGTTAATTTTATTGAAAAGTGGTTTATCACCTAGTAATATATTTCTTTGCAGTTAAAGTTGGGAATTCATTTCATTTCATCAAATGTATCTGTATCCTTCACTTGCAATCGTGACTGTGAGCTTCTAACATTGAATTAAAAAGAAGTCAAGAACCTCCCTCCCCTCCAAAAAATAATTAAAAATAACAAGGCAATCCAAATCATACTGCTACCCTTTTCAGAATAAGCTCATCAATCCCACCTACCACCCACTCCAGTGCCCAGGGAAAAGTGGCTTGCAAAAGACCAGAAGGATTGGGACCATCTGCACTTTAGGACATCTGCTCCTCCGTGGGACCAGTCTTGCCACAGAGGAGGCACATTTGGGGTCCCATCAGATGGCTTTGTTTCAAAGAGGAGCCCCAAAGAGAGCCAATTTGGTCTAGCGGTTAAGGCACCAGGCTAGAAAGCAGGAGATGATGAGTTCGAATCCAGTCTTAGTCATGAAACCCAGCTGGGTGGCTTGAGGCCAGTCATTCTCTCTCAGCCCAACCTACCCTCACAAGGTGGTGGTTGTGGAGAAAATAGGAGGAGGTAGGTGTTGGATATGTTCACCTCCTTGAGTTATTTGTAAAAAATAATAAAAGCAGGATACAAATAAAATGCCCATCCTTAGCAGATCTAGTTGAAAAACCAGAGATAATTGGAGATAGGCAGCTCTCCCAATAACCAATATTGTAGCTTCAACTGCAGACCTATGTAGAGTGTATTGCAGTAGTCCACATGGGAGATGACCAAGGCAGGAGAAGGACCTCCTAATCCAGGAAAGAGCAATGAGCGCACAAAATGGATTTGTGCAAAGCCCCTCTTGGCTGCATTTGTCATCCGCTCTTCAAGGGTCCCAAAATGTATACCAGTTAATTTGAGAGAGTGGTACCCAATCCAGAACTAACAATGAATGGTTCCCAGACCAGAGGGGAAGGATTTAGATTTTTTAGATTTATTATTAGAGTTGGAAGGGACCTTGTAGGTCATCTAGTCCAACCCCCTGCTCAAGCAGGAGTTCCTACACCCTTTGAGACAGATGGCAGTCCAGTCTCCCCTTGAAGGTCGCAAGTGTTGGGGCTCTCACAACCTCTGCTGACAAGCTGTTCCACTGGTTGATCGCTCTCACCGTTAGAAAGTTTCTTCCCACTTCCAGGTTGAATCTCTTCTTGGTCAGCTTCCATCTGTTATTCCTTGTTTGGCTTTCTGGTGCCATAGAGAACAGCCTGACCCCCTCCTCTCTGTGGCATCCCCTCAAGTATTGGAACACTGCTATCATGTCACCCCTGGTCCTTCTCTTCGCCAGACTGGCCAAGCTCACTTCCTGCAACCGCTCTTTGTATGTTTTATTTTCCAGACCCTTTATCATCCTGGTTGCTCTCTTCTGCACTTTCTCTAGAAAAACACAGCCACTTTGTTTCTTCCTCATTCAGAGCCTCCAGATACAGGGAAAGAGCCTTAACATCATCATCTGGTCAGCTAGGGGTTGAGATATATAACTTTGAATTATCTATACATTTAGCCCATGCTAATTATCTCCCCAGAGGTTGCATGTAGTTATTGAGCAGGAATGGAAGAGAATGAGGCACGCTGTAGAGCAGAAGCTTAGGTCTAGATCTCTTGACTCTGAACACCAACAGGAACTGACCTTGGAGGAAGGAGGAGAAGCACTGCAAAACTAGGCCCCACCGTCTCAACGCATAAGCTGGTCCAGGAAGATATCATGACCAATGATATTGAAAAGCATCAAGATATCAAGGAAAGCTAGAATGGAAGCCCACATCCCAGTCCCACCTGAGATCATCTACGTGTGTGATCAGTGCCCTCTGAGTCATCCAGAATCTTTGTCCTAAGGTGCTTTTTTCAAGAGACAACTGGACGACTTTCTTTGTTTTTCCTTGAAGGCATTTTGCTTCTCACCCAAGAAGCTTCTTCAGTTCACAACTGAAGAAAAACAAAGAAAGTCCAGTTGCCTCTTGAAAAAGCATTTTGGAACTGCCATCTTAGTAGCATATCCTAATCTGATTGACAGCACCTTCTCTTTAGGGAAAGTTGACTTTCCCTAAAAAAGAGAAGGGGAAAGTCCTCTTTTTCAACTTGGATGAAAAGTATCCAGCTTTATTGAATCCACTAATGGTTTCTACAGGAGGGGACTATAGCAAGTAAGGGAGATGACTTCGATAGAAATATCCAAGAATTGCTATTTACACAAAAGGGACTGAAAATGTTTTTAATCCCTGAGAATTTAATGCAGAGGTCTTCAAACTTGGCAACTTTAAGACTTGTGGATTTCAACTCCCAGAATTCTCCAGCCAGCATAGCTGGCTGGAGAATTCTGGGAGTTGAAGTCTACAAGTCTTAACATTGCCAAGTTTGGGGACCCCTGATGTAATAGTTGGAAGCACCTCAGACAGACACCACCCTTGATTCTCTGTGATATAAGAAGTGGGAAGAGCTACAGCATATAGATTTTCTGGGCTGGTCTACCTAGTGGAGCTAACTTTAATTTTGCAAGGCTCTTAAATAAGACGCATAAGATCTCAGCTTTCTCTGTTAGAAATGGCACCCAATTCTCAGGACATTCTAGTATCCGCTGAGCACCTACAACAGATAAGTAACTAACTTGCAAAATGCCATGATGCAACTGCCACAACAGTTTGGAGAGAATTAACCTCAGTCAGCAGCAGCATAGCAGCCAACATTTGTGAGTTCTCATGGGAGTTGATCAGAGAAATTCAGAGGAAACCAGGACCAATTCCTGACCTTCACGACTGGGTATGAACTGTTTATGGTGGGTGGGCCAGCAGAGTTTCTCCCAGATCACACTAATCACACTAAAGTGACTTTCGTGCTCAGTTTGCTGAAAGAAGAGGTAGCCAAATAGGCCATACCTATCATTGAGGGCAATCACCCACATGCTGGACAATCATCAAAATGCCATGCAAAGATTTAGACATTTCTTTCAAAATGCTATGAAACGAGTGACCACCAACCATGAAACCTGCAGTGTGGCGTACAGGTGAATATAACAGGTTTTAAATTATTTCCAAATATGTGGGATAGAATTATTTGGCTCTAAGTGAGGGGGGCTTTTGCACAGGTTCGCCTGGTGCACCAATTGCGACCATACTTGGAGAAGGAGGCTCTGCTCACGGTCGGTCATGCCCTTGTCACCTCTCGATTGGACTACTGCAATGCGCTCTACATGGGGCTACCCTTGAAGAGTATTCGGAGACTTCAGCTGGTGCAAAATGCGGCTGCGCGTGCTGTGGTGGGTGTGTCAAGATACACCCACGTTACACCCATACTCCGCCAGCTGCATTGGCTGCCCATTGGTCTCCGGGTACAATTCAAGGTGTTGATCATCATCTTTAAAGCCCTACATGGCTTAGGACCAGGTTACCTTCGGGACCGCATTCTGCCTCACACTTCCCTTCGACCGGTTAGGGCCCACAGAGTGGGCCTCCTCCAGGTCCCATCAGCCAAACAATGCCGGCTGGCGGGCCCTAGGGGGAGGGCCTTCTCTGTGGGGGGGCCCGTGCTCTGGAACCAACTTCCCCCAGAGATCCGAATTATCCCCACCCTGCTGGCCTTCCGGAAAGCCGTCAAGACATGGCTCTTCCTGTAGGCAGGGGGTTGAGACTAGTTTCTATCCGAGATCTCCCCCTGGATGTATGTTGGTGAATGTCTTTTTTAAACTTTTTTAATCTTTTAAAATTGTTTTAATCGCTGTTTATTGTTTAGTGTTCTTGCACAATGTTGTACGCCGCCCTGAGTCCCTAGGGAGTAGGGCGGCATAGAAGAACCTAATAATAAATAAATAAATAAATAAATAAATAAATAAATAAATAAATAAATAAATAAATAAATAAATAAATAAATAAATAAATAAATAAATAAATAAGTGAGCGATTTAGAGAAGAGCTTGCTGATGAACTGAGAGATGAACTGGTGAGACAGGGCACCCCAGATAATTTGGAAGAGTTGTTATAATCGATGGCTGACTGGAAGAGTTGATGCAGGGGAGAACTGGCAAGGTTTTAGGTTTGTCCCTTCTCCCATATCTCCTCTCTCAATGACCTCTTGGGAATCCATGAAAAGTGGATTAATTGAAAGATCTCTATCCCCAAGAGAGAAACGGAAGAAGGGAACCACGCTTATGCTTTTACTGTGACGCTCTCGGGTGTATATAGTCAGATCCTGCAAAGCTAAAGGTCTACACAGGTCATATAGCTAGCAAGCAATAGCAAATACTCCACTTGCTTCAAGAGCACAGTGTCAGGAAACGTCCTGGGCCTCTCTCTCAGAAGTTCCCAAGGACAATTGGAACTCTTGGGAAACAATGAAGGCGAGCCATCTGATCAGGACAGCCCCGATCAGATGGCCAACAGCAGGCAAGCACACTTTATTGTTCCTGTTCTTCTTTGTTTAGATTCAGGTCAGAAAGGACAACTTTCTGTTCTTGTAGACAGAGGAACAACCACTAATTGTATAGATCGGTCCAGTCTAAAAACTTACATTTATGCCCCCCAGACAACAGATGCGTTGTGGTGTACTAACCCATTGCAGCTGATGATAGAAGATCACACAAAGCTTTTGCACTGTATGAAATTGCTTCCTTGCAAGGACCCGTTGTCTTGGGAATCAAGTGGCTGCAGTTACATATTTCAGACATGGTTCTGGGCACAAGTATTTCTCTTTGTCATCCCCAAAATGTCAATATCTATAGCAGGATAGATGCGTCACGTGCTGGCCATGCCCACGCCCAGTTTAGCAAAGGGGGGGGGAGTCCCGATACGTCACGTGACATCGCTGTGATAATGTGAGTTTGACACCCCTGATCTATAGCAAGGCTGGTGCTCTTCCTCCATTGGCCAAGCATAGAGACTCTTCTACCTTAGTAGACCATGGTTCCCCAACCCCTGGTCTGTGGACCGGCACCGGGCTGCGGCATGCCAGAAACCAGGCCGTGCAAACAAGCGATGCCCCATTTGCAGAAAGCAGGCAGCACACAAACCCACAGAAAAACCTCTCTCCACAGAACCGGTCCCTGGTGCCCAAAAGGTTTGGGGGCCTCTGTACTACACAAATAGTCAAGCTTTGCTGTTGTATTTGTGGAGAAGGCAATGCATTTGCCTCCCCATCAAACACATGATTGTACTATTAAATTAAAACCAGAGTCCTGGATTCCCACGTGTATTCAAGTTAGCCATCCTGGTGACAATTTTCAAAAAGGGGTTTATTCACCCTTCGAAATCTCTGGCATCTGAATTGACAATATTCATCTCTAAGCGTGATAGTTCAGTTCCTGTTGTACATGATTATAGACTTCTCAGTCAGGTCACCATTAAAGTTTACTACCCGTTGTCTCTTATTTCAAATCTATTGAACCGTCTGCAAAGGCAATCATTGTCACTAAGTTGGAATTAAGAAGTACTTACAATTTGATCAAGATGGAAGGAGTTCGCCCTTTTGGTATATTCTTGTGCCATCCAACTCATTCTTAACCAGCTTGCTACTAAGAATATATTGAGATACTTTGCTTTACTGAAGTTAATGTATTTTAATTAAGGTATATTAAGTCTCTCTCATTACCACGATCTATTAATTAATTAGTTAATTTATTGAATTTATATAGCTGCTCATCTTATAAAACATGACTTTGCATAGCATATAACAATAGAATAACAACAAATATAAAAACCTAATTCTCACAGTATTGTCCTATGTCTAAGTATATTTACATGTTGTATGGCTGTAGTATTATTAACCTTTTCAACTTCTCTACTACCCCCTCTTATTGGTATCATTATTATGATACCCATTATTATGATTATTATTACTCTATAACTTTGCAGGTACACTGAGAGCTTCTGCACCGAAGACAAATTTCTTGTGTGTCTAATCACACTTGGCCAAATAAAGCTATTCTGTTCTGTTCCATTCCTGCTCATGCCACTGCATTCTGTACCTTTCATCAGAATAGAGCTGGAAGGGACCTTGGAGGTCTTGTACTCCAGCCCACTGCTCAAGTAGGAGACCCTGTACCATTCCAGACAAGTGGTTGTCCAGTCTCTTCTTAAAAACCTCCAGTGATGGAGCACCCACAACTTCCGAAGGCAAGCTGTTCCACTGGTTAATTGTCCTCATGGTTAGGAAGTTTCTCCTTAATTCCAGGTTGCTTCTCTCCTTGATTAGTTTCCATCCATTGTTTCTTGTCCTGCCCTTTGGTGCTTTGGAAAATACCAGCTGAAGCTTGTGGATACTCCTCAAGGGCAACATTACAATAGTTAGAATGTGGAGCATATTGCAATAGTACAATCTGGAGGTTACTAAGGGATGAGTGACTGTAGGAATAGGTGCAACTGGCACACAAGATATTTATTTATTTATTTATTTATTTATTTATTTATTTATTTATTTATTTATTTATTTATTTATTTATTTATTTATTTATTTATTTGTGACATTTATATACCACCTCACAGTGCAAGCACTCTTTAAGCGGTTTACACCAGTAAGCAATGTATATTTATATTGCCCCCAACAATCTGGGTCCTCATTTTACCTACCTCAGAAGGATGGAAGGCTGAGTCAACCTTGAGCCGGTGAGATTTGAACCGCTGACCTGCGGATCACAGTCAGCTAAAGTGGCCTGCAGTACCCCACTCGAACCGCTGCACCACCTCGGCTCTTGATGAAGCTATGCCCTCCTAGCCACAATCGGCACCTGCTTCTTGAGCAGGAGTTGTGAGTCTAAGAGGACCCCAGGTTGCACATAGGGTCAGTCTGAGGCAGTGCAACCCCATCCAGGACCAAAGATGCTATAGTCGTAGATCCAGCAGGCCTCCAAACCCACAGCCACTCAGTCTTTCCAGGGTTCAGATGAAGCCTGTTGTTCCCCATCCAGACCCTCCCCTCTCCAGATACCGAGATAAGAAGTTTATGGCATTGCTTAATTTGCAGAGAGATTTAATTGGATATCAGCATAGTGATGATATCTCACCCCCATGGCGACAGATGAGTTCATCCAGCGGCCTTATGTAGATGTTAAAAAGGAGAGGCGAAAACTAGGAACCCCGTGGAGCTGAGTGCAGAATGCAGTCAACTGTTTTAAAATGACTTATTCTAGACAAATGTATGCTGACTTCAGATTATTAATGCATTTGTTTTGAAGGTACCTAGATATTTATTTATTTATTTATTTATTTATTTATTTATTTATTTATTTATTTATTTATTTATTTATTTATTTATTTATTTATTTTGTGAGATTTATATACCGCCTCACAGTGCAAGCACACTCTAAGCGGTTTACACCAGTAAGCAATGTTTATTTATATTGCCCCCAACAATCTGGGTCCTCATTTTACCTACCTCGGAAGGATGGAAGGCTGAGTCAACCTTGAGCCGGTGAGATTTGAACCGCTGACCTGCGGATCAGTGTCAGCTAAAGTGGCCTGCAGTATCTGCCTCTAACCGCTGCGCCACCCCGGCTCTTATCTATGTTTTATGTTTTATGATATACCTATGTTTTACCACAATTCCTATAGAATTTTGGAGAAACTGAATTTAGATAACTGACCTGCTTCCTCCTTTTTATACTCTTCCAGTTGTCTGGTACTTCACTCCTTCTCCAGGGTTTTGCATGAGTAAATACATACTCGTGCAAATAAATACTAAGGGAACTTCCTCCTGATATGATCTGTGACAGGGGTGAAATTCAAAAAAAAATCCCTACTGGTTCTGTGGGCGTGGCTTGGTGGGCGTGGCAGGGGAAGGAAAATCTCCATTCCCACCCCACTCCAGGGGAAGGATATTGCAAAATCCCCATTCCCTCCCCACTCCATTAAAAGTTTTCTTTTAATAATCTGTTTGGAGTTTTTTATAAAATGTTGTACGCCGCCCTGAGTCCTGAGGGAGTAGGGCGGCATAGAAAAACTACCAAATAAATAAAATAAAATAAATATGTATTTCAACCAGCGGTTTGTTGCTCCCAGTTCGGCCTGGTTCTGTGAACCGGTAGCAGCAGCGGGAGACTCCGCCCATTCTGCGCATGCTGGTAGCAACGGGATTTAGAACCCACTACTGATTTCAACCCATTTTGTTTTAGACACTCATTTCTGACTGCATTGCCCAATAATCTTCTAGTCAAAATATGGAATTTAAAAATCGTGTAAATGTTATTTTTTTCCATGTTCATGTCAGGTTAGGCATACAAACTAAACATGTTTTACAAAGGTCATCAGTTCTTTGCACAATGTTGATAAATGCTGAATTGTTTAGTAACATATTTCTAGTCATCAAGGCTGCTGAGAAATAATCTTTTTATCAAAGCAGAATTGATCCATGGTTTCTGGTACTTCTCAGAGTTTTTCTAAGGACATAGTAACCTCTGTGAGAACCCATTCTTTGGTTCATGATCAAACACTGCATATTTAGTTCTATAATTGCCTTTAAGAAATATTGCAATTAGCTGAGTAATAACCAAAACACTCCCTTAATCCTTTTGTAAGCCTAACCATTTAAATAGCTAGAAATGATTAGACATCCTATGCAGGGGTGGGATTCAAAATTTTTAGCAACAGGTTCTCTGCCCAGTTGCTGGGTGGGCGTGGCCATGGTAGGCATGGCCTAATCAGCCTCCTGCACTACGGCGGGAGGCTCATTTTTCGCCCACCCCAGGCTCTGGAGGCTTTCCTCGAGCCTCTGGGAGGGCAAAAACGGTGTCCCTGGGACTCTAGAGGCCAGAAACGGGCCCGTTTCCAGACTTCTGGAACTTCCGGGAGGCCCGTTTTTTGCCCTCACCAGGCTTCGGAGGCTTTCCTCGAGCCTGTGGGAAGGCAAAAATGGCCAGGCTCCAGAGGCCGGAAACGGGCCCGTTTCCGGAACTTCCGGGAGGCCCGTTTTTCACCCTACCCAGGCTTCGGAGGCTTTCATCGAGCCTCTGGGACAATGAAAATGGCCTCCGGAGGCCCTCCAGAGGCCGGAAATGAGCCCATTTGCGGAACTTCCCAGAAGCCCGTTTTTCACCCTCCCAGAGCCTCCGCGCAGGCCCTGCACTTACCTGGTATCCAAAATGGGCCGCGTGGAGACTCAGGGGAGGGGAGGGGTGGGCTGGGCCAGCCAGTCCTTGCAACTACCAGTTCGGCGATCCAGATGTAAAATTAGTATCCAGTTTACCCGAACCGGCTGAATCCCACCCCTGACCCTATGCAATGGAATAAATAATATTTGAGGCAGAAAATATGCTGAGATTGGATCCAACCTTGAAATGATTCGTTCCAACCTTATAGGTTCTGACTTCACCAAAGATGTTATCAGATCAGAAGGGGCTTTTCTGACTTATCAACTCATTCTATCTGTAAAATTGTGAGCCTGTAAGTCTTCCAATAACATTAGAATGACTCATTAAAAGGCCAGATCAAATGTTCTGAGGCTCAAAGATGCTTTAAGTGTTGAGCAATTTCACCTCAAAATATTTGCATACAGGTAGTTCTCGACATACAACTGGTCACTTAGTGTTCAAAGTTATGACAGACTCACAAAAAGATAATTATGACCCAGTTTTGAAGTTCCAATATCACCCCTTACACATGTGACCAGATTTGATGATAATTTTGCCAGATTTTGCTAATGACTGCAACATGATCTTTATGACCATTGCATTTGTTTAATAAACTCTGCAGAAAAATAGGTCCCTGTAAATCTCTTGAATTGCCAGGCTCAATTTATATATTATTAAATTTATTGTCCATCCATCTTACTACAGAGTAACTCTGGGAGGCCAACAATTACAGTTGTGTCGGGCACAAAGAATCAGGACCATAAGCAATTAAGAAGATTTATTGCTGAAGCCTATCTAGTCTACTAAGCTTCAGTGATAAATTGGTGCCAGATAAGGTCAACTGAATTCAAGAGGGGTTGGACTTACACCAGTGGTGGGAACGTAAGGACTAGGCTGATGACTCATTTAACTCTGCCCTACCTCTATCCTCTTATCTGATTCCTTGAAGACCATTCCCTAAAACTTCAGAAAGCTATTATCAATTGAAGCAGACAGTTTTGGAATATTAGTAAAGATATGTATTATTTCTTATATTATTTCTTCTGCCAATGAATATAAAAATACTGAAAATAAGCACCAGCCAATATGAGTCAACTAATGTTAAATATATTATGCCACTGTTAAGGTGAGAATAAATCTCATAGAGGCGAAGTGGATCTTTTCTTGGAATTCAGACATTTAGAAAATAAAGCCGAGATTAAAAGTCTAATAGAAAATATTTATTTCGGTACAAAAACCGAATAATCGGTTATGAATAAATCATGAATAGTTACATCCTTGCTAATAAATTGTGACCGCTCTGGTCAGAATCAAAGGCAGAAGTGTATAATGGAGAATCAGGAATACACACATTCGCAGAAGATCACATCACGTGTCCTGCTTGTATTGGAATGTACCATAATATTAGGATAGGGATGCATCACCCTGCATATACATACAACTGTCAATATTCACACCGTGACAGCCACACATGTCCTGAAGCATTTACTATTGATTATTGACTTGCAACACTGCAACCAATGTATTCATAGCCCAGTTCCCAGCTTTCTGACTAATGTGCCTGATAAAAGTTCAGCAGTAGTTTATCTTTCCTCATCCCAGTGCAGAGAGCCGAAAAAGCTTTATAGTCTGGTTTTGTGGTCACCTAAAAGGCACCTTTGAGAGCAGGAAGGTGTCTGAGGTGAGGGTGGAGCATGGAGTAAAATACGTCAAATAGTACCCACCACTGTATGATCAAAGTATTGCCCTTTGTTGACATGAATTACATGACACATGTGAAAAAAGAGCTTGAATGTCATAGTCATAGCTTCTATTCAATTTTTTTGATACCCTCTGTGGACTGTCTAGGACAGGGGTCAGCAACCTTAAACACTCAAAGAGGCATTTGGACCCGTTTCCCAAAGAAAAGAAAACAACGGGAGCCACAAAACCCTTCCCGTGCCTATTTCCTGAGCGGCCACAGAACTAATATATGTAGTTGAATTAAACGTTCTGGTTTCTTCTGAAACTTTTCTTGGATTTATCCATGGTGGGCTCGAAAAGCTCAATAAATCGCATGCCGGTGGGTATCACACATTGGCGGTTGTGACACATATTTTGAGCGACAGGGAGCTGCAGCAGAGGGATGAAAGAGCCACATGCGGCTCCAGAGCCGCGGGTTGCTGACCCCTGGTCTAGGAGGTTACTAACTGTAGCTCTAATACACTATTTGGAAACATTACCATCATGATAATGCAACCCATGTAGTGACATACAACCATTTCTAAAGAGAGACAATAAAAATTGATTGATTGATTGATTGATTGATCACCTTGCTGACCCATACTATTTAGCCATTTGACTCATCCTGCTGGCAGGAGAATCATAAGGTTGGAAGACCCTGGAGGTCTTTTAATGCAACCCCAGCCCAATGCAGGAATCTTCATACTATCCCAGACAAATGGGTATCTAATCTTTTCTTGAAAATGTCTGTTGATGGAGCAAATACAACTTCAGAGTAGAGCCTGATTCCATTGTGTACTAGTTCTCCCAGACAGGAAATTCCTCCTTATTTCAAGTTTGGATGTTCCCCTGTGAAGCTCCCATCCATCGGTTCTTGTTTTACCCCCAGGCTTCTCATGCAATAAATCCACACCGTCTTCTGTGTAGAATCACTTCATGCATGAAAGAATGCCGTTATGTCTCCCTTCTCTTCTTTAAGCTAAACATTACCAAGATCTGCTTTTCATGAGATTTAGCCTCCAAGTCCCTTACCATCCTTTCACTGTTCTCCACATTCTTTCCAGGTTCCTCAGTTGTGCCTTTTGTATTGTGGCAGCCAAAACTGGACACAGTATTCCAGGTGCGATCCAGTCAGTGCAACACAGAGCAGTGCTATCACTTGTCATGATTTTGACATGACATCTCTATTGAATCAAAGTGCATTGGATCTTTTGCCAGCCATGGCACATAGTTGGCTTATGCTTCATTTGTGGTCTACCAAGACACCCAAATCCTTCTCTCAAGGGTACTTGCTAAGCCAGGTACCACCAACCCTGCCCCTGTGCATCTTTTTTCCTGCCTGCAGAACAGAGGTGGGTTCCTGCCGGTACGCTCTTACCTGTTGGTCGCCGCAGAGCCGAAGAAGCCGGTGGCGTTCGCGGCACGGGGCTTCCCCTGCCCGCTTTCCCCCACCCACCTGGATGCCGCCATTTGCGTTCTTTTGCCCTCTGCGCAAGCAGAACTCTTTGCGCATCTCAGAGGGCAAAAGAACGCAAATGGCGGCATCTAAACGGGAGGGGGAAAGCGGGGGGGAAGCCCCGCGCCGTGAACGCCACCGGCTTCTTCGGTTCTGCGGCGACCAACAGGTAAGAGCGTACCGGCAGGAACCCACCTCTACTGCAGAATATTTTTCACATATTTTACTGCTCAGAATAGCAGCTAAACAAATCATGGATGTGGCTTGCCTATTCAGAAGTCCAACCATCTGATATCCACAAACGTTTTCAACTGCCGTTCTCCTCGGCTGCAGTTAGATCAGTTTTATCCAGAGAATCTAAAAATATTGACTTCCCAGTTTAGCATGATTTGGGAAATTCTGCCTTTGTTTTCCTGAGAAGTCAAAACCGGAAGCCATTTTCTTTTTGGATTCCAATTCTCACTTAGGTTCCTAGTTTGTACGTCACACCCAACAAACTGCAAGGAACTAGTATTCCCATTGCCAGCTGGGGCAAGTAAGAACAGTTGTGCTGGTGCACAATAAACTATAATTATTCAGAATTCTATATTAGCATAGCAAACAGACGTCATTAAGTACTATGAAGGGAACAGTAATGCATATATTTTGTCTACTAATGTTCCAACATTAGGCCCCAGGGTCTTGAGTTAACCCTGAAAAAGAATCTGGATTACATTTTGGAAAGCCACTGACAACCAAATGATAATAGGCAAATTTGTATTTTGCACCATGCCATTTGTCTATGGAGATTCTCAATCATCCAGCTCATGGTTGTCCCAAAGGTGCTTTTTCCAAAAGACAACTGGACTTTCTTCGGGTTTTTTTCTTTGAAAACATTTCACTCCTCATCCAAGAAGCTTCTTCAGGTCTGAACTGAAGAAGCTTCTTTGATGGGAAGCAAAATGTTTTCAAAGAAAAAGAAACCAAGGAAGTCCCGTTGCCTTTTGGGAAAAGTACCCTAATTTTACCCTATAAGACGCATCGGTGTATAAGATGCACCAAGATTTCGAAGAGGTAAGTAAGAAAAAAAGGTTTTTGCCCTCCCCCAGCCCCCAGGAGCACTCTGCAGACCTCCCAAACCCTCTGTGCACCTGTTTTTGTGCAGGGCGGGGCTTCAGGAGGCCAAAAATGGCTGTATTCGGTGTATAAGACGCACCAATATTTCCACCCTCTTTTGGGAGGGAAGTGCGTCTTATACTCCAAAAAATATGGTATCTTTGGGCACCAACCGATTTATCTTGTGTGAACCTACCCTTGCTACAATATAATCTGTGTTTTATGAGACCACATGGTATGTGAACCCAGACAAAACTCATGGTCCATACCTTAGTGTGATCATATGAACTTGCCCATTATAAGTCAACTCTGTATATGGAACAAACAATGACTATGTAATGAAATGTACTAGAAGTGGACCCTTCATAGAGATAGAAGGCCCACTGTGTCTTATCCTCTGTTCAGAGCATAAATCCAGATTAAAGCATCTTAATACAGATGGTTGTTTAGCCTTCACTTATATAGCCACGCTCAGCAGTGGGTTGCTCCCGGTTCGGCCCGGTTCTATGAACCGGTAGTGGCGGGGTCGGGAGGCTCCGCCCACCCACCCGGGACGTTTATGTGCATGCGCTTGCGCACACGCATGAACTGGTAGCAATGGCATTTAGAACCCACTACTGGCCACGCTTTTAGGAAAGCCAACCACTTCTATGAAACATTAATTCCATTGTAAAAATGTTAATTCGCTTTGGAAGATTTTCTAATCCAGTAAATTAGCATTATTATTTTTAATCTTAGACTCTAGAAAGAAAGAGAACAAGGCAGATGATCTTCTACTGATATCCTTTCACGTGTTTGAAGACTGCTATTATATCTGTACTCATCCCTCTTAAGGGTAAAATGCCTAGTTCTTTTCATTTTATTGAATGATTCCATACACAGTTCCTTGGTCAATTTTGTTGCCCTTTAAACCTAGGATCGGGTCAATACAAATGGTCAAGTAGACAATAGAGTACCCTGTTTCCCCCAAAATAAGACATGCCATGATAATAAGCCCAATCGGGATTTTGAGTGCATGGCAATGAGGCCAAGCGCTTATTTCAGGGTTCAAAAAAATATATACCGTATTTTTCAGAGTATAAGACGCACCTTTTTACCCCCAAAAAGAGGGTGAAAACTTGGGTGCGTCTTATACACCGAATGTAGCTGACTGTGGGATTCTGGGAGTTGAAGTCCACAAGTCTTAAAGTTGCCAAGGTTGGAGATCTCTGTAAATCTAGACAACTTAACAAAATAAAGAAGCTTTTTAAAATAAACGCTTGCTCTGAAGAGGCCCAGTGCTATTGTATCTTCTTTTAAATAATAGAGAATAATGTATACTTTCAGAAATTTTTATTAATTTTAACAGCTCTATATAAGTATAGTCTGAAATGTAACAGTGTCCTGTTTAGTATTAGAGTTTAGTTACCTTGGAGTAGATCTATTTAAATAATCGGGAGGAGTTAGTGTGACTACATTTAAGAAAACTTTCTGGCATAATGTACATTTCTCCAATTCTTCGCCATTTCTATGGGTCAGGCACACATGCACAGAAATACACAGCAAACAGTGTATATCATCTGTGCTGTGTGCTGTTTGGCAAATTGCTTGGAGGCAGAGGCCTTTTTTCCTTGTTTTCCTCCCCCAAAACTGAGGTGCGTCTTATACTCTGAAAAATACGGTAAGACAGGGTCTTATTTTCGGAGAAACACGGGTATCTGAGAATAGAATGGAACACTTACTTCTCAAGATTTGGGGATTATATTTCTGCTTATTTTATTGGCTTGTTTGTTACAAATACAGATTTGCCTCTGTTGTGCCTAGTATCCCTGAAATATTATGCCCAATCCAGATAAAATTACAGAAAGGGGAAAAGGAGATCTTAACACTGGATAAGAATGTTATCCTGGGAGAATAGCAAAGAGTTTGTTGGCTCTCCCTTCCTTCTCATCTTACTGTTCAAGGTGGGAGAGAAAAGGATATTATAAGGGATGTCTCAACTCTGACTGCTAAAGTAACCTCCATGATCTGGTGTCCTCCAGATGTTTTCAGCAGCCACATTCCTAGTAAGCTGGGCCTTTGGAGAGTTATAGCCAAACACATCTGCAAGTCAGCAGGTGGGAAAGAATGCTGTAATAGCTTGCAGACAAAGTTGTTCCCTTTTCTATTTACTGGCTCTGCTCTTGAGCTTTTAGTAGCAGCCCAGGTAACCATATACATTGAGCAGGAAGAGCTGGTAATTGGAAAAATAAAGTTCTTTAACCAGAATTCATAATCTCCTCTTGCACTTTGCAGAAATCTTGGAAGGTTTATTCATTAATACCCAAGTGTCTACGGAGATTCTCAGTTATCCAGATCACGGTCGTCACAAAGGTGCTTTTTCAAAAGGTAACTGGGCTTTGTTTTTCCTTGAAGACATTTCGCTTCTCATCCAAGAAGGGTCTTCAGTTCTGAAGCTTCAGAACTGAAGAAGCTTCTTGGATGAAAAGCGAAATGTCTTCAGGGAATGTCTTCAAGGAAAAACAAAAGTCCAGCTGCCTTTTGAAAAAGCAACTTTGGGATTTATACCCAAGCTTTGGATCCCAGGATGCCTTCCTTGCAATTCACACATGATCCCCTGTTGAGACCCAAATAGGCCAGTAGCTTCATGTCTCCTCAGGCCGTGTCTCCAGTCAAGTGAAACTGCTATAAAATCTGCATTAGGAGCATCCAAAGGAATCTTTTCCAGTCTGGTTTGTGGAGTTTTAGAAACAATAGCAAAAGGACACTGAACCAAATGTGCTAGAATAACCTTCTCTATGGAACCCTCATAAATGTGTAGTTTTGCTACCCTGTTTCCCCCAAAATAAGACATCCCCTGATAATAAGCCCAATCGGGCTTTTGAGTGCATGGCAATAAGGCCAAGCGCTTATTTCAGGGTTCAAAAATATATAAGACGGGGTCTTATTTTCGGGGAAACACGGTAGATCTTGCGTGTTCAGCAGGAGAGAGACAGATATACAGCACCTCCATTTCTAATAGTTTTCTAGAAAAAGAAATTTGAGCAAGCTTGGCTTACATATCTAGCTGTACCTCTTTAACATTTGCTTAGGGACAGTTTTATTAAAGAGACAGGAGACCCTCTTTCTTTTTCATTGGCTATTCTGAAGTGAAACAAAAAGCTTAGAAAAAGGAATAAGAATTAATCAGATATAGCAACTTACTTGTAGAGGAGCTGTGCAAGCAATAAATACATTCCCACGTTTAACACATGCACTTCAGAGGTGGTATTCATTTACCTTCCTTACCAGTTCGCAAATATGAGCATGCGTGTGCATGCGCACAGCCGCCCGCGCATCCGCTTTACTCGCTCACGTGCCTTCCGCGCATGCACCTGGCCTCAAAAAGGTGGCTAAATAGGACAGCATTACGTCTCGACGGGCGGGCCCACCTGCAGTCACCACTACCAGTTCGCCCGAACCGGTCAGAACTGGCAGAATACCATCTCTGGTGCACTTGTAGCAGAGGTGGGTTCCTCCTGGTTCGGACCGGTTCGACCAAACTGGTAGCAACCCGCTGGTGATGTCATGATGATATTACAGAACCGGTTCAGTCAGTGCTGGTCCGTGGACACCGCCATTTATTTTTTTGAATTTTTTTGAATTTTTTTTTATTTTGGGGGGGGTCTTCTGAGCATGCGCAGAAGCCGAATTTCTGGCATTGTGCATGCATCGCCATCTTGCTTTCAGCTTTTTTTAAAAAAAATTATTTTTTCAGCACTGCGCATGCGCGGCCATAAGGCGCGGCCACGTGGCGCGGGAGGAAGCGAACCGGCAGCGAGGTAATTTAGAACCCACCCCTGACTTGTAGATATACTTTTTTTAAAAAGCCTGTTTATGTCTTTCCCAAGTTGTTTTCAAACTTGTAGGAATGCATTTATGCTGTTAGCAGTAATTGGGAAACATTCCTCACTCATAAGCTTCCAGATAATGAAAGCAGTTCGCTGGGAATATTACACATCCATGAACTCATTCCAGAACAACAGGGGAAAACCAGTTTATCTTCTTTACCACCTTCCTTTTAGTCCTCTCCAAGTGTCTTCCAAGATGAAGCAACCTATGAGCTGGCAGTTGTTATTTCTGATCTTTCCCGGAGATTACGAACACCAGCCCTGAGCTGCTTCCCTGCAGAGTTCACTCAGGCCATATGACCAGGTCAGCAATACTGCCTTTGTTTTTCCAGGGACCTTATTCTTTTTGGCTTCATCCTACATCGATATATGATGCTGGCTTATTTTTCAGATGCCCTGGACAAATGAAGACTGGCTTCCTGAAGAAAGGAAGCTCCATAATGGCAGGGGCGGAGAAAAGATGGCCATTCTTCATGCAACACTTGTCATGTTTACAATTTCTGCTATAATCTCACAGAGAATCTGCACCCCATTAACTCCCAAGGCAACCACTTTTTTTTCTGGTAAAAGTGTTTTTTTATTTTTCTCTCCACATTATCCATACAAATATCAATACATATAACTTAAAGATATCAACAACATATATGGTTATACCAGCAACGCTGGCTGGGGAATTCTGGGAGTTGAAGTCCACACATCTTCAAACTGCCAAGGTTGAGAAACACTGGGTTATACAATTCTATCTAATCAATTGTGATTTAAAATCCTAATATGCGCCTATATCATGCTGTTTTTACCAGTCTGAATGTCTATTTTACCTTTTTACTCCCCTCTCACAACTCCATCTCTTCCAACAACCTTCTTGCCCTTCTCTCCCCCTGCCTTACAACTCTCTCTCCACCCCTTTCTCCTCTACCCTACTACTTCCTCTTCTCCCTCTAGTAACCCTTCCTTGAGTGATTTTAATTCTAATCCTATTATTAACAGACTGATAATATATTACTATGTATTTCGCTTATTGGTGTCCCTTCTATTCTTTGTATATTTTTTTATATTTTATCCATAACCATTATCCTGCATTTTAAATATATGCTTCAACATTACTGTTACCTCCTTAGAGTCTAATTTTGTCATCTGGGTTTTCCCCTTTGTTCATCGATTTCTTACCCTGTAATCTCAATAATCATTCTATCTTACCGTATTTTTCGGAGTATAAGACACACCTTTTTCCTCCTAAAAGTGGCTGAAAATTTGGGTGCATCTTCTACTCTGAATGTAGCTTTTCCAAAGCTTTTTTTCCAGCCCTAACTAGGTGCTAACGATCTTCCCAGCTCTTACCTTGCAGGCTTTTTCATTGTTACTCGCTCCGAAGAATGTTTTTCCAGCCCTAAGTCTTTGCAGGGTTTTTTTTCATTGCTCTACTTGCTCCGAATAAGTTTTTTTCTAGCCCTAACCAGGTGCTAACGATCTTCCCAGCTCTTACTGGCTTGCAGGTTCTTTCATTGTTATTCTCTCAGAAGAAGGTTTTTTTAAGTCCTAACCAGGGTATAAAATAATGTGCTGAAGCTGACCAGACTAAGGACGCTAGCCAGATGAATACCTGGTAGGCAGATTGTTTTCCCCTATTTTCCTCCCCAAAAACTAAGGTGCGTCTTATACTCCGGTGCGTCTTATACTCCAAAAAATACGGTAACTTTTAACTATATTCAATTTTTATCCAATTATAAAATTTCATCCAAACATTATAATATTCTGAAAGACAACCACTTTTGACTAACACTCGAGGGTTAGGCTACTGGAAATATGGCCATCACATTTTCAAAGGTGATCCTAAAGGGTGAATGTTCTCTGTTTCCAATGGAGCTGTGGGAATTTCCCCCTACCAACCCCACCCCATACTAAAAGGCAGTTAAATCATTACCAGTAGAAACAGTTTTAAATGGAACTGAAAGCTCAGAAGTTGATGTTTAAAATACGTACTGTAGGGTTGCCTGCTTTGGTCAAAAATAAAGGACAGGAAATCAAAATCAAATCAACTGAAATATAACTAATATATTTAAAGCTAAGACTATAGACTAGAAACAGAAGGGTAAATAACTCTTGTGCTTTCGCAACTCAACATTAGAGACAGAGAAAGTGTTTTTGAACGCTCAATTTTAAAACCAGGATATCCACAGGGTATGGTAAACAAAATAAAAAATGGTGGCTGCAACAGCATTACAGGCAGAGCTTTTGATGGCATCACTGTGGCCATTAGCTTGACTTTTTTGATTGTACCCTGCAGACACCTGTTTAATACACAGTTTTGTGGCTGTCCACAAAATAGTGCAATCTAAAATGCTGCTCCTCGGGGTGCAACTGACTTCACGATGCCTTTTTTCCAGGTTACTCCACTCTGGTTTTATGTTTCATCTCGCCAGTCATCAGCCAGCTTTCAGCTAGCTAGCTATCAGATTCTTACCTCCATGGACCATTTTATATTCTCTCGAATCTCCCCCTTAGGCCTTCTTTAATAATTTGGGGTAAAATAATATCTCTTCACATTTTTAGTTTCCCTAAAACTTGTTTTTGCAGGCAAATGTGTGCTTTGAAGAATGGGATTTTCCCCAGAAAAAAAAAGCAGGAGCCATAAAACTTTACAAATAAAAACAATAATGTGAAAAAGTTAGCCTGCCTGCCTGCCTGCCTGCCTGCCTGCCTCTTTCTTTCTTTCTTTCTTTCTTTCTTTCTTTCTTTCTTTCTTTCTTTCTTTCTTTCTTTCTTTCTTTCTTTCTTTCTTTCTTTCTTTCCTTCCTTCCTTCCTTCCTTCCTTCCTCCTTTCTTTTTCTTTCTTTCTTTCTTTCCTTCCTTTTTCTTTCTTTCTTTCTTTCTTTCTTTCTTTCTTTCTTTCTTTCTTTCTTTCTTTCTTTCTTTCTTTCTTTCTTTCTCCCTTCTTCCAGGGATCAGCTCTAATATCAAGGTCCTGGCTGGGAAAAAGTGCCTGTCTAAAGGAAACCATGATGGGGAAAGGGGATTGCACTACACAGCTCCCCCCTCCCCCGACCGTCCTTTTTAGTTCAGAATCCCGATTGCTTGCTATTTTGCTTCTACAGGATGGAGGCAGCTCTATGCTCCATCCATTGGACTGGGCTCTGTAAAGCTTGAGTGATGTTCCACTTGCATCAACCATGTGTTGGTGTTAGGATAAGAGCCAGTTTGGGGTAGTGGTTAGGCTGCTGTCCTAGAAACCAGGAGATTCTGGGTTCTATTCCCACCTTAGACATGAAAGCCAGCTGCGTAACTTTGGACCAATGAACAGGAGACTGTGAATTCTAGTCCCGCCTTAGGCATGGAAGCCAGTTGGATAACCTTGAGACAGTCATTCCTTCTCAGTCCAACCCACCTCACAGGCTTGTTGTAGTGAGGAAAATAGGAGGAAGGCATATTAGGTATATTCCCTGCCTTGAGTTACTTATAAAGTAATAAAAGTGGAATAAAAATCTAATAAATAAATACATGCATTTCAAAATAACAAGGGGAAACCACCTGAACAAAAGTTCTTAAATATTTCTCTTTTTTGCACACCAATCTGAAACTGAGTGCTTGCCTTTCCCAGTTTTTGAGGTCAAAAGAGCTCATCCAGTTCTCTAGTCCAAAGGAGACCCTCGGCTCTGACTTATTCCAAATTACCAAATGGATTCATTTTCATTGGAAGACATTTATATAAGAAAGGCCTTAGGAGCCTTGATGGGATCTTGTATCTTCACTGACAACTAAACGCTGGTGGTAGGCTTATAATTACTTTAACAAGCTTAATGCAAAGTCTGCTAATTATTAGAGCAAGATATCCCCGTCTAATTTAGAGAAGCCTTCAAAGAAGGGATTGAAGGTAAAATTATTAAGTGACCAGCGGAAAAGAGTTACCATTGCCTGTTATTGCACTGGTAACAATAACACGATCTTCAGCAGCCATCAGGTTAATGGCTCCATATGCTAGCTGTTTCTCTTGTCCATCATTTCCATGTAACTTTTTTTTTCCTTTTTTTACCAAGTAAGGGAACATTGGAAATTCACCCTCATAAGGCTTAAGTGCCCTGTCATCTTCTCTTCACTTCTAAATTTGCCTATGCTGTACAAAGTAGACTGCTTACACCAGAGGTCTTCAAACTTGGCAACTTTAAGACTTGTGGACTTCAACTCCCAGAATTCTCCAGCCAGCATAGCTGGCTGGAGAATTCTGGGAGTTGAAGTTACAAGTCTTAAAGTTGCCAAGTTTGGGGACCCCTGGCTTACACAATAAACATTTCATCTGGAAGTACATCCCAGGTTAAAAGGGGTGATTTTTTTTTAAAAAAATAAAGAGCAGGAATTGCTTTCTTTAAAGAAAAAAGCATGCCCTTTTCTTCTATGCAAATAAAAGAACCGCAAAAGATGCAACATTTGTATGAGTCAGGTTCATGTTAAGTATAGGGATCTAATTGAGGATCTAACATTTCCACATCTCTAACCAATGTTTGGGTTTCTAGACAAGTTTACCTGTCCTCCCGTGACCTTTGTATTGTTGTGTAGGAAGGCTGATCACTGAAATTAAACTCATGAAGGCCATGTAAAGAATAAGGCTGTCAGATTGGGCCTGGAAATATCTGGAGGACCACTGGATGGGAGAAATTCACTTTTGGCCGCCATCTTGTTTTGGTCGGGATTTTGGCAACTTGAATCTAATAGCTTTAGGATATAATCAAGTTGGTTCCCGACTTGCACCTGCCAGATCTTCCCTACCATTTCATTCATAAATAAATAAGATGCTGATTTTCCTGCCAACAAGCTTTCCCTTTCATCTTAGAAGACTTGAACCACTTGTACAGACCTGCTTTTTTATTCTTCCACACGTTATTAAAAACAAAACAAAAACAACTGTCCAGAGTGTAGGAATCCAGCTCACAAAGTGGGGGGGGGTTAGGCTTTGCGTATCCATGTAGTGATAGAAAGCTAAGGCCCTAGCACTGATTTTAGAACTTCTGGGCCATTAGACTCTGACTAGTTTTCCATTTGCTCCTAAGAAGATACTCCAGGTACCTTTAGTTTAAGATAAGTCATGAAAACACCATTTCTTCATTGCTGTCCCAACAATCTACTTCTAAGATCTAGCTGGCCTTTGCTTAGTCATCTTCCATAAAGATATTAAAACATGACTGTTCTGACAAGCTTTGGGAGAGTAATATCTCTGCTTTGCCAACATCATTTGGGTAGGATGCTATCTTACTTTTCTATTGTTTTAAGTGAGACTTATGTTGTGCTTTTATAGGCTCGCTGTTTTATTACTTGATTTGTGGATGTGTAGTGGTGAATATAGTCAAGGCTATGGTTTTTCCAGTTGCAATGTATGGCTGTGAAAGTTGGGCCATAAGGAAGGCTGAGCGCCAAAGAATTGAGGTATTTGAACTATGGTGCTGGAGAAGACTCCTGCGAGTCCCTTGGACTGCAAGGCGATCCAACCGGTCAGTCCTTGAGGAGATCAACCCTGACTGCTCTTTAGAAGGCCAGACCCTGAAGATGAAACTCAAATACTTTGGCCACCTAATGAGAAGGAAGGATTCACTGGAGAAGAGCCTAATCCTGGGAACGATTGAGGGCAAAAGAAGGGGAAGACAGAGGATGAGGTGGCTGGATGGAGTCACTAAAGCAGTTGGCGTGAGCTTAAATGGACTCTGGGGGATGGTAGAGGACAGGAAGGCCTGGAGGAACATTGTCCATGGGGTCGCAATAGGTCGGACACAACTTCACAACTAACAACAACAATGGTGAATATGCAGGAAATAAAAAATGAATGAATAAATCCTGAGGAGGTTTGTTCAAAATACTTTTCAACACTGGTTGTATTTTTAACATTTTAATTTTGTTTAAATTGTTTATTATATTTAAGACTTCTTCCTGAAGATTTATAATCTGAAATGTGGGGCGGGGGGGGGGGGTAACTGTGGAACTATGAAAGTTTGAAACATTCACCTACGGTATAAAATGGAATAGTTCAGCCATTTAATTTTGCTGCATGTGGGGATAATCAATTGGAGTTGCATTAAAAAGATTATTCCCTTTCAGTAGCAAAGGAAAAAGTATACAAGGTACAACTGAGTGATGAAATTATTATTTCATCTTTTATTCTTTATCTATGAAGGTAGAGCGGCACATTGGCCTGGAAGTGAAGACGCTCACCTCCCACTCAGAAGGTTGAGAGTTCAATCCTAGGGAGCAACAGATGTTTTTCTATCAGGATGCAAAGAGAACGTATCTGCTGTGAACTCCACATAGGCATCAGGAAGGGCATCTGGCCAGTAAACGCTCAACTCCACTCAGTTGCTCTGACTCCACCTTGATAAAAGGAATTATAAGGTCGTAAAAAGAAAAAAAATCATTGCCTATGAAGGTACTATTTTAAAATGCTCTTCTATTCAGAAAGTTTTATATTTAAAGAACAGAAGGCAGTGTGTGAATCAGTGTATAGACATGATAGAAACAAGGACAGTCTGCAAAGATAGAACATAGACCTAGAGAGGCACCATGATTGGTGTTGGAGAAAAGGTGTTTGTATTACTATTTCCAACTTTAATTTCTTTTGTTTATTTGTTTCTTTTTCTATTTTTTGTATAATGCTGCTTGCCCTAAAAGGAATTGGTATGATGTGTATCAGGGGCGGGTTCCTAATTTTTTTACTGGCACTCTGTGGGTGTGGCTTATTTTGTGGGTGTGGCTTGCCAGCCATGTGACCGGGTAGGCATAGGCCTCGGGAGCTTGGCAGCGGCCGGAGAAGCAGGGGGGCATTGCCCACCCGCAACGCAGCCCCCCACAGCGGGAGCAGCAAGACCGTGGCAGCGGTTCTTCTAGGAGGCTCCATCCGGCCTGAATGCTTCTCCCCATTCGATGATCCTAGGCTCCTGCTGCCCGTTCCCCCTCCCCTCAGCAGCTCGAGAAGCCTCGAACGTGCAAAAATGCCCAGGATCATCACCACGTGTTCGTGGCTTCTCAGACTGCTGAAGGGAGGGGAACTGAGATAGGTCCTGCCGCCCGTTCTTTCATGCTCCCTCAGCCATCCTCCCCTGCTTGGACTCACTGTGGGGTAGGAAGGCAGCACATGCACAGTGCTGGAAGCTCAACTTCTGGGCATGCGCAGAAGAAAATTTTTTAAAAATAATTTTTTTTTTTTAATGGCAGCGTCCAGGCACCGGCAACCGACCGCACCGGTACTGTGACGTCACCAGCGGGCCGCTACCGGTGCTATAGCACCAGCGGGCCGCACTGGTAGGAACCCACCACTGATGTGTATGATATACATAAAGTTCTATAGCAGATGTTTAGAGAAGGCACGACTCCATAAGGTCTTCATTTTCCACCTATAGCAGGGGTGTCAAACTTGCAGCCCGTGGATGCGTCACGTGCTGGCCACGCCTACTCCCAGTTTAGCAAAGGGGGAAAAAGTTGCGATACATCAAGTGACGACAATGTGACGCCGCGGGTTTGACACTCCTGACCATGGGAAGTAGTTGGTTACAGAAAGGAACAACCTGAAACATTTTTTTTTAAGTTGTGGAGTTAAGAGACTTATCAGGGGAAAATATTCAGCATAATGTCTACATGGCTGTCTGACTTGTTACTGTAATTCATGTAAAATGTGGAGAGCATTTATCTCTGTGCACATTGAAGTGTGGTGTAAGAGAGAGTGATCCAGCAACCTATATAATTCTATTTGCAACAGTTGTTGTTTACTTTTTTCATATTTTTTAAATAAAATTCCAGCAAACAGAACTGTACTTACTATATGAAAATTTTCTTTAATAAAGTATCCAGCTTTTCAGTAATGAGTGGTAACTCTTCCTTAGAGTTTTTTTTGAACATTGTAGGCACATTTATATAGTTAGATAATTAATATGATTTTTCTGCATTTTAGGACATCCAGTGACAAGACAATGGGAACAGGCCGCCTTTTGTTCAGACCAAACTATTCCTAATGATCTCCTGTACCAGCAGTGCCGCTGATACACAAGGCCTAGCACTAAGTCCCTTTCAAAAGGCCAAACAGAGCAGAACATGAAGTAGAAACGCTCAGACTTGCTACCTCTTTACACCATGTTGGTGGTCTCACAAACTGGGTGCGGAGAAATAGGTTCCAAAAACCAAGAGCAAAAGGGAGAAAATATAAATCATCCTATAAATAAAATTTTGCCCTGGGGGTCTTCATTTCACTTCTAAATAAAAGACTGCAAGTAAAAGCATGTGGAATTTAATTGAAATAATCACACAGGAAACAAGGTGATCTCAAACACTGGAGATCCAGATAGGTGATTCTGCAGTGACAGGGTGGCAGTGGTACTGGGATTACAAAATTTAAGGGCTCCAGCAGTTGTCGTTCCAACACATATGGAGGGCATTTAGTAAGGAAGGGCTGTCTTGTTTTGCTTTGTCTGAGCAGTGCACAATGTGCCCAACAGGGAACAAGATCTTAGAAGTTGCGAATGCTCCAACATTGGAAGTTTTTAAGATGATGATGGATAACCATTTGTCTGAAGTGGTGTAGGGTTTCTTGCCTAAGCAGGGGGTTGGACTAGAAGACCTCCAAGGTCCCTTCCAACTCTGTTATTCTATTCTATTCTCATCAGAAAGCATGTTGCATAGAAAATGCAATAGACTAAAAAATGAGAACGCAGGATATGCGCAGCCTTTTTTTGTCAAGGACCTTTGCCTCGCATGGAAAAGGAGGAAGACATTTAGTGGGCGACTGCATACAATCATTTATTTTCATACCAAGAATGGCAAATAGACTCTTCTCTGCTCTGCGCTTCCAAGCATATACCAGAAGGTTGGATAGGTAGATTTATCACAGGGAATTAGAAATTCTCCATATACTTCTTCCTAGAGTTATTCCTGTGCTATGGCAGGATCTGTTTTGGCAAGGTCCACTTAAAGCTATACGTACAAGAAATTCTCCATCTACTATTATAGCAATAGCACTTATATACCACTTTACAGCGCTTTACAGCCCTCTCTAAGTTGTTTACAAAGTCAGCATATTGCCCAACAATTTTGGGTTCTCATTTTACCCACCTTGGAAGGATGGAAGTCTGAGTCAACCTTGAGCCTGGTGAGATTTGAACTGCCAAATTGCAGTCAGTCAGCAGAAGTAGCCTGCAGTACTGCACTCTAACCACTATGCCACCACGAATCCAGGAATCCTGACATTCCAGGAATCCTGACATTTACATCAAGTAATCCCAAGGTTTGAATCCTGAGTATCTCCCTCCCACCTTTTTGAATCAAGAACCTCATGGCTATTCATTTCCCAAGCTTGAAATGACTTTTTCTAATTTGAGAAGGAGTGGTTCTCAAGCTCACCAGCTTCAACACTTCCAATTCAGGGGTGGGTTTCTCTTATCTTCCCTACTGTTTCGGAAGTGTGCGCGTCGCATCGGATCTGGGTTCTGACCCTCTGCGCATGCGCAGAAGCCTTTGCACATACACTGAGGGTTCATTGCCAGCTGCTTTCAAGCAATGGCAACCGGGGAACCAGTTCGGGGGCGTGGCAAGCCAGCCATCACTACCAGTTCAGCGAACGGGGCCAAATTTCCAGCTCGTGCGAACCGGTCCAAACCGGTAGCAACTCACCACTTTACAATTAATACTAAAAATAAGTCAAAATCGTTGTAAGGTCAAGGCGATTGTTTTATATTACAGGAAATTATAGAAGATTTTCTGCAGAACGGGCTATTTAACTTGGGAGCTAGTATCTACAAAGAAAAGAAAGAAAGAAAGAAAGAAAGAAAGAAAGAAAGAAAGAAAGAAAGAAAGAAAGAAAGAAAGAAAGAAAGAAAGAAAGAAAGAAAGAAAGAAAGAAAGAAAGATTGAAAACAACCATGTCAAAATAGTGAAGGATGGTGGCAGAGGTACATGTTTATTCTTTGGCAGAAAATGTGGGCAGAAAAAAAAGTAGTGGAACTGTTGCCGAAAGATGCTAGACTATTCTTAAGTAGGAGTTCCAAACTAGTTGCTGTCTTCATTTTTTTCACAAAATGACATTCAAGTGAGGAATGGTAAAGATTCTTGCAATTCTTTTCAGTAGATGCCATGTGAGGTGTGAATCCTGTTCAGGATTGTCCATTGCTGACGTGGCAGTTCAAAGTCTGGCACCTTTTTTGTGTGATCACTTACCTGTTTTCCTATAACTGAGTCACCAAGCTTTCTGGTGACCTGAATTCATGCCCATTTTCCATAGAAACTTAGTACCTGTCAGAGAAATCGATATTTATGTAATAGAGATCCCTCTATGAATAACTTTCATTTAACCCCCATTCTTTGTTTGATGGTATGGAAGTTTCTGAATAATGAAAAAGGTGACCTTGCAAAGAAAAGTAAAGAGAAAGGAAGCTCATACCTGAATGTCTTGCTTTTTTCCAGTGATTAAGAAGTGACGATTGATTTAATGATAAGTTATATTCATTTGGATGGGATTGAGACTGGCATTGGTTTAAAGTGCCGTGGGAAAAATCTAACTTCTTCAGAAAAGAGTCAGGAACGTTGTGAGCTCATGGGATCCAGTTGCTTGGTATAATCAGGTTTATATCAGGACACGAACTGACTCACTACACACTTTTTTCTCACTGTGTGAATAATTCCTTCAAGATCTGATCTTTGCAATACGTCTTGCCTCAGAGATTAAAAGTCTCCAGTTTTACAGATGGTTTAAAATACCAGTAGCTTTTCTTGCATTCATATTGCAGCATGATGACTAAAACTGGGTGAGATCATGCTGTATCTGCAGATTGTCTGTGCTAGAAAGGACCCATTAAAATGGGGTCATGTTTGAAATACTCCCAGCTTCTGTCTGTGGTTAATGTTACAGCTTAAGGAAGCAGCACAAGTCAGGATCACAGGATGATGGAGATGTAAGTCAAGAGGACAAAGACCGGTCCCATGACAAGGATAAATCATATGTAGGCAGAGCAGAAAATCATAGAGATGGACAGACATTATTATTATTATTATTATTATTATTATTATTTATTTAATAGATTTGTATGCCGCCCGACTCCCAAAGGGACTCTGGGCGGCTCACCGCATATTGAATACAAAATCTAAAAAACAGTTAAAAGATTTAAAAGCAAAATTAAAACAATGTAAAAAAATTAAAACATTTTAAAGCATTTTAAAAACCACAATTTAAAAACCCAATAATTCACCCATGGGGCCAAGAATAATCGGTGTATTAAAATCATTGGCCCCAGGCCTGTCAACAAAGCCATGTTTTTAATGCTTTTCTGAAGGCTGGCAGGGTGGGAATTATGCGGATCTCGGGGGGGTAGTGTATTCCAGAGGGCCGGTGCTGCCACAGAGAAGGCCCTCGTTTGTGGGCCCGCCAGCCGACATTGTTTGGCTGACGGGACCACCAGCAGACCAACTCTGTGGGCTCTAATCGGTCTTAGGGAGGTGTGTTGGAGAAGGCAGTCTCGGAGGTAAACTGGTCCTAAGCCATGTAGGGCTTTAAAGGTAATCACCAACACCTTGAATTGCGCTCAGAGACCTATGGGCAGCCAGTGCAGTTCGCGAAGGATGGGTGTCACATGAGTGTATCTAGGGACACCCATCACCACACGTGCCGCCGCATTCTGCACTAGCTGCAGTCTCCGAACGTTCTTCAAGAGTAGCCCCATGTAGAGTGCATTGGATTTCGGGAGGGTTTTTTTGTTGCTGCTGTTGTTTTTGGTGGGTTTTTTTGGGGGGGGGGGAGAATAAGTAAGAACTAGAAAGTTGTGGTGGGAGGAAGTAAGAAATGTGAATATTTAAGAACCACCTACAATTAAGCTGGAAGCATGCACCGCTATGCTAAAAGGACCCCATAATCTCTCTGTATGAAAATCTGAATGTATAAAGCATCAGATTTTCACTACAGTCTTGAAAGGGCTGCTACAACAGGAAGTGAGCTCAAAGATCTGAAGATGATGCCTGAAGAATGGATGGGGCCTTTCTACTTCAGAAGAAAAAATGAAGAGTTGGCAGAGTCACCAGGCCTAAACAACACAGCTGGCTGATTCCATTTAATATAAAAAGCTCAGAGGCTTTGTATTGTGCATTAATATGCTCATTTGTGTACATTTCTAATTTATTTGGGGACAAAATGGACCAGTTAAGGTATTGTATATTATAGCTTTCTAAGATTAAACTATGTCACATGTTGTCTCTCTTAACTTCAAAGTCTTTGGTCCAAAAGACAGCTGTTTACTTGTGAAGCTTTCTGATAAATGGTTGACTAAACTTGACTACAGTCTGCTGGCTGTAGCTTCAAAGACAATTTGGAAATTCCAGACAGATTTCTAGATAGGTTTGAAAACACTTTACCATATTTTCTTTTTTAAAAAAAAAAAAACCTATCTAAGAAGCTCACAGAAATTTGTAATTTATTCAGGACAAAATTATGAAATTAAATTTGTAGTTTTTTTTTTAAATGTTATCATTTTCTTTTGTTTAAAAAAAGGAACATCCCTTTTTATCTCTTTGGTCTATATTCAAAAGGAATGTCAGCAATAGGCCTAAGTCATTGTTTAGTCATTTGCCTGTTGGATATTATGGAACTTCTTCCTTTGATCCAGTGTACTATCATCATTAGTTAAGGTATATCAGTTCAACATCAATTTGCCACTCTAGGTAAGGATCACTTTCAAAGACTTCCTCAAGTATAAAGGGTCCAACTGATTTCAGCCCTCCTAAATCATTAGAATATGATCCCTCTGCTGAGAAATATTTATATATTGGGGACAGATTGAAGTGGTGAACATTTGACTCTCTGCTTCTTACAAAAGACAATGAAATAGTAAATAGTTATTTAGCCCTTCCCAACAATTTATGAATGAAGTTAGGCTGAAAGACAATGATTAGCTCAAGATCACCCAGAAAATGGGATGGGCAAGATTTTTAAATTTCGACACTCAAATTCTATCTGTCTTACTATACTTGGGATTCAAGATGGTTAAATCATTTGTGTGTCCAATCATTGTCCATCCTTGTCCACCCTTTTGTGTCCGATTATACTTGGCCAATAAAGAATATTCTAATTCTAATTTCCATGAAGCATGGTTTATTGACTAAACCAGATGACAGGAATTATGCAACACACTCTCTCGGGAAATATGGTTTATAAAACTCGGGGGATGGATTTACACAACATACTAAGCCAAATAACTTGCGTTATGGTTTATAGCAGAGGTGTCCAACCTTGGCCATTTTAAGACCTGTGGTCTTCAACTTCCTGCTTGCTGGGGAATTCTGGGAGTTGAAGTGCACAAGTCTTAAAGCTGCCAAGGTTAGATAACCCTGGTTTAGAGCCTTATGCTTGGGATGTGAAATAATACCTGCAACAAAATCATCGCTAGTCAGTGCTAAGTTCTGTTTTGGGAGACCATAAGTAGAATTCTCCCTTGTGCTCCCCAGTAGAGATCACCAAAAAGCAGAAAATGCCTTCTTCTGTTACATTTTCTGAAAGTCACTGGTACCCCGCACAGGAATTTGCAATGACAAGAATGAAAAACAAGTCCTGTTGGCTAATACTATGAAAAGATTGATCAATTTGTAACCAAAGCTTTGCAAAGGCAGGATACACCAGGTAGTCCTTGAATTACAACAGTTCGTTTAGTGACCGTTCAAAGTTACAACGGCACTAAAAAAAGTGACATATGACCGTTTTTCACACTTATGACCCTCATAGCATCTCCATGGTCACATGATCAAAATTCAAATGCTTGACTCACATATATGACGGTTGCAATGTCCTGGGGTCATGTGATCACCTTTTTCAACCTTTTGACAAGCAAAATCAACAGGGAAGCCAGATTCACTTCGTTATTCACTTACCAACTGCAGTGATTCACTTAACAATTATGGCAAGAAAGGTCATAAAATGAGGCAAAACTCACTTAACAAATGTCTCACTTAACAGCAGAAAAATTGGGCTCAATTGTGGTTGTAAGTCGAGGACTACCTGTACAGTTTTAAATCACTGTTTAAAACAGGGGTGAAATGCTCCCGGTTCGCTCGTGCCTGTTGGTTGTGGTAGAGCCGGTCGCGAAGGCAGCATGAAGGCAGCTCCGCCCACCTGCCGGGACACTGCCATTTGGGTTCTTTTACCCTCTGCGCATGAGCAAAGTGTTCTGTGCATGCGCAGAGGGTAAAAGAACTCAAATGGTGGCATCCGGGTGGGTGGGCGGAGCCTCGTGCTGCCTTCGCGATCGGCTCTCCAACGACCGACAGGCACGAGCGAACCGGGAGCATTTCACCCCTGGTTTAAAAGCACGGTGTTACTTCTTGCTTTTTAAAAGGAAACCCCTCAGTTTACCTGTTATCATTTGTCCAGAAATTATCACATTAGACTTCTTTTCATTTTGCAAATATTTAATCAAGTCTTGGCCTTCGTAGCCACCATCCATTGTTTATTGCACTCTCCCCCCAAATTTCCTGCTGGTGCAACCAGTGGTTCGACATTCCATCTAAGCTGCTTCAAAGAGAACCATGAAGTTTTAACGCTTGAATTGTATTATTACTCTCCTCCAATATCTCTGGTGTTGGGAAGATAAGATAACTCTCAGGCCCAAGGCACAAAAACT
Organism: Diadophis punctatus similis; assembly: GCA_023053685.1. Classification (NCBI taxonomy): domain Eukaryota; kingdom Metazoa; phylum Chordata; class Lepidosauria; order Squamata; family Dipsadidae; genus Diadophis; species Diadophis punctatus. The sequence continues at coordinate 6,691,469 of JALIGW010000003.1, read as the reverse complement.
GCATAAAGCCTTCATGTAAATCTGGTTGGGTAACATGTCAAAAAAAGGGAGGATATTATCTATGGAAAACAGTTTTTAGATTCTATCAGCACACATTTGGCATAAAGAATTTCCTGTGGTAATGCAGCTTACACTTTCCCAGACGTTTGCTGGCACCAATAAAAGCTGCAGCCTTCTTTGTAATGTTAATGAATTATCTTAATGGACTATTTTATTGAGGGGGGGGAAACTTCATCACCTTTTGTGCCCCTGTAACTTATAAAAAAGGTAAATACTTAATTAGGTAATAAACCCATATCAAAGCAATCATTGTAGCTTATTAATCTGTAACTATACATAATGAGTCGAGCATCCCAGTCATATTTAGCACCTTCAAAGATTTTATCATTACCAAGCCTTAATGGGGAATCTTGTTCCTAATAAGAAAAAGTGTGTTTATCTGCAAAACATTCGTGTTAGTTCACATCTGGGGAAAAAGTGTGAAAAGGAATATCATTACAACTTGTTCAAAGATAATCAATCCCCATGCATTTCAACTCTGATTTATCAGACGGCTGTTGGATTGTGGCTTCTGTATCCTTGCTGTGCTTTAACAAAGTAAACAATGAACACAGTGTTAATGTAAAAAGAAAATAATTTGGAGGTATTTTTTCAAAGGAATTCCAACTTCTCTTCAGCTTAGAAGAGTTATGAAATATTGGGGCCAAATTTTTGTCTTCATTCAGAAGAAATATAAAACTGAAACCAGTTTTCTTTTTAGGGCTATTGGATAAAGGACATCAAAGAAAATTTGGAACTTTGTTGTTACTGTATATGTATTGAGAGCGGTAAGAATCTTATATATGCAAGGATGGAAAGAGATGTCAATTTCTACAATGGAAGAATGGATAGAAAATGTATTGGAGTTGGCGGAGATAGCAAAGTTAACTGTTTTAATTAAGGAGGATTTATCCAGTTTCATTTCCACTTGGAAATCGCTTCTGGGCTTTATGCACAAAAGAGAATAAAATGAAAATTGGATCTTAGGTTTTGACGACTAAATTAACTTTATTGTTGTAGAAATGGCTTGTATCTATCAGAAATGTAAAGCAAAAATGTTTGTTTGTAACTGTATGTTTGTATTCTACTGCACACACAAAAAAGTTGGAATTCACTGCTTTTTTTAACTTTCTTTTTACCTTACCCTCTCCCCACTGATCTTTATTTCCATTTGTATTCTATATACAATAAACTATAATAAAAATAAATTACCGTATTTTTCGGAGTATAAGACGCACCGGAGTATAAGACGCACCTTAGTTTTGGGAGAGGAAAATAGGGGAAAACAATCTGCCTACCAGGTATTCATCTGGCTAGCATCCTTAGTCTGGTCAACTTCAGCACATTAGTTTATCCCCTGGTTAGGACTTTAAAAAACCTTCTTCTGAGAGAGTAACAATGAAAGAGCCTGCAAGCCAGTAAGAGCTGGGAAGATCGTTAGCACCTAGTTAGGGCTGGAAAAAAACATCTTTGGAGCAAGTAGAGTAATGAAAAAAAACCCTGCAAAGACTTAGGGCTGGAAAAACCTTCTTCTGAGAGAGTAACAATGAAAGAGCCTGCAAGCCGGTAAGAGCTGGGAAGATAGTTAGCACCTGGTTAGGGCTAGAAAAAAACTTATTCGGAGCAGCTTCAGCACATTATTTTATCCCCTGGTTAGGACTTAAAAAAACCTTCTTCTGAGAAAATAACAATGAAAGAGCCTGCAAGCCGGTAAGAGCTGGGAAGATAGTTAGCACCTGGTTAGGGCTAGAAAAAAACTTACTCGGAGTAAGTAGAGCAATGAAAAAAAATTCTGCAAAAACTTAGGGCTGGAAAAACATTCTTTGGAGAGAGTAACAATGAAAAAGCCTCCAAGGTAAGAGCTGGGAAGATCTGTTAGCACCTAGTTAGGGCTGGAAAAAAAAAGCTGCATTCGAAGTATAAGACGCACCCAAATTTTCAGCCACTTTTAGGGAAGAAAAAGGTGCGTCTTATACTCTGAAAAATACGGTATGTAAAAGTAGATGTACTAGAATGTAAGAGAATCCAACATTTGGCATTGGATGAGACAGGGGCAAAAGTAGTATTTAAAATATTACTATTGCAGATATTTGGATCAATAACATTTTGGTGGGAATTACCGTATTTTTCTGAGTATAAGACGCACCGGAGTATAAGACGCACCTAGATTTTAGAGGAGGAAAACAAGGAAAAAAGTATTCTGAACCAAGTGGTGTAGTAATATATTATTTAATAATTAGTGGAATGCTCGATTGAACTCAAGTTTTGACACATTTGTGAATATTCCTAGTTATGATAATACCAAAATTATGCAACATACATTATGACATCACAACAGAATAGAATAGAATAGAATAGAATAGAATAGAATAGAATAGAATAGAATAGAATAGAATAGAATAGAATAGAATAACAGAGTTGGAAGGGACCTTGGAGGTCTTCTAGTCCAACCCTGCTTAGGCAGGAAACCCTACACCAAGAAGACATGCCCAATTTTAAATCATGAGCTCAGAAACAAATACGGGACGGAACGTGCGTCACAACATTATCATATATATTTGTTGTTTGCCCTCTCTCTTGGTTTAAGCAATATTTAGCATGAATAGAGAAAATTAAGATTTCAGAATATTTATCACATTTAGAATTGGTGGTAGCATTGAGCTGACTTTCAGTGATTTTGAAAAAATTAAATATTGGTGGACTTGATTAAGAAATTGAAGGGAACACCAGAAAATCTCAAAGATCTATTAAACTGGAAAGGGAGGAGGAGGAGGAGGAGGATTCTGGAAGAAAGAAGTAAAATAATCACTTCTGAATTGTTGCCAAAAGAACTACATGAAGATGTCCATATAATCACAAGGAATTTGTTTTAGCTCAGGAGGAGGTGTTTTCCTTCACTGCAATCAGTATAAGTCATTAGTACTAGCCTCATTATAACGATTCAAAATGAAAAACATTATTATAGGTGGGTAATAACAGAATAACAGTCTAAGACTGGTGGAAACTTAATAATGCAAGACCTAACTAAGGACCCAAGAATGATTAAAGTAGCATCTAAGAATATAGGCAGGTCCAAGCAGGTGGGTTGGTGGTTTGTTTTTTTTAAATGAGGATGTTCAGGTCTGATAAATTCAATATTTCCAGATATTGAGGAAGTCCTTTAGTACCATTCCAATCACAATTGTTGTTGTTGTTGTTGTTATCTCTTTTATTCATTAAACATGAAACTCAGTCAACTGAACATTTAAAAATGTATCACAAATATCACTGACTGGCACTGATGGTTGATACAGGTTGTTGCCAGTATCCTAGGTATCTTCTTAAGATGTATGATGTTCCGATTAGTGCAGTTTTTTGCAGTTCCGCTAGTGTTATTGCAGGAAGTTGCAATTTCTCGATGTATTTTATAAAATTCTTAGACATGGTACCAAGTGCCCCAATGACAATGGGTATCACTGTTACATGTTTCATCCATAATTATTATTACTATTACTATTACTATTACTATTATTATTTCTATTTCTATTTATAATTTATATTACTGCCTTACAAGTTAAATAACAATATTGTATTCATTATTTATTTGCTTGTTTTTATCCCACCTGTATTTATAACTCGAGAGAGCAAACATGCCTAATACTCCTTCCCCTCTTATTTTCCACACAACAACAACTCTGTGAGGTGGGCTGGACTGAGAAAGACTGACTGGCCCAAAGCAGCCAATTGGCTTTGATGCCTAAGGTGGGACTGGAACCCACAGTCTCCTGGTTTCTAGCCTGAGGCCTTAACCACTGGATAAAATTGGGTGGATTTTATTTTAATTTTTTTGGCTCTACAAAAAAGTATTTTGCAATGCAATAGTTATACGTATTAATAGTGCACATCTATGGTTTGTCTAGATAAAAGTTATAGGGCTGGATTTATTGATTTCTGGGGGGAAATATATGCAGTGAAAAAAATGTTTTTAAACTGAACATTTCAACCCTAGGTAATTCCCCACTTGCTAGAGGGGTAACAGAAGATAAATGGACAGAAGAGAATAGCAAGAAGAAGAAAGCCAGAGGTATAAGTTTTCATGCAGCATCAACAGTTCTTCAAGATTCCCATTAAGTAGCGATAAACCATTTTACTGGATTCGTATTAGGTTAAGGTGACCAGACGTCCCGATTTTGGCAGGACAGACCCGCTTTTTAATCATTTGTCCCGCGTCCCGCCCGCCCTCTTAAAAAGTCCCGATTTTTTAAAACAATGCCCGACTAGGGCATTCTTTCAAAAAATCGGCCTGCAGGCACTCGAGGACGGCCAGGTTGGGCCCAGCCGCAGGGGCAGCAGCAGCAGCAGCAGGCCCTCTCAAAATCGGGACATCTGGTCACCTTAAAACACCCACCCATGCCTTTCTCTCTGCAAGGCGGGCGCGGAGAGATGACGTCGCTGCTGTCGGCGCCCCACGCTGATTGGCTGTTGAAGGGTGAGCGGCGGCGACGACAGCAGCAAGCCGGGAGCGCTCGCCCAGAATTGGAGTCAGCGAGCAGCTGGGCATCGGGGCTCTTCCCCCGCCTTCTCCATCCTCCAGGGTCGCCACTGCGGGGGTTCCGTCTCTCCGGTGGTGCCTGCGTTGGAAGGGAAGGGGGGGAAAGAAAGGCAGCCTGCGGGGCTTGGCACGGCTGGGAGTTGTGAGGCGGCGTAGCAACCGGGCTGTTCCTCCGGGTGTGCTAAAGTGCTCGAGTTTTTTCTCTCTCACACACACATGCACAACCTTCCAACGACCGGGTCGGACTGGATCTCCCAGCACGACTTCCCGGTCGTTGGAAGGTTGTGCATGTGTGTGTGAGAGAGAAAAAACTTGAGCACTTTAGCACACCCGGAGGAACAGCCCGGTTGCTACGCCGCCTCGCAACTCCCAGCCGTGCCAAGCCCCGCAGGCTGCCTTTCTTTCCCCCCCTTCCCTTCCAACGCAGGCACCACCGGAGAGACGGAACCCCCGCAGTGGCGACCCTGGAGGATGGAGAAGGCGGGGGAAGAGCCCCGATGGCCAGCTGCTCGCTGATTCCAATTCCAGGCGAGCGCTCCCGGCTTGCTGCCGCCGCCGCGCGTGAACGTAGTCCGCGGCGGGAAGCGAGTTCAAGCGACCCTCTGCCGCTGCCGGCCTGCAACCCGGCACCCCGTCCTGCCTGCCCCGCCCCGTGCCCCGTACTCAGCTCTTGACTTTTGCCCTCTGCGCATGCGCAGCGTTCTGCACATGCGCAGAGGGCAAAATTCAAATGGCGCCGAGGCGGGCCCGCCCCCCGTCCCGCTTAAAAAAAAAAATCTGGTCACTTTATATTAGGTGACTCATGAATTATCAAATAAATAGCCATTGGCTGGATTCAGAAAACTGACCAACTGGCCTATTTGATTTTGGTCCTATTTGATTCTTTGTTTTAGTCAGGATTACTTGAGCATTAGAGTAAAACAAAAAGGGGATTGTCTGAAAAAGATGTAACTGTACAGTACTCAAACTCTAATAATTTGGCTGCAACTCCAGCAATGCCCTTTCAGGAGATCTTTTAAATTGTGCAACTGAAAGCCTGGCCTATTAATTTATTATGAAATTATTGAGGGGTGTTTTTTGTAAATGAGCCTTGAATTAGCATTGAGGAGGAAACAGGGAGGAGGTCTGTGCTTTTTAAAAAATATGATAAGCTACGTCAAGGTTAGAAATTATTTTTCATATATTTCCTGGCTTCACAGGCTGAAAAGTAGTTTACAGCCATAGGTTTGTGAAGGATTTAGACATTTCTACAAACCACCTAAGAGTCTTTTCCCTATTTAGTCAACACACGGGAGATAACCAATTCATCTGTAAAATAATAGGATCCTGTTTTCAATGGCAAATTGTGCTCTGGAGAAAAGACATCCACAATTGGGTTCCCCCCCCTTTCCTCCCCATTTCCTAAGCTAGCATTGTATTACTATCACTTCGCTGAATGAGTTGGATGACTTTAAGGGGGGTGGGGAGAAAAGAAAACCAGTTGAACCAGATTGCTTGTGAAACAACTTTTGGTAGATATAGATTTGCATTGAGCCAAACATATATCCAGTCCTCTAATCTTACATTATTATGCATATTGCTGTGGTAGGTACATCTATTTATATATGCTGCATTTGTTAATCAAACTTCTAACCACAAAACCTTAAAAATATTTATGAATCATTTGTAGAGTAATCACTGTTAAGTATCTACATATCCAGTTGATAGCTTCTACATCGCTCCTAAGGAATCATATCGTTTCAATTTATTCTATATCTTATCTTCATTTTTATTTTACAGTTTAGCCTGTCACTTGCAAAAAGTATATCAATTGTAACATCGAAGCAGTCAAGTTTAAAAAAAAAATGGGATACCAAAGGTATTCAAAGAATAGCTTTGTCCAGATGAAAGAAAGCTGTCTCCTAGTGAATCTAACCTGTTTGATCTCCGTAACAATTTCCTCCTAACATGATGTTAGTGCTAAGTGTTTAATGATTTCTTTTTCTTTTTTTGTTAGTTTTAATTTTAGGGAGAAAATTGGCTTGAGGCATTGCATGGCCCATGATTAGAAAAGCAGGTATGTATTAAAATAAGTAAATATAAGCAATATTTCTTTTTTTGCAAAGTGATCCAAACTTTTTAAGAATGTACTGGCTACTGAACTGATCCACTATGTTCTTGTCACTTTTATTTAAAAAAATACATGACGCTGATTGGTAAGTATATGTGACAGGCATAAAGTCAGTTTCTTCCCATTTCTCAGAGTAATAGTTCATTTTTAAAAAAATAATCAGTTTATTATGTAAGGCACTTTATTAAAAAAAACCTGGCAACCCAATTATTATTTTTATTTACTTATTAGAACTTCTATGCTACTCCAATTCAACAGGACTTTTAGCAGTTTACATTGCCTTCTACAATAAAAGAGTTAAAGTACAGACATGTTGTAATAAAATGGCATACTACAATGTGAAACACTAAGAAGTTGCCCAAGAACAACTTATCCAAGGACAATCCAGTCTAATTTATATTATTGTATAATTGAAAACTGAAGGAAATCCAAGATGAAATAATGTTGAACTGGGATTAAATAAATGTATTACTTAAATAAGAACATGAGATCATCCACAGCAAACCATTTGCAAGTAGTCCCTTGTTTCATTAGAAACCTTACTATCTCAGATCATTTCATGGAATTACCATGTAGAATATTCTATTTAATTTTTTAGAAGTCTTATTTTGATGTACTCTAGCAGCTAGAAGATTTTCCAACAAAGTGTACAAGGTGCCCCCTACAGTTTATATCAGTGAAGGGCATCAACCAAGAAGATGGAGCAATCTATCCAATTTCTTCCCAGGGATATTTAGAGCAAAGAAAAAAATAACTACAGATTAAATGTTTTATCATCCTAATCACATCAAAATTTCTTTCAAAATGAAGTTTTATTCAATCTGCAGTAGTAGCTAAATACTAAAGAGAAAATAGGGGTCATGACCAAGAATCTAACTAACAAAATGAAATTCAATGTAGAAAAAAGTAAAGTCCTACACATAGATGAAAAAACCCCAAAAGTATACATATAAACTGGGTGAAACCAGGCTTAGTGGCAGTGACTGTGAGAGGGATTTTGGAATCCTAGTGGACAACCAGCTAAACATGAGCCAGCAGTGTGCAGCGGCATCCAAAAAAGCCAATGCAATCCTAAATTGCATTAACAGAGGGATACAATCTAGATCAAGGGAGGTACTAATACCACTCTACAAAGCCTTAGTTAGACCACACCTGGAGTATTGCATCCAGTTTTGGTCACCACACTACAAAAAAAGATATTGAGACTCTAGAAAAAGTGCAGAGGAGAGCAACCAGGATGATCAGGGGACTGGAGACTAAAACATATGAAGAGCGTTTGCAGAAACTGGGCATGGACAGTCTAGCGAAGAGAAGGACCAGGAGAGACATGATAGCAGTGTTCCAATATATGAGGGGTTGCCACAAAAAGGAGGGAGTCAAGCTATTCTCCAAAGCACCCGAAGGACAGACAAGGAATAATGGATGGAAATTGATCAAGGAGATATTCAACCTAGAAATGAGGAGGAACTTTCTGACAGTGAGAACAATCAACCAACTGAACAGCTTGCCCTCGGAAGTTGTGGGATCTTCATCACTTGAGACTTTCAAGAAGAGATTGGACTGCCATTTGTCAGAAATGGTGTAGGGCAGGGGTCGGGAACCTATGGCTCGCGAGCCAGATGTGGCTCTTTTGATGATTGCATATGGCTCGCAGCAGGGGTGAAATCCTCCCGGTTCTTCGATACTCCGCATTGCCCGAAAACCCTGTAACTAAACGCCCAGACAGAGAGAACGTTAGCAACGTGGAAAGAGGGGCGACATTGACAACTACCGCTGCTTGAGCGGTGGGCCAATAAGAGAGCCCGCTGATGGGGCCACGTGAGGGAAGTTTGTGTGGAAAGACGGTTGGGAAACCAAGGAAACGGTTAGCGGGAGTGAAGCGGTGAGAGGGCGGGGCCGGGGCCAAGCACGTGTGGCAGGTGAGGGGCTTTGTGTGAGAGTGTAGACTTGGCTTTCTTGCTTCCCTTCGCGCGTCGTCCCGCCGCTCTGTTAATTGTCAGGCCGTATCAACCTCCCCCTTTTTCTGTGGTGCCTAATGGTGGGATAGTTTGAATAAATAAGCCAAGCGGCCGAAGGAGCCTTGGAGCTCCGATGCTGCCCTGCTCTAGTCGCCTGCTGGGAAGGCTGCAGCAGCCACCATCAGCTGGCGGCATAAGGCAAGAGGCAGGCGGGAGACGCGGGCAGGAGCTGGCTGTCGAGGGAGCGCGCGGCTGAGAGGCATCTCGCGCGGGGAGGAAACTTTGTCTGGCTTGGCTTCGAGAGCGAGCAAGCAAGCGAGAGCAGCGCAGCCACAGCGGGAAGGGAAGCAAGCAGCCTGCTCTGCCACTCAAGCCAGCGGCTGCCGGAAGCAACAAGGGCGTTAGGAAAAGAGAAGGAGGAGCGCCGCCACCGCCGCTAGCACTCTTTCCTTCAGTTCTATCTTTTCCTTCTCTTTTCCTAACGCCCTTGTTGCTTCCGGCAGCCGCTGGCTTGAGTGGCAGAGCAGGCTGCTTGCTTCCCTTCCCGCTGTGGCTGCGCTGCTCTCGCTTGCTTACTCGCTCTCGAAGCCAAGCCAGACAAAGTTTCCTCCCCGCGCGAGATGCCTCTCAGCCGCGCGCTCCCTCGGCACGACCGCAGCCGCCACCAGCACTCTTTTCTTCATTTGGGAAAAAGGATCTTGTGGTGCTGAGGGCTAGGAAAGAGGGAAGAAGAGAAAAGGGAAGGAAGGAAGACCAGAGATGAAAGGAAGGAAGGAAGGAAGGAAGGAAGGAAGGAAGGAAGGAAGGAAGGAAGGAAGGAAGGAAGGAAGGAAGATCAGAGATGAATGAAAGGAAGGAAGGAAGGAAGGAAGGAAGGAAGGAAGGAAGGAAGGAAGACCAGAGATGAAAGGAAGGAAGGAAGGAAGGAAGGAAGGAAGGAAGGAAGGAAGGAAGGAAGGAAGACCAGAGATGAAAGGAAGGAAGGAAGGAAGGAAGGAAGGAAGGAAGACCAGAGATGGAAGGAAGGAAGGAAGGAAGAGGAAGAAGAAGAGGAAGGGTGGGAGGAAGAGAAAAAAGTGAGAGGGAAAGAAAGAAAGAAAGATTTTAGGAAGGAAGAAAGACAGAAAGAAAAAGAAAGATGGTAGGAGGGGTAGTCTTATACGAAGAGTATATCCCAAACTCTATATTTTCATTGGAAAAGTTGGGGGTCGTCTTATATGCCCAGTCGTCTTACACGCCGGAATATACGGTATATGGCTCTCACTGAAATAAATTTCCAAATTTTTTGCTTTCATGGCTCTCTTAGTCAAAAAGGTTCCCGACCCCTGGTGTAGGGTCTCCTGCTTGAGCAGGGGGTTGGACTAGATGACCTACAAGGTCCCTTCCAACTCTGTTAATCTGTTAAAAAAATCACTAGAAATGAATAACACCTAATTATAGGAATCTAAACTTTTTTTGAAGCTGTCTCTCAATCCAGCAGACAAGATGCCATGAAACAATAACTGATCTTAATTTATTAAATTTACATATTACGTTGCCATTCATTTCTGAGTTCAAGACAGACTTTGGATAAAATGTAAATATATAAATAAAATTGGAATTTTATTTATATATTTACAATTGGAATTTGGAATAAAAAAAGCATATCTAGTTAAACATAATTAAAATAAATCAATATGATTTAATCCACTTATTATAATTTTATTTTATATATCTGTAGAAAACTTCATATTTCTTTATGGACAAATCTTTGATTGACTTAAATGTTTAAGAATAAATGCCTGCTTTCTGAATAGTTATAGCAAGAATTGCTTTCTTATTTATTCAGAAAAGATTTTGTACAGTTAGAGACTCAGTCTCTAAATACTTAAAAAACAGTCAATCCTTTGAACTCAGTTTGGCTTATGTTTACAATTCAAATTGGAATTGGGAATTGGAATTAACAGTTGAAATAAATTACCAATTTATCAGAAACACTAATGTCCAAAGATCTCGCATGTGCACTTTGGGTTATATATGAAAAGATTGTATCTTCAAAGGATATTTCTCAGCTCAGACAGGATAAATTCTGTTAGGAGATATATATTTTTTGCTCCACATAAAGAATTTATAGATTTACAGCAGATTGGGGAAACTGTGAATAATCCATTCTGAAGATAATTTACAATCCTCCAGTTATAAGCTAGCATCAAAATCCCTTAGAGAACTCTTTTGGAATACATGGAGCTTGTATCAACAAATTTTAGGATTTTTATTCATTTAAATTGATTGATTTTAAAGGCCAGCTAACTCCAAAACAACTCCAGATGGCTTACACTTTTAAATAGTAGAAAAAAAAAAAAAGAAACTCTCCCACTGGCATCATAAACACTACTACTTCAGAGGAATATGTTAATGAAAGAAAGCATCACTATTAATTAATTGTTAATTGTAGATGCTCATAGTTTAATCTAAAGAATAGAATATAATTCAATTACACTTTTGATTAGGAATGTGTAAAAATGTTACTGCATTTTTTTTAAAAATTGCAAATATAACTATCCGATTAGCATTGGATTTTACCATTATTTTTAAGCAACATGGTTTAAATATTGCCTTAAAGAAGCTTCAAGAGGATCCATGTAAAAGATGTGTGGATAGAGAACATGCTTATGTAAAATTAAGAGTTTGCCTTTTCCAGAGACTTTCTAAATCAAAACAAAATGTCTCTGCTGTTAGGGCAGTCTCAATATTTTCATTCCTACTACTGATTGTTCCTCTGTCCTAGCACTGAGCTTGTAGGAGGCCTTTTTTCAGGACAGCCCCAACATTTCCTGGTATCTACATAACAGCCAAGCACAGGAACATGTAAACCATACTAGAAACAATATACTGGTAATTCAGAATTCCTGCTGCTACATATGCTTAGCACATTATCCCTCCCATTATGGGGGAGGTTGGCACTCTGCTGGAAATGTTGTCCCAGTTCATCTGGAGGAGGTTGGGATGAAGAATGCTTTTTAGAAGAGCTTTTTAGATCCCAGAAAGTAATGAGGACCTCCAGAGAGTGACAATATATTTTCTTGATTTAATTTAAATTCAATTTACAGGGCTCATGGGCTTATTTTGAAGAAAAATTATGCAAAATTGATAACAATTACAGTATGTTTTAGTGGCTTAAACATCTTCATATCTTCCATTATAACAATGACAAATTCAGTCAACAATTTGAATTTTATTTTTTTTACCAGGAATCAAACTGCACTTGTGTGGTATGGAAATCTGATGAATAATCTAGTTTGTACAGTACTTGTTATGATTGAAGCAATGAGTGTGTAATCATTCTTTGGGAGTCATTTTTAGTATTTATGAACCTGTACTACATTTCACAGCAGCATGTCTTCCAGAATTATAATTCATATTACATTATTACGAATTTCAGTGCGGAGGAAGTACAGGTAGTCTTCGACTTACAACCATTCATTTAGTGACCATTCAAAGTTACAATGGCACTGAAAAAAGTGACTTATGACCATTTTTCACTTATGATCTTTGCAGCATCCACCATCTGAATTACATTCGGACACTTGACAACTGACTCTCATTTATGACAGTGGCAGTGTCCGGGAGTCATGTGATCCCCTTTTGTGACTTTCTAACAAGCAAAGTCAATGGGGAATCCAGATTCACTTAACAACCGTGTTACTAATTTAAGAAGTGCAGTGATTCACTTAACAAATGTGATAAGAAAAGTCATAAAATGGGCAAACTTCACTTAACAAATTTCTCACTTACCAACATAAATTTTGGGTTCCATTATGGCTGTAAGTTGAAGACTACCTGTATATAATGCAAGTTAAGATGGGACAAGACTTCTTTAAGACAGCAAACAGGACACACAAAACAACTTCAGTAGCTTGCTACTTATACTGCTGGTAAATTTTAAAAAAATGAATTTTAGCATGACTACTAAAGTACGTACTGCCTTTGGAATACTGTATGTCAGAGAAATCTCCCCCCCCACCGCTCCATTATTTATTTAAATAAATAAATTTATTTATTTAGTGAGATTTATATACCGCCTCACAGTGCAAGCACTCTCTAAGCGGTTTACACCAGTAAGCAATGTATATTTATATTGCCCCCAACAATCTGGGTCCTCATTTTACCTACTTCGGAAGGATGGAAGGCTGAGTCAACCTTGAGCCGCTGACCTGCGGATCAGTGTCAGCTAAAGTGGCCTGCAGTACCTGCCTCTAACCTCTGCGCCACCTCGGCTCATTTCAATGTTAAAATGTTTAAATGTTCAGAATCCCATCTTAATTCTAGCTTAGTCCAGAATCTAAAGGAGCGGCTTAGGTCCTTCTATTCTGTTCTAAATGAAAATTAAATTCTGTTTTGAATTACCCTGATCAAATCAAATCTGAACTCTGGATGAAATACCTAGCTCATGGACTAGAGATATACTTGATTAATCTGAAGGTGTGTGAGCTTCTTGACCTCAATGAAGAGGTCAACGCACCAATCTTTTGTCTTTATATTGGCCTTATAGCAGTGTCATTATAGAACACTTAATAATTCAAGGAAAAAAAATAGTATTTGAAAGCAAAATTCATGGAGCTAATCAGTCCAGATCCCTCACAGTTTCCCACTGCCAACCGCAAAGAAAATTAATGTCATGCTTTTCTTCATATCCATATATGGCATATGTTTTTAACAAAGACATCTGTCTGAATCATTGGTGTTTGTTCTAAGCCAGGAGAAAAGAAAGAGTTACAGACAGACAGAAAACAGTCTGTTCTAAAAAGTGAAAATGAAACATACTTCCTTTAATTTTAAAAACGGTACTCAAGAAACATTCCAAGCATTTATTAAACAAGAAGGATATTAATATCTAGTTGTCTCAGCAGATTGAAATACATTTTTGGTAATGCCTCTGAAAAATGAAATGAAATAATGAAGCTTTCCCTATGTGTTTTCAACTTTTCAAAGTCCCCAGTTTTAAATTTATTTGAAGGATGAGGTGAGAAATGCTTACAGTACTTTTTATTGCAGTATAAAGATAACCAAGCTAAAATAAACCTTCCTACAACCCTACCAGTTTGACCTCTACTGATTTTTTTTTCCTGACTATTTCATACAATGAAAATCTCCATCCTTTTTCTTACAACTCTCTTCCTTTTTGCTCCATCGTACACAATTTAGTTAGCATTGAAAATGATAAATTCCCCCCCCCCAAAAAAATACAGAATGTTGTTGTTTTTTAATGTGGAATCAACCACATGTCCCTGTTGTGCCTGGTGTAAATTTAAACCTATAGGACATTTATTCAAATGTTTCTCTTCCCCCTTTTCATTTTAGGACTATAACTATGAAAGTCTAACTGATTTTAATACCATCATCATGCTTTCTTCCTTTCCTCTTCACTTTTTTTATTCTTTCCAACTCAGTTTTATATAAATTATTTAATTATTTCTGTTTGTTAGAATAACTTTCAAAAATTGAAGAGTACACTACCAAATCTTGTGTTGAAAGAGAAGCAAACATAAGGAAGATTAAGATCTGAAATATACTAGATTAATAGAAGAGAATATTTGTAGTTTAGATTGAAACATGGAATCCTTAGTGATCTCTTCGGAGCCTGCACCTGGGGGGAGGAGGAGGAGGAGGAGGAAGGAGGAGGAGGAGGAGGAGGAGGAGGAGGAGGAGGAGGAGGAGGAAGAAGAAGAAGAAGAAGAAGAAGAAGAAGAAGAAGAAGAAGAAGAAGAAGAAGAAGAAGAAGAAGAAGAAGAAGAAGAAGAAGAAGAAGAAGAAGAAGAAGAATCCTTAGTGATCTCTTTGGACCCTGCACCTGGGGAAATACGAGGAGGAGGAGGAGGAGGAGGAGGAGGAGGAGGAGGAGGAGGAGGAGGAGGAGGAGGAGGAGAAGAAGAAGAGGAGGAGGAGGAGGAGGAGGAGGAGGAGAAGAAGAAGAAGAAGAAGAAGAAGAAGAAGAAGAAGAAGAAGAAGAAGAAGAAGAAGAAGAAGAAGAAGAAGAAGAAGAAGAAGAAGAATCCTTAGTGCTCTCTTTGGACCCTGCACCTGGGGAAATACGAGGAGGAGGAAGAGGAAGAGGAAGAAGGAGAAGGAGAATCCTTAGTGCTCTCTTCAGAAGATGTTAACTAGTTGGGTAATGAAATGTCGACAAGTAAACAACAAAGCTCAGTAAGCACGGACTCTACAATACACTAGATCAGTGTTTCTCAACCTTCGCCACTTCAAGATGTGTAGGCATCTACCAGAATTCTGGGACCTGAAGTCCACACATCTTCAAGAGGCTAAAGTTGAGAAATACTGCATTAGATCTAACTAGAGATTGTCAAAAAGAAAAAGATTCTGGGGGAAAAAAGTCTCCCAACAATCCTTTGAGTGACTCATTGACTGGGAAAGTTGGTGACTACACCTTTCTTAAGCCCTAATGAGGAATTATTATTAAGAATTTGGAAAGAATTGTGGAAGCCCAACTGTTCCTGCTTCCCAACCTCCTCCTTTAACATCTTGCTTAAATGAAGAATTTGAAGGTATCTGTAGAGGACTTTAGGTTCACCTTAAGAAGGAAGAGGGAGGGAGAAAATGGTCATTCACCCCTGGGAAAGTAGAAAGTATGAGAAAAGGAATGGCTTCAGGGTAGAGGGATGCGCAGAGAGTCAAGGAATGCAGAGCCATTCATAGATAAAAGCCACAGTAAATCTCAGCCCTGTGAAAGAAGTGCAAGAAAGATACTCAAAATAGCCCCACCTTGAATCTCTTTGTAGTAAGAGAGGACAAAAGGAATTCTGGGAGGCTTTCGAAATTATGATGTCCTGCCTAACAACATTTAAATAGTCCTCCTGGTAGCCAATTCCTGATCTGGCCTATTTTGAAGGACTGATACCCACTTTAGTTTTGTTATTCTTGAAAATAGGCAGTGAAAGTTTTGAGGAAGGATTTTAAGATCCTGATAATATATACTCCAATGATTCAAGTAGCACTTCTAGTATCCCCTCAGGTGTCTGTTTTTGATCTGGCCTATCTCAAAGGGCAGATATTCAACTTGAAAAACTCACTACTCTGTCATCAGAGAGGCATTGAATCCTACTTTTAGACCAGGGCTGCATCAGGGTTGTGTTTGATCTCGGGGAGGGGGGAGGGGGTGTGGCTGGGGGGGCATGACCAAGGTGGGCATGGCCAGCTCGACGTCCTGAAGCTCTCTGCCAGCAAAAACAGAGCCTGGGAGGCCTGCACATGGCCCTCACGAGCTCCGTTTTGCTGGCAGAAGCACTGCGGGTCAGTTCTTC
This sequence comes from Diadophis punctatus similis, assembly GCA_023053685.1. Lineage (NCBI taxonomy): Eukaryota > Metazoa > Chordata > Lepidosauria > Squamata > Dipsadidae > Diadophis > Diadophis punctatus. The sequence goes on along the minus strand of JALIGW010000003.1, from coordinate 6,675,536 downwards.
ACTGTTTTCAGGACAGGCCTGCAGACCAGATCCAAGATCTAAACACCCCGTGGGCCAGATCCAGCCCGTGGGCCTTGAGTTTGACACCCCTGTTTTAGCCCTTCAAAATGGCAAGGGATTACAGAGATTAACAGAGTTGGAAGGGACCTTACAGGTCATCTAGTCCAACTCCCTGCCCAAGCAGGAGACCCTACATCTGCCTCTACCTAGGATTGAACTCACAACCTCCTGATTGTGAGGCAAGAGCTCTACCTCTAGGCCACAGCAGCTGGTCTATTTTTGGAGCACCTTGTCTGTAGAAGAAGCTCTTGAGGCATTGTTGCAGCATCAACTGCAAGTGGTTCTGCAATTAAACCTACACAAGGTCATAAAAATTTTAACAAAGCTACTGGGTTGAAGCAATTGATGGAAAATTCTATTAATATGCCCCATAACAGTAAAGCAGCATTCCTGGAATCCTCGCAATAACCGTTCCTTAACATGGTCTACCTCAAAGGGATGACAATATCAAACAATTTTTCATAGTTGTATACATGTCTGTTCCATAAATCAAGATGTTGACTGAATATTTTGGCATTTTTCTAGGGGTTCAGAACAGAGGTGGGTTCCTGCCGGAGCTGCCCAATACACAGCTCCGGTAGGGAGCGGCGGATTTCGCAACCGCTCCGGAGCCCTCCCTGCCGGTCCACTCGGCGCGTCGCCATTTTGGGGGGGTGATTTTTGGTGATTTTCGGCAATTTTGCTTCTGCGCATGCGCGGAAGCAAAATCTTGCCAAAATCTCCTGAGGGGACGTGCACGGGTGCGAGATTTCTGCGAGATTTTGCCTCTGCGCATGCGCAGAAGCAAAATTGTGCCAAAATGTCGCACGCGCGTGCGTCCCCTCATGAGATTTCAGCGCAATTTTGCGCAGCAAAATCACGCAAGGGTGCGCTCGCGCATAGTGAGCGCCTCCCCGAAGCGTGGAGATGCGCGCGCATGGCTCCAGCAGCGAGGTAAGTGAGCAACACGCCCCTGGTTCAGAATAGCATGCCTTATTTATAAATCCCCAATTGATGTTTCCAGAGGAACTATTCTACACCAGATAGAAGGCATCATATAATTACTTTATCTCTTGTAAAATTTTGTGAATGAAGCTGAGCAATTGCACAATTGTCTAGGTTGTTTTTTGGTTTTTTTGCCCAATTATATCCTTTGACTAAGTAGTGACAACAACTACCCAATCTTGGCTAATTGTGAAAAAACTAAATAGTCAGAACTTGGTAAATTCTTAGATGGGAGACCACAAGGAAATCCCAGGACTATAACTTAGATTGGGATGATTTTAAATAATCTAAATGAATGAATGGCAAACTAATTCTGCACTGATTTTTTTTTTCAACTGTTCATGTAGTCACCCAGAATTTGGTTCAATTCAACAATGTCTATGTTACTAATATTCCTACTTAAAAGGGACTGCCTTACATATATTTCAACAAAGTTCATATGTATCTAGATTTAATAGACACCACACCTTGCTTATTATTTGAAGGCCTGCAAAGCATTGTTGCCAATCTAGGGTGTTACATTATTTTAGCTTGATTTCTCCAGGCATTATTAGGTAGTTGGTAATGCAAGTTTCTATTCCACCCTCAATTCTGAGTGTTTAAATTCTAACAGAACCACACCCTTCATTTCAGCGATTTAATTCAAGTATAATTGCAAGCAGCCTGTATCTTAAATTATTTTGGACAATTTTGAATTCTGGAAGTAATTCTATATTTCACCAACTTATGGAAACTGGAAAAAAAGAACATAATAAAAGACAGATATAACACAATCACCATAGCAAAAAGTTTATCAAGCTTTCCTTACAATAAAAAAGCCAGTTTGCTGAAATTTCCATTTAAGATATTTCTGTTCTTAATACAGTTTTCCAAACTGCATTGCTGATTGATTGGCATATTTTGAATGTGAAGAACATGGAAGGTGCACCACCACTAAATGACTATCTAGATAGCTCCTTGATAATTATAAAATGTGTATTTATCAGACATGAAACTATGCAGGGGTGAAATCCAGCAGGTTCTGGAGAACCGGTAGCGGAAATTTTGAGTAGTTCAGAGAACTGGCAAATACCACCTCTGCCTGGCCCCAGAGTGGGAAGGGAATGGAGATTTTGCAGTATCCTTCCCCTGCCACGCCCACCAAGCCAGGCCCACAGAACCGGTAGGGAAAATTTTTGAATTTCACCCCTGGAAACTAGTCACTCATATCTATATCCACCGTTTACTGTTGACTTTTATCTGAACATATGAGCAGACTTTCAAATAAAGCATCTTATCCTTTTCATTTTCTACAAATGCTTGTCCAGGTGTACTGGGCCCCCAGAAATGTTGGAAGTACAGATTATGTATGAAGCGGTTACTTTACTATTTTCTTATTCATTTTGATTTAAGGAAATGTAATTATTATCTTCTATTCTGCATGAATCAGATCCTACCTGTAATATTGTATTCTAAGTACCACACTTTTGGAAAGGTACTGATAAATTAGAGACTGGGCAGAGAGGAGCAACCAAAATGACAAAGGGTCTGGCAGGGATGTCCACCACAAAAAAGGTTGATAAAATTGGGTCGGTCATGTGATGCATTTTACAACCATCATGACTTATTACTGTAATGGGCAGACTCCATTATAGTCATAAGTCGAGGACTACCTGCACATACAACATAAAGCAGAATTATTCAGGGATGTCTTTCAGAAGACAGGGTCTAGAAACAATGTGTTTAAACTATTGTCCAAGGAAGTAGATTTCCTAACGCTAAAAGATGTTCAACAGATTGTTGGGGATGATATGAAAATAGAATTCTCTATTTTGCAAGAGATCGGACTAAATGAATCCCACAATTTCTAACAATGCTTACATTTCATTAATTTTTTTTTAATGAAAGCTGCTAGATACTAAGTTATGGATTGGATACCAAATATCATACTTACAAATACATACCTTCTGTTGTATAAATACATACCTGCTGTTCCCTTTGGGGATAAACAGCATTACGTGGAAAGCACAGCAGGGTAGTAAGAAATATCTAAAACAATTAAAACCCTGAAATTTAAAAATTTATTTATTTATTTATTTATTTATTTATTTATTTATTTATTTATTTATTTATTTATTTATTTATTTATTTATTTATTTATTTATTTATTTATTTATTTATTGGTTCTTCTATGCCGCCCTACTCCCGAGGGACTCAGGGCGGCGTACAGCAATGTATAAGAACACCAGATAATAAATAGCAATTAAAACCAAGTTAAAAAGTTAAAAACATTAGACATTAAACAGTTAAAAATATTCACCATCAAACATACTGGGGGAGAGCTCAGATTGAACTAGTTTCAACCCCCTGCCTGCAGGAAGAGCCATGTCTTGACGGCTTTTTGGAAGGTCAGCAGGGTGGGGATGGTTCGGATCTCTGGGGGAAGTTGGTTCTAGAGCATGGGGCCCCCCCCACAGAGAAGGCCCTCCCCCTAGGGCCCGCCAGCCGACATTGTTTGGCTGATGGGACCTGGAGGAGACCCACTCTGACCCACTCAAATGAAACATAACTAAATCTAGTTTACACCAATACCGTTTATTATATTTCTCCATACCTTTCTATGCTTGCAAGTCATGCTTGCCTCCACCACATCCATATGTTGTCTTTTCTTCTTTAAATATCTCATCTCTTTTGTTTTGAGACTCTCATTATTTCATCCAGTCCTCTCAGCCAGGCTTTCTTTCGTATAACTGCTTTGCAATTGTATCTTCATTTATTCTCTTTCTTTGACCAAACCATTTCAATTTACTTCTTTTCTACTGGTCATTCACTTTTGTATACAACTCACATTCTTGAGCCTACATCTATTTTTACCATGTACACTGCTTAAGCAATGTATTCCCCTTGCATTTAATTCACTTTTCTTTTTCTCCTGACATTTCTAGCTTTATAAATTGAGCAGATCTTCTCAAACAGAGAAATGGCAGTAAAGATAGTCCTTGACTTACAACCGTTCATTTAGTGACCGTTCAAAGTTACAATGGCACTGGAAAAAGTGACTTATGACTGTTTTTGTGGTACAAACACTATGTTTCAGAATGCAAGAACAAAATTATTATTATTTATTATTAATGAGATTTATATACCGCCTCATAGTGCAAGCACTTTCTAAGCGGTTTACGCCATTAAGCAATGTATATTTACATTGCCCCCAACAATCTGGGTCCTCATTTTACCTACCTCGGAAGGATGGAAGGCTGAGTCAACCCTGAGCCCGTGAGATTTGAACAGCTGAACTCAAATGATCACAGTCAGCTAAAGTAGCCTGCAGTACTGCTCTCTAACCGCTGCACCACCTCGGCTCATCATTATTGAAATTATTGAACTTTTAATCGGTTTACTAATAAGTTTCAGTTTTACACACATTTTTCAAACTCCATTTCCTTAAGGTTTGGTTAACTTGCTACAGCTTATCAAAATTTTGCTAAAAATGTTAACCATATTCTTATGACGGCTGCCAGAAAGGTAATTTCAGACCAATTCTCAAAAACAACTTTTGTTGTATCATCTAAAGATATAATATGCCCTATTGCTTCTTCCTGCAGTAGCATAAAATGCAATTGTACATTATTGACAGGATTATCCAATGGAAGTTTAAAAGCCCATGTTTTGCATTTTGAGATGAAAAAAAGCCAATAAAAAATTAAAACAATGAAGAATATCAGAATGGTTCAAGCAACCAGCAAACAAAGTCCTTGACTTACAACAGTTCATTTAGTGACCATTTGAAGGCTCTACAATTAGGGGCTTATGACCATTTCCCACACTTATGACAATTGCAGTATTCTCATGGTGACGTGATCAAAATTCAGCTGCTGCTTGGCAACTGATTCATATTTATGACGGTTGCAGTGTCCCAGGATCATGTGATCGTAACCTTCTGACAAGCAAAGTCAATGGAGAAGCCAGATTCACTTAATAACCATGTTACTAACTTAACAACTAAGTGATTCCCTTAACAACTGTGGCAAGAAAGGTTATAAAATGGGGCAAAAGTCACTTAACAAATGTCTCAGTTAGCAACAGAAATGTTGGGCTCAATTGTGGTTGTAAGTTGAGGACTACCTGTGGTTGCTTATTGATCAGAATGCATCATTAAACCATCGCAGGTAAAATTTTCATTTCCCTTCAGAATCCTTTGATCAAAAAAAATTGTAAGTGGATTTTGCTGTGAGGAAAACAAGTCTGCCACCATAATCTTCACAGTGTTAAGGATCTACAGGTAGTCTTTGACTTACAACAGTTCATTCCGTGACCGTTCAAAATTACAATGGCACGTAAAAAAGTGACTTATGACCATTTTTTACCCTTACCACCATTGCAGCATCCCCATAGTCATGTGATCAAAATTCAGAGGCTGGGCAACTGACTCATATTTATGACGGTTGCAGTGTCCCATTTGCGACCTTCTTATAAGCAAAGTCAATGGGGAAGCCAATTTCACTTAACAACCAGGATACTAACTTTAACAACAGTAGTGATTCACTTAACAACTGTGGCAAGAAAGGTCGTAAAATGGGGCCAAACTCACTTAACAAATGTTTCACTTAGCAACAGAAATGTTAGGCTCAATTGTGATCGTAGGTCGAGGACCTGTGGTCTGCTGCATTTAAGCCAATTGTTTTCATACTTTCACTTTTCCGGTCATCAAATATTAAAATTTTGAAAAGGTTAAGAAATATGCTTGGTGCATTGCATGTGTGGTTTGGCTTGAGTCTTTGGCAACTCTAAAGTGTTTATTCTCATGATTCAAAAAGGAATAATGAAAAACACTGTTGTTTAAATTTCAGAAAAGTGGTAACATGTATTATTTCACACAAAACATTGTAAACTGCTGTGAAGATATATATTTTCCTATAGTTCCTTTAACATTACTGTATCCCCTTGATATATTTTCATGCTACATAGTAGTGGAAGTATCTTGCATTTTTGAGATAAGCATAAAATTCCTTCTCGTTAAAGAAAGGTCCTGTTAGATTTGTAAGTGGTTTAAAGATACAGAACCAAGAACAATAATATGGAAGTAAAGTCGATCTATTGTACTGGCTTGGCTGCCATTACTAGATTACTTGCAGATGGTTCTCATTCAAATGTTGGGTAAGCTTAAAATATATTGGATTTTCTTCTTTAAGCAAGGCATGTCAAATCAGAAAGGATATGCCTGTTTTATGCTCTTTGCTGTGAATGACCTTTTTGTCTCCTGTTTCTATACGAGAGGCTTTGTTCATTAAAAAAGATCAGCATCTGTCTGTCCACGTAAGCAGCAAGTGATAAGTTTAGTTCCCATACTCAGCTAATTTGTTCAATAAAATCATGCTACTGCAATGGAGGACTTTTCTCACAGTCATGAAGATTTCATGGTTATCAGTTGGATTTCCTTTACATTTCTTCAGATCTTTTTAGGAAATTATTATGAACATAAATGTAATATTCTGTTGGCAAACAATAACCACAATTTTAGTGCAGAAGATGAGTCAAGCAATTAAACTGTTTCTACACTGAAATATTCTTTAATTAACAAATTATGGATTGTACATGATATAGGTAGCCTTCAATTTATGACAATTGAGACCAGAATTTCCATTGTTAAACAAGAAAGTTAAGTGAGTCACACTTGATTTTATAATATTTTTTGCTATGGTTGTTAAATGAATCACTGTAGTTAAGTGGCCATTAAGTGAACCCAAGTTCCCCATTGACTTTGCTTTTTGGAAGCCAGCTGGGAAGGTTGCAAATGATGATCACATGACCTCAGCGTGCTTCAACCCAGGGGTGGGTTCCATTTACCTTCGCCACCGGTTCGCATTGCGACGTTTCACTCGCGCACACATGTGCATCCCTTCGTGTAATTCTGCTTCCGCGCATGCTCAGTAGCTATAATCAGCCCGAAACACAGCTGAGGAGCTGATCAGCTGTGCTTCGGGCGAAGGAATAAAGGTAAGTATAAACCCAGGGGCGGGCGGGAGGGCCCTTTTTCAAGCAGCAGCAGAGGAAAAAACTTCCAAACAGTAAAAAAATTCGAGAATCTTTTAAAAAAAAAGATGGCATGGACCGGCATCCAACCAAACCGGATCCATGACGCCATCGTGACGTCACCAGCGGGTTGCTACCGGTTCGGGCGATCCGGTCCGAACCGGGAAGAACCCATCCCTGCTTCAACCATTGTAAATACATGCCTGTTGCCAACTGCCCAAATTTTGACCATATGACTGTGAGGATGCTATGATGGTCATAAGTGTAAGGACTGGTCGTAAATCACTTTTTCAGTGCTGTTGTAACTTCAAACAGTCACTAAACAAATGTTTGTGAATCGAGGACTACCTGTAATACGTGCCCTCAAGACGTATTATTTTTATCAAGCCGGGCTGGCGTGAAAAAGTTTTTGGGTTTTTTTAAAATTTTAAGATTTTACTAAATTTTAATTGTATTAAATTAGGGCCACATAGAATATTTTCTTTTAAATGTATTTTAATGTTTATATTGTATTTTTTACTTGGCTGTTCACCGCCCTGAGTCCCCTGGAGAAGGGTGGTATATAAATTTAATTAAACTAAACTAAAAAACTAAACTGTATAGCTAAATGCAGCATATATTTAATCGTCTTTAATCTGACTTCTATAATCTGAGTAATGGAAACCATTTCACTTAGATTATTCTACCATTTGATCTTTATATTTTTAGGTTTAGCTGGAACCGTAATTTAAATACATATTGTATTTATATTTATTCTATTCAAGGCAAGAAAGCAAGAAATGATATTCCACATTGGAATCATGGTAACCAACAACACTTGCTGCAACAAATCTTCAAAAACGTCTTTAATTTGTCAATGTTATTTAAGTTCCTGACACACATTTATCAGTTTGTATATCAAGGAAATCTGTATATGTAGAAAGTGAGGGAGATAGATGAGTTCTTAAAAAGAATTTTAGGGGCTTTTATAAATATTTCCTGTCAGAACTGATTATATCTAAAGAGGAAAGCGTGTTAAATGTAAAAGTATTCATTTATTTGAACTGTATTAACTGCACTTTTTCTTTTCTTTTATGACAGAAACTAACACTAACAGTAGTTAGAATGGCAAGGGTGGGGGGGGGAGTCTTTTTTCTTAATGTATTTATTTAAAGTATTATAATTCATCCACAACAGAGATGATTCTGTGGCAGGGTACAAGTGTTGCTTCTAAATCTGAAGGTTCATGTAATTTAAGGCCATATGGCAATTAAAAAATAAACAACCAAATAAATATGCCCATGTCAAATAAAAAATACAGTTGATAGGATCTATTTAAATAGACATTTATAGCTCATATTTCAGAGACTTGTGTGGAATTCCCACTTAATCTTGCTATATAGTTCTTTCTCTAATGTTTCTTAACCTCAGCAACTTTTAAGAAGTGTAGATGTTGAATTCCTCAGCCAGCATGAGGAATTCTGGGAGTTGAAGTCCACCAATCTTAAAATGGCCAATGTTAAGAAACACTGTATGGTACTAATCCTTCTGAAGCAAGTTGAGGTAAAAAAAAAATAGAGCTGCAAATGTCTCCCCAACTTCTGAAAGAAGAAAGCCAAAGCTTTATGGCTTTCATTACCTCAGAAGGAAAGACTAAACAGATTAAATCTTTAGAAAAGTAAAAGAATGTCCATGTGTCTTAGAAAGTATGGGATAATAGAGACCTGAACATTGCAAATACTAGCCAAATCAGTCCCCTGCAAAGAACAGGAGCTCCCCCCCCCCAAGGTCAACCCACAACAGCCATGGTTAATCCAGGCCCTGCTGACCACATCCGGGGAAAATATATACATTGGTAACCCTGAAGCCTTTTTTTTAAAGATAATGGTATCCAATTTTCTTCATAGGCCCTCAGAATACAAACAGGTGTGTTCACACTGCAGCCCAGCAAGCAGACTAGGCCCACCTTTACCATGATTTGATTGGCTGTTTTTCTGAGGCAAGATAAAGAGATAAAGATAAAGCCAGACTTTCAGTCTGAATCTGCTTTTTTCCATGGGTTGAGTGTAACAGGTTGTTCTCTCCTGTTTTTGTTTAAATCTTTGTTTATTTCCTTATGGCTTGCTTGACAGAGACAGACTGGTCTTTGTTCACTTTATTGGATCAACACCAATTGGCCCTCAGGAAAACCTCAGCAAAACCCCATGTGGCCAGCTTCAGTTGTGAAATCTCTAGGTAATGTCAGCCTAACACAACCCAGATTATAATTTGAGTCTGCTATGATAAGAACCAAGAAAGAGAGAATCTTGTCAAAAGATGGTTGAACTGGCCAAATGCTAGTTGTTGCTGAAGCCCATTATCACTAGTATCCTGGTAACTTCCCATGGCTGCCTCCCAAAATAACCCACAAATGTCTGTCACTCCAGGTAACAGACCATGTCAGACCTCACCAAAGCAATAGCAATAGCACTTACTTATATACCGCTTCATAGTGCTTTACAGCCCTCTCTAAGCGGTTTACAGAGTTCAGCATATTGCCCCCAACAATCTGGGTCCTCATTTTACCCACCTCGAATGGATGGAAGGCTGAGTCAACCTTGAGCCTGGTGAGATTTGAACAGCTGAACTAGCAGTTCAGATTGCAGTGCTGCTTTTAACCACTGCGCCACCATAGGCTCCTTAAAAGGGGTTGACATCCTTCAGAGACTACTTCAAATAGAGCAGAAACCCAATTTTCTGTTACCATATAATAGCAGGAATACAGGTAGTCCTTGTTTACTGACAACAATTGGGACTGGAAACATGGTTGCTAAGTGTAACTGCAACTGTGCTTCATCTTACATCAACTTTGCTTTGCTTTACAGAGCTATAAATGCTGTAAATGCAAGAATTCATCATATAGTTATTTTTTCATCACTGTCTTAACTGTGAACAGTTGCCAAGCAAGGATTACCTGTACTTGTTCTGAAGTAAGAGAATTTAATGAGTTTAGTTTAGTCTGATGAAAATGTATCAGCTAGCACGCACTATACTTAGCTACACAGAATTATGTTCACACTGTTGTAGCACACAAGAACATCCATGGTTGGGAACAGCAAAAGCAATGTTTATTAAGCTGCTTCTAAAGCTTTTATTTGAAACACTTTAGGTCTAAAAAGTTCAATTTTTAGGCAGTTAAGATCTTTTTCTTCTCCAGGAAGTGTAAAATGTTAGTTTAAAAACATGCCCTAAAAAGTATGCTGACTTTAAAAAAAATAGCTGATATTTAAATCAGTTCAAATCTGTTTCTGTTAAAATCTGTGTCTATTATTCTATGAAAGCTTGGAAACAACTTCCAGCAGAGATAATGGGTCAATCAGCAGTAACTGAGTTACTGCTTGGGATAAATACAAGTCTATCATTTGATTAAAAAAAAGTAAAATAATATTAAAATTTAAAAAATAAATAAGGGAAAAAACCCTCAAAAGCAGACTCAGTGGACTGCTGGGTCTTTTCCTGACATCAGTTTTCTATGTTTCTGTATTGTAGTGGCTGCTTTATTATTGCTTCTGTTTTGAAAATGTGAAGCTGTCTTGCAAATTCTCAGTCTCATTTATAAACGTCTAGTAAAGGCTGGAGGAAGAAAATGGAGAAAGGCTCTATGCTAGGACATGGAGTTGCCCAATACCACATATGCAAGCTTTCCTTGCTTTTTATCCACTTCCAATCCTTAGTACAGGCCATCCTTGACTTACAACAGTTTGTTTAGTGGCCATTTGAAATTACAACAGCACTGAACTTTTGAGTTATAAGAGGTTAAAGAATTAGAGAAATATTTGAATTAACAATTGCTTAGTATAGTTTACTTTTTATGTTTATTGAAGAGGTATAATGTTGGAAGAAGGAAGATCTATCCAGTATTGAGGAAATGATGTTGATGGTTGTGTAATTGAATGAAATGGCGAAAGAAAGACTTTTCTTTTTTTTCTTTTTATTATTATTCTTTAAAGGTTATATAAATGAAGGATACATAATGGAGTAAATTAACAGCCGGAGATATTGTTCTGTTGATTGATTAATAATATGCTTGATTTTTTAGATTATGCTTAAAAGGTTTTGAGTAACAAGGAGTTAAAGATCTAGAGAAATTTTGAAATTAAGAATTTGTTAGCATAATTTAATTTTATTACTATTGAATATTACACCTTGTGCTTTTTCTGGGAAGTCGGGGTGGTGGTGGACGAGAGGGGGGGGAGGATGGGGAAAGGGGAGGGGGATGGGGGAAGGGGGGGAGAAAAAGAGAAAAATGTTTGTACTTTGTACTAATAAAACTTTTTACAATTAAAAAAAACAGCACTGAAAAAAGTGACGTGACCATTTTTCACACTTATGACCATTGCAGCATCCCCATGGTCACGTGCTCAAAATAGGGATGCTTGGCAACTGGCTCGTATTTATGACGGTTACAATGTCCCAGGGTCATGTAATCTCCTGGGATTAAGTGATCTTCTGACAAGCAAAGTCAATGGGGAAGCCACTTTCACTTAACAACCATGTTACTAACAACTGTAATGATTCACTTCACAACTGTGGCAAGAAAAGACATAAAATGGGACAAAACTCACTTAACAAATGTCTCATTTAACAACATAAAATATGGGCTCAGTTGTGGTCATAACTCGAGGACTACTTGTACAATGTTTCTTAAGCTTTTTGCTCTTAGGGTCCCTTCCCACTTTTAAAAATTAGGGGGGGACCCCCAAAGAGCTTCTGTTTGTATGAGTTATATTTATCATTATTTATCACCCTAAAAATTAAAATTAATGCATTCATAAAATATTAATTGAATCATGTAAAAATAACAACATTGAACCCACTAGCTATAACATAAATGTATACAATAATATACAATGCGAAGAGTGATATTGTTTTAAATTGTTTTGAAAATATCTTCAATATCTAGTAAATAATTTTGCTTTTACATCTCACCAACAAATGAATAATAAGCTGCCCAGATTCACCATGTAGGGAGATGGGTGGCATAAAAATTTAATAAATAAATGAATTAATGCAAAAATTGAAATATGGATTTCTAGTTGAAATGTAGCTTGCATTTGCTACTTTCATTAGCATTATTCACTGTAACATCTGTAATGAACAATGATTGGCTAAGTTTTCAGCCTATATTAATTGTACATAAACTAACATTTGAAATTAAAGAAAAGGAAGACACTGAATATTTTGAGGTATGGGATCTGTTTTATTGATGGTTAAATGAGAGACAGGAGTTAAACTCTTAAAATTACAAGAGAAATTAATTTTATTATTAGGGTTTATTACTGTAACTTATTAATTTTGATTAGTATTAACAATATGCATTAATATTATGAGGGAAAAGCACTGTCATTATGCGATTACTATTATTATTACCATGATGAATATTACTCAAAAGAATTGTAATCAGACAACACACTGTCTATATGGATTTTGAACATGTTGCTCTTTCTATTTCTATTAATAAAAAAAATAAAAAAATAATTGTATATAAGCAGCTCTAATGCTTTGAATTATCCTTTTTGCACATACAAACACAAATCACTTGAAAGTTTGCATTCCCCAAATGAAATTGGGAATGCTGTTTTTTAATTTAAGAAATTTGATACCACTGCGATGAACAATTTAGTATTTCTAACTTTAATTTGAAATAATAAATCCTAACCCACATTTACTGAAACAAACATTACAAGAGATTAATTTTGCATCTTTTAAAATTTCTGTTGTGAAATAATATTTCTATTTCTGTTGCCAAAAGAAAAACTATGCTCATGCTGTGACTTGTTGGAAATGAGCTGACAGGCTTTATCCTTGTGTGATACACTGTTGTTCCTTACTGTTCAACAGTTTAGATTTGTCTGTAATAACTGCTGAGGTGTTTTTTTTTTCTTTTTGGCATGTTTGGCCAGTCATATAACTTTTTATTGAGGGTTACTTCATATTTAAGCAGTGAGAGCTAAACGTAGGAAGGAACTTGTGCAATTTCTTTGAATGAGTGTGTCAGTCAAATCTTTATCTTCCCATATTTAAAATGCTCTCAAACTTTGTTGGCTCCAAAAACCTTAGATCTTAAGCCTGCACATGAAACCTGGATCCTCTGGGCCTCATTACTTATTTACACATTTCTAAAGATTAAATAGAAATCTGTCTGGTTAAATGATGTGGTTTACAAAGAACAATAATATTGTTTAATATACATGGATCATTAATTATTACAACTGTAAGTACTGAAAGAAGTGAAATAACTTAGAAAAAGGAATGGCTAATCAATAATACCAGGGTTGTCCATTTCCTATTAGCTCAATTTTATTCTGAAACATTTCATATTGCTCATGAAAACATGAGCAATAAGTAGAGAAAGCTAACCCCTAATCTTTTTAAATGACAAATATTAGTCCTCTTAACAATACCTCTAGAATCATATTTAAAAAGCACTCAAAAGTAGCAGCGAAGAAACACTAAATTTTGAGGCTCTTTTTTGCCATTCATTAAATTACTGAGTTCCCATCTAAGAAAGTACTATCTATCTATCTATCTATCTATCTATCTATCTATCTATCTATCTATCTATCTATCTATCTATCTATCTATCTATCTATCTATCTATCTATCTAGTGTGTGTGTGTGTGTGTGTGTGTGTGTGTGTGTGTGTGTGTGTGTGTGTATATATATATATATATATATATATATATATATATATATATATATATATATATATATATATATATATATATATATATATAGTCTTTCCCATGTGAATGTGTGTGTGTGTGTGTGTATACACACACACATTCCATCAAAATACACACACACACACACACAAGTACAGAGAGAGAGAGAGAGAGCAGTACTAATGTACTTACAGTGCATGATACATTTCGCCTCCCCCTGCCACACACACAATGTTGTTATCCAGCCAAAACCTTCATATAATTAAAAACCACAGGCACTCATTCAAAGTGTCAGATCAAAAGGTTAATGTGCTATGGTAGAGAGGAAGTACTTATATTATATCCTTGAACTTTTATTTTAAGTTTACAGCATTTAAAAACAAGTTAAGTCAAACTCTGGCCAAAGCTAATATTACATCATATGATTGAAAAACATTAATCATAGCTGTTTTAAATCAGTTGATCCAAATATTTGGCTTGATGAAAAAAAGCTTGTGAGGACTGGCTAGAAATGCACTTCTTAAGGCTGAATCTTAAACATAAACTGATTTCTACTACTGGAAGCAAGACAAAGCACTATGAAATGTTTCTAGAATCTTCAAAAATCTCAAAAAAAGAAGAAGGCAATAATGGAAAATATTTTGGGAAACTTGGGAAATGATATACAATCTGTATGAAATTATATCTTGTAACATCTTTCAGCTCCGAGGTACTGAGGGCAATAGAAAATGTTATTGAAGACGTTATCATGAGTTTGTCCAAAAATAAAGCACCTATTCTTATCTTAAGAAACAGATCTGACTGGGGAAATATACAGTAAGTAAACCATGCTTGCGAATGTATTATATGCAAACATTATAGGTAAAATATGAATTGAATATTTATATCTTTATTAAATCTTATTAAATCTGTAACCTTTGATTTAAATTGCAAGTGCCAAAGAAAACATTATGAAAAATTTTGGTTAACAACCTATATTCTGAAGCATTAGATTAGGCTCAAGCAATTCTATAGTCTTTGAACCAGAATCTAATTCTGTACCTACTCTTGATCAGCAAGGCTTCAGTTTATTTCTGGTTTACCTGCAGCATAGTTAAAAATCTCCCTAAAATAGTCTTTCCATTGAAATGCTGATGCTCTGCAGAAATTGTGAACAGGTATTCTTCCCTTTTGCTTAATAATCCCAAATCCTTACTGCAAGGCTTATGCTGACACTTTTAGGAATTTCCCCTCCTGGCAGGAGCTGTTCAGTTTATGAATAGAACTGAGGGTTGACAAATATCTGTGTAAGGTGAGGATAGGACATTTTTGAAACTTCAGAACCTTGTATAATTTGGAGTGACATTGATCAAATTCTGCTTTTTGCACTCCTAATGATCAGCTTATTGGAGTTTGTACTAGCCAGCTGATTGATATTCTCAGGAGAAGAGGAGGCAAAGCATGGAAGTGTCATTAGTAACACTAGTAACACTCCTTAGTAACAAGGAATGACATGGAAACAAATCAGCTGCCAATTAAGTGCTCACTATACAGGAAATTAAATAGTGATTCGAACTGTTAGCTTAATATGGAAGCCAATGGAGATGGCTGACAGAAAAGAGAAAAAAACAATAACCTAGGAAATCAAAGAATTGTTGGAAATGATAGTGTGGAATTTCAATAGTAGGGATTGCAGATTATAGGCAGGTCACTATGACAGAACTATTCCTGAATCTTATCAATAAAGATCTACAAATATAGAATTGTTAATAGATGTGTCTTCTTTATTATCTATTTTTTAAAATGTTTTAACTGCTATGAAAGAAGAAAGGGCACTAGAAATCAAGATCTATAATACTAGTGAAGAATTTATTCTATTTTTTTTTCACTTCGTTTATTATGCAGCTACATAATAGGTTTTTGGATTTTATAATTCAGATTTTTGCAATTGACTTAAATTGTATTACATTTGGTAACATGAAAATTATTATTGCTATTATTCAATTTTACATTCTTCAGTTTTTGTCTACTAAAATTTGGGAGGGACCACATTGATGATAGAACAAAATTTTACAATTAGAATTTTTCAGGAACAGCAGCATAACCAAAAGCTAATGTCAGGGTTCCAAGTAATAGATCCATCGCAAGCAAAACTCCGAGGCATGTGGATTCCTCAAAGAATAGCTTTATTGGAAATATCAAATTGGCACATATCTGGTGAAAACCAACTCTGAGGGGCCCCTTGGTTTTCACCTAATTAAAAGTAAAAGTTTTTCTCCCAACCCCAAACAATCAGTCACATGGCCCAATCAATGCAGTGTCCGCTGGTCTGGTGACATCACTCCTCCTTCCTCCGGCCAGGTGTGAGAATGTCCTTGGTTCCTAGGCAAAAGAATTTTATTTTGACTACACAACCCCAACTATCACTAATGCCCCCTCTCTATCCCTCGCTCCAGTGTGGCAGCACTGAAGCTCCAAGATGGCTTCAGCCAGGTCAACTTCAGGGTTGACAACTACATAATAGATTAAACATTGCAACTCTAGCTCAATCTATAACTAAAGGTTTGGCTAACATGTTTTGTTAGAGTTAATTTAGTCTGGATTTGTGAATTTCAGAATAGGAAATTTTGAAGTCTATGTTCACCTCCTTGAGTACTATGAAATAAATACAATAATAATTGGAGATCAAAGTTTAAGCACAAAGAAAATAAGTACATTTCTGAGTTTAGATTCACCTGATTTTGTGTGTGTGTGTGTGTATTAAAGCAAACCAAAATAATTTTATATATAATGCTATTACCTAATCATGTTACCTAATCACATTCTTTCTAAATATAAGGAAAATTGAAATTTGACTGTAATTTGTATCAAATTTAAATGACAAAGAGTTTTCTGTGCAACCACTGAAGTAAAATGAAATTAGACATGATGACTAACTTACTCTGGATCCATTTCAGTACCTTGAGAAATCACAAGTTTTCTAAGACTAGAAAATTATTATGATTTTATAATGTAGTGTCTTCTGCCACCTTAAGGATATAAAAAGTAATGACTTTGGACAGCAAAATGCAACATTAATAACTGTTTCCTAATATTTTGTATAAATGAGCCCCGTATTTCATTGTACTTATCCATACAAAGTCTATATCTATAGGCAATCTGCTCATAAATAATCAGGATTTCAATCCATTAAATAAATGGGAGTGTACAGAATGTGTTTCATTCTGGACTTTAAAAATGTTTCAGCCCCTTTTGTGTAGGTAGTGGTACTGTAACTGCCTCTCTCCACCAAGGTCATCTTTTTTGTCCCTACATTTATGAATCCTTGTTGAATTTCAGAGAAAGTTTGAGATTTGGGGATTTTCTCTGAGGTGGGCAGTTTGACTGAGGCCTTAGTCACTTCCTGGAATAGGGGTGCAGGAGCTTGGATTGTACCGTCCCCATTGTGTACTCTCTGGGTGTTGGTCCTGGGGTGCATCATGTTTCATTGGAGATGAAGCACCAGGTGAGACATCTGGAGATCCATTGGAGGAAGACAAAGAGAAAGACAAACTGGTTTTTATGATTCAAAGCCCATATTGAGAATTAACTTGAAGTGGTAAATACAGTGAAACTTCAATATTTCCCTGCCTTAAGGCTTAATTCATCTACTGAAAGCCATCTAGTGGCCTGGAAATATTAGGCTCAATTGTGGTCATAAATTGTGGATTACCTGTACATTTTATCTTTTTTTCTCTAATCTTTAGTGCTAAAAATATTCTTGACTTTTATGCAATACTACCAATCCTGATGGATAAAATATCAGATTATTAGTTTTTCTTTTAAATTCCTGATTTGGTTTTCAAAATTAGTTTTACAGAAGCTGTAGGTTTGCAGATGATATCTAATTGTACCACACAGCAAATAAGAAGTGACAGTCCTAAATCAGCACCAAAGTTTGGTAAGTTAAAGAAATTCAGCAATATATTGATTATTTAGTTCAAAAACATTTTATTCCAATTCAAAGAATGCACAATGGATGATCTGATCATTTAATTGGGATCCACTTTTGTCCTCTTTGCTTCAAGATAAATTGTACGACAATTTGTTTTGATTTGAAGCATAAACCTTGCTTCATAAAATCCAAAGCTTTGTAGGTCTATTTAGTAAGAATAATATAGAAATAAGCGAATTTCTAAAATACCTTTGGGTTAAAACTTCCTGGATACATAATAAGCTAATCTTCCTGTAATTTTGCATGTATTCTTGTTTCCCTCTGCATAGTGATATAATTATGGCATTGTTCCTATTGAAAAGCAGAGATGCAGTTATTACATATATTTTAAGGAAATCATAAGCCATATCAAAATGAATCCATCTCCATATTTTAATGTATTTTCCATTGCACCATCTACACATGAAGCCTTAGCATTCTTCAATTCAACATTCCCACATTATTTATAACTTTTCATCTGTTTTCTTTGACACAAACTCTTCAATGTATGTTTCCCATACAAAGCTTCTAGGTCTCCAACTGCCTCAGTCACTGTTTCTACACTCTTTTATATCATTCCCACTAGGTATTCCTATTCTCTTCATGCCACCTAGTTCAGGGGTGGGCTCCTCCCGATTCGGACTGGATGAAGCGAACAGGTAGCGACCCGCTGGTGATGTCACGATGACATCACCCACCCGGTTCAGTCTGCCGGTCCGTGGGCGCCGCCATCTTTTTTTTTTGAATTTTTTTCAACATTTTAATTATTATTTTTCTTCTTCTGAGCATGCACAGAAGCCGAGTTTCCGGCACTGTGCATGCAGTCGCCATCTTGTTTTTGGCTTTTTTTTCAGCTTTTTTGCCACTGCGCATGCCCACGTGGAGTGGGGGGAAGCGAACCGGCAGCAAGGTAAGTAGGAACCCACCCCTGACCTAGTTCTTTTTTTCTTCTGGATCACATTTATTCAGAATATTCTGTTTCCCCCCCAAAAAACCTCTTCCATTATCACGATTCACTGGAAGATAACTTAGAGTTATTACCAACCTATAGTATTTCCAACCTATACTTCTACAATAACCCCTATTACCTCAGTTCATATTTCCTGACATCTTTTAGTTCTTTCATTCAATTAAATGTTCGAATGCCTTCACTTCTGTGCATGTATTCGAGGATTGTACTCTATATTATCAGATCACTTTCTTCAGACTGATTATATACTTTCCTTTTTTCTTACTTCCACAAACACACACTATAAGTATTTTTCTTTCAGTTCATTTAATTTATTAATTCATGCTCTTTACCATTTAAGCCTTTTTATTCCAGGTTGCAATTTTTCTATGCTATGGTTGTCACCAAGTAAGTTAATAAATATTGATCTCCATTGTCTGTTGTGGTTTTCATCAACTGAGGTGTTGACATAAAGCCTTACTGTCAGACAAGGTTTACACTAGGTTGTTATATCTTTGCAAATAGTGCCGACAGTAAGAGAAATAAATTGTATGCCAAGCACTTGACGATAAAATACAAGGGATGCAAATGTTTCAGGTGGCAACTGTATAAGGTTTTGCTTTATGTTTCAGCTTTGTGTCTTAAAATATTATCTATAATCTACAATATGGTTCAGACAAACACGTATGCAACAAAAAGGTAATAATCATATTTATATGTATTTGTAAGATTAAAATAAACATATACAATTGTGCTTAAAAGTTAGTGAATCCATTTGAATTTTCAATATTTCTGCATAAATATGGCCTAAAACTGTGATCTGTTCTCCAGATAAGTCCTAACACTAGATAAAGAGAACCCAATTAAACCAATGAGTCAAAAACGTTATATTTCCTAATTTATTTATTAAGGAAAATGATCCAAGCTACATATTTCTGTGTTTATTTTTATTCACTTTATCTTTGTGAGAATTAGCGAGAGTCAAGTCTGGGAAACTTTCTCAAATTACATCTCTGCCTTTTATAGAACTATTGTCTTAGTAGTGAATCTTCTTCAGAGTTATTCCTACTGTCAATTATAATTTCGTAGAAGCAATCTCAAGAGAGGTATCAAATGATAGCTGCATTTTAATGACATCACATAAAATTATGTAATACTTGCATTAGATGTCATGGCAAGAATTATATAACTATATCTTTAGTATGATGACATATAATGTATATGTCATCATTTTGATGCTGTGGCTTGTAACAGACGCCTATGATGTGACTCCAACCCTGTGAGCTTATTGTGCAAAAGTGAATTAATTTCATAAAAGCTTATTTGTGCTGTACAAGCATAGCCTCTGTGGTAGCATTTCTATTGTGACCTTCTTCACTACTATGATATTATTTGAAATATTGAAGCAGTAAAGTTATTCATTGAAACATAAAATCTAGTTCACTATTCTGAAATATTTTTGAAAGTGGTTCTACCAAATATATTACATCTGAGATTACCTAATTAGCCTACAAGACTGCTGTGTTTTTATGATGCCAGAGTAGCTGTTTCAAGTTTCAGATAAATTAATATGGCTGATCAAATTTTGCACATTTAATGATATACCAATAAGAGAATGAAAGGAATCATTTATTCCCTAATCAGATCCAAACTTTACAGATGCCACAAAAGCAGTCTAGTAAGTTAGCACAAATCAAAAATAATATTTATTACATTTAAATTTTTCTCTAAGCATCTCAAATTAGGATTCATCATTTTCCATGCCACTTCCTAAGCTTTCATCCTCTCTTGTGGTAAAATAGACTGGAAGAGAAAGTAACCAGCCCATTTTTTGGTTGCATAGTGGTCTGAATATTTTCTTCCTCATCTTAACTCAACAAACTCTGACAACTTGTAAAAATCATGGTTGAAAAATTCTGCATAAGAATAGTCCTGAACACTCCCTTGGGGGTTTTCCCTACAATTTTCAATTATTGTGGGTTCCAATAATTGAAACATAAGATTCAAGGAAGATGACAGAAGAGTGGGATGATGTTCACAGGCAATACTTACGGGATGCCCTTTGCTAAATATTCATGAGTACTATTTTCTAAGTAGCACTGAAATCTCTTGAGACTGTCATTATTTTATATTAAAACTACATTTTATTCTGACAGAGATATCTTTTACACTGATACAGTACTTTTTGGTAATCAGAGGGTTGTGGACAATATCATAAATGACATTTCCTGTATGCTCAAGATACCCAGAAGGACTCTACATATTGTTAAGTATTAAATGTCTCTTACATGATCTGTAATAATTTAGTACATTTGGGGGGGGGGGGTAGGAAATAACATTTTTATTAATTTTTGACAATAGTAAGTACAGGTAGGCATGACAAAATAAAATAGAAAAATCATATCTATATCTAATGAATAGATTTGTTGGCAGGTGCAAATCACAGAAAGGAGATTAAAGTATATATTTGTGTATGTGGGGTGGTCTTTTGTCATTTCCTTTCCCCAATGACACTCAAAAAACAAACGATACAGTATAGCCAAAATAAAAGAAAATAATTCTTATTTGCCCTTTCTGTGACTGCTCACTCACACTATAATCCACCTTGAAAAAGAAACATTTCAGTGTATTGTTCAATGTTCAAAGCCTTTATTGTCATTGTACATCATGTATACAATGAAATTGGTTTAGCCTCTACTGGTACAGTCCATACAAGAATACAAGACAACATGAATAATATAAAGAATAATCCTTATACAAGTAGTTAGGTGGAAAAACTAGTCGTACGTTTCCATATGTACGTTCCATATGTATTGTTTCAGTATTGTAGTGTAAAAGGGAGATACCATCCTCCAATGCTCCAACAAGATTGTCACTGCCAGAAAACTTCCTAAACTTTCCCCATTTGCCAAACAAAAAAAAACCGTTGGATGGTTTTGAGAGATCAGTTATTAAAGAACTTAAATATTGTCTAGGAAAGGTTTGGAAGATAATGGTCAAATTTCTATAAATGTCAAATTGGTATGGAAATAAGTCGTGATATTTATAAACATGAGGAAGTAGTTGCCGAAGACAATATTAAGTTCAGCCAATCCAAGAACGATAAAATTTACTGTGACTACATTAATTAAGAACACTATCACATCATTTATGTTCATTTAGGATTAACATTTTTTTCCTATCTAGCCTATAAATAATGATTAGATATATTATCCTGGTGACTGTGTAATTACTATCTAAAGTTACTATTTTTTTCTTTGCAGCTATCCACTAGCAAAGGATGCATTGCTGGTAATCTTAGTTATATTGAGGAGGATGGTACAAAAGTAAATTGTACTTGTAGTACCACAGTATGTATAATTCATTATTATTTCCTGATTTCATATAAGAAAGGTACACATTTCTATATTTTAGTTGAAGTACATAGATGACATGTTTTTGCATTATGAGGCCTTGTCATTTTTATTCAGGAGCAACATTTCCCATTTTAGTTCTTTAAAAAAAGATAAAAATGTTTTTTTGCAAAATTACAAAAAATTGCTCTTCTTTTGTAATTGCTGGTAAACTCTGGATCGCAAACACATACTCAGTATTTATACTGTAGATATTGTACAATTATTGTTGCTCATCCATTCCATCAAAAACAGAATTAGTGCAGTCTGCATAATTATTTTCAATCTGACTGCAGCATGACAATCTACAATAGCATTAGGTATAGTATGTTTAAATCGCTAGAGAAATAATTAACATTGAATTATCCCAAATTTAGATAAATTATACTTTAGCTCTCAAATAGTTCATGGCATTAATGTATATATTCAATAAGAAAAAAACCATTATTTATATCCATTAGCTTTCTAATATGATAATCAAATCATTGATGCTTGGATATAATTTTACTGAACTGAATATCTGGACTTTCTCAATTTGCACCTAACTAGTGCACATTGTGGAAAAATCTTTCTGCACATGATGCAGTCTTCACCTTACCTCTGAGTTGTGAATGTTCCATACTTTACTAACAAAATACTAGAGCAGGTTGCTTTTCTTTCTCCAATGGATTTTATTTAATCTAATAAACTCCCAATTCATAGAGTATTTCTAATGTATGGGTCCCATCACCACTATAAGGTAATGACTCTTGAAGAATTAGTGTGTTAACATATAAAAACCATAATACTTACAAAGTAATGAAGAATTATTATTTTAGTTAATTATTTTGGAACAGACTTTTAGAGATTTAACAGAATAACAGAGTTGGAAGGGACCTTGGAAGTCTTCTAGTCCAACCCCCTGCCTAGGCAGGAAACCCTACACCACTTCAGGCAAATGGTTATCCAATATCTTCTTTAAAACTTCCAAATCTACAACTTCTACACTGCAAAAACATATGGACTACAAAACTCGATCGGGGCAAAGCAATAGACGCAATTTACATAGACTTCTGTAAAGCCTTTGATTCAGTGGTACATGACAAACTACTTCTAAAACTAATATGCTATGGCATCTCTGGACTCCTACATAATTGGATAGCTGCATTCCTGTCAAACAGACAACAAGTGATCAAAATAGGGAGCACCCTATCAAATCCTGCATCTGTTAACAGCAGTGTCCCCCAAGGCAGCGTTCTAGGACCATTTATATTTTACATAAATGACCTTTGCGATCATATTATAAGCAACTGCGTTCTCTTCGCCGATGATGTGAAACTATTTAACACCATCGACAATGCTGCTACCTTCAAAAAGACTTTGACTTTGTGTTAGAATGGTCAAACAATTGGCAACTCCAAATCTCAACCAACAAATGCTCTGTCTTACACATTGGCAAAAAGAATCAGAACACAAAATACAAGCTGAGTGGACACGACCTTGTAGACGACCCTCACATTGTCAATGACCTTGGAGTACTCATATCTAATGATCTAAGCGCCAAAGCCCATTGTAACAACATCACCAAAAAGGCATTAAGAATTGTAAACCTAATCTTGCATAGCTTCTTCTCTGGTAATATTACACTACTAACCAGAGCATACAAAACATTTGCTAGACTAATTCTTGAATACAGCTCATCAGTCTGGAACCTGCACTGCATATCGAACATTAATACAATTGAGCGTGTCCAGAGATATTTCACGAGAAGAGTCCTCCACTCCTCTGCTCGCAACAATACCTTATGCCACAAGACTTGAAATTCTGGGCTTAGACAACTTAGAACTATGCAACCTTAGACAACTTAGAACTACGCTGCCGTATGACCTAAGCGTAGTTCATAAAATTATCTGCTATAATATCCTACCTGTCAATAACTAATTCAGCTTCAACCACAACAATACACGAGCACACAATAGATACAAACTTAAAGTGAGCCGCTCCAAACTCGATTGCAGAAAATACGACTTCAGCAACAGAATGGTCAACGCCTGGAATGGACTACCTGATTCTGTGGTTCCATCCCCAAAGTCCCAAAATTTTAACCTTAGACTATCTACTGTTGACCTCACCCCATTCCTAAGAGGTCTGTAAGGGGCGTGCATAAGCGCACCAGCGTGCCTACCGTCCCTGTCCTAATGTTCCCTTTTATTCGTATTCATTTCTTGTATCTAAATCATGTTTATACTTATATATATTATCTAATACGTGCTTGACAAATAAAATACTTATACTTATAGTGTTGGAGCATTCACAACTTCTGGAGGCAAGTTGTTCCACTGATTAATTGTTCTAACTGCAGGAAATTTCTCCTTAGTTCTAGGTTGCTTCTCTCCTTGATTAGTTTCCACCCATTGCTTCTTGTTCTACCCTCAGGTGCTTTGGAGAATAGCTTGACTCCCTCTTCTTTGTGGCAGTCCCTTAGATATTGGAACACTGCTATCATGTCACCCCTAGTCCTTCTTTTCATTAAACTAGACATACCCAGTTCCTGCAACCTTCTTCATATGTTTTAGCCTCCAGTCCCCTAATCACCTTTGTTGCTCTTCTCTGCACTCTTTCTAGAATCTCCATATCTTTTTTACATCGTGGAGACCAAAACTGGACGCAGTATTCCAAGTGTGGCCTTACCAAGGCATTATAAAGTGGTATTAACACTTCACGTGATCTTGATTCTATCCCTCTGTTTATGCAGCCTACTTTTTTACTTTTGCTTTACTTTTTACTTTTACTATTTACTTTTGCTTTTTATTGTCCAACTTATTTGAAAGAATGATTTTCCTCAGTTTCTAAAACAATTTGATGTCTCTTTTTTTAGACACCTGTACCATCTAATATAGAAGGAATAAGAAGTATCCTTTAAGCAAAGTGTATAGATTAAAGAAAGTAAAAAACAAAATGAAGACTCGTACAAAATTTACTAAAGATTCCATGTAAAGTGGCATCACTGATGCTATAATTGTTCACATTATAGTAACAGAAAATTATATAATTTCCAATACTTAATGTAGTGCAATTAAATTCCAGTATATTTTCTTGAATCCTTTAACTTTACAGATTTGATTACAGATGCAAAATTTATTCTAATTATAGAAAAAGATGCAACTTTTCAGAGACTGTTAGATGACAACTTTTGCTGTAAAATGTCCCCAAGTATAATAATTACGGTACAAGTTTACATTTTACAAAACAAATCCAAACATTCTCAGATAAAATTAATTGTCCAGATTCATTTCAATTGTATTTAGGTCTGGTTTCAGAAGCAAAACTGCCTTGGTCATACTATGAGGTGGGCTACTACCGGTATAATCTGAAAGCATAATCCTGTTAAAATTCTCCTGTATTCATTTCAGCAATTTTCAATGCTATCAATTGTGCCCTTCTTGTAAAGTCTTTGTTTAATATTTTATAGTGATTCTACTGATAGCTAGATTATTTTTTGAGAAAATGGTGCTAAGGTGTTTCTGCTCAACCACAATGACATTTGTGCTTTGGGGCTGTGTGGAAGATTTCATGTTATTTTCCATGCCATGTGAAACTGGTAAGTGAAGTAATTCATATGTTAAGCATACAATGGTACCAACATGGCAATCATAGGCTGATCTATTCGATTCCTGGGGTAACATCAGTGGTGGGTTCCTACCGGTGCGGTCCATTCTACCGCACCGGTAGCGGCTGGCCAATTATGTAATTTGTGCGCAACATCGGTCCGTCGTCTTCACCGGTCCGTCGCGCGTCGCCATCTTTTTTTCAGAATTTTTGGGCTTTTTTTGCTTCCTGCGCATGCGCGGAAGCAAAATCTCACGAGGGGACGCGCACACAACGTGGAGATGCGCGCACAGTGCACCGGTAACAACTTAGAGAGCAATCTGCCCCTGGGTAACATGGAGGGATTATCCTATCATCCCAAGATGACAACATGGTCATCACCACAAAATCATCACAAAGGAATAATGTAAGCAGTACTGTTAAGCCGAATCTGATTTACCTAGTAGCACTTTATGTCGGAAGGAGTCAGGAAGGAGCAATAATCAGGAAGAAAAGAATCCAGGTAAATCTCAACAACTCTGGGTTTCCAAGTAAGGAGAGGTAAGACAGGAGGTTGGAAGTGTTATTTCCAACCATTTGCTTGGTGAACCATTTGTTTATTTATGGTCAAACCACACGCTAAAGCGTGAGCCATGTCTCCTTAGAGTCTTGTCACCATTCCTTCTTTCATCTTCTGAAGACTTAGCTACAGACAGAAATATATCATCTGAATCATTGAAAACCTTAATCAGTGTTTGATTATGGGACTGTACTGACAGATAGCTGATGAGTTAAGCTCAGTCTAGTTAAAGTAGAAGCTTGGTGGTTTGCCTATCCAGGAAAATGTTGCATAATCTACAGTATATCAGCAATGCCACATTGCTCTAAGGGTCAAGTGCATGCTTAGGAGAGATTGCAAATTTATCTTTGTCATTAAGGCACAATATCTTTCCTACTTAACAGAGATTTCTCTGGCTTCAGTGGGCCTCCATTAGTTCCAACAACAATGCATTGTTGGATAGCAGAGAGCTTTATATAGTGGAAAGAATGCATGGAAAGAGAAACACTAAAGTTAGGAGTGTAGCTGAAGGTATTCTTGAGGCTGGTGCTTGTATGAAAGAAAATAAAGATAAGCTTTATTTAGAAAATAATTCAGTGATAGGAAAGCCTAAGTTATTTTATCTACAGATAAGAGTTCATAGTGTGAGCTTACATTATGGAAAAAGAGTGGCCCAGAGAAGTACCTGAAGTGTATGGTCAGAGTGAAAAGAAAAACGATCAGAAAGAGAGAAAAAAAAGGTGATGAAATCCCTGAGAATGCTAATCTAATCAAAAGGATATGTGTTACATAGAGATGTGCAAACTGGGTCTTTTTAGAGAAGGAATGGAGATAAAAATACAGAGTCCTTCCAATGACTGTCTCTGCATCTATTGTCCATAGTGACCAGTAGGTTTATAGGTAAAGAAAGCTAGTGCATGCAGAGCAGAATTCCAGCTTTCATTATGTGTGAATATGCTCTGAATCCAGAACTTTAGCTGATATAAAATATGTGGGAAGAGTTACTGATACTATCTCTAGTCAGGGGTGTGAATAGAGTAGTGTGGGGACCAAGGCAAACCTTTCAGATGGGTTATCATCTCATCCCTACCACATTACACAATGCGATCCTTTTGGCATTTACCCAAATGTATTTTGAGACATTGGAAATACTTTTTTTAAAAAAATTTGCAAGTCTTTTGAATTGTGATACCTGCCTGATTTCTATCTAAAAGCAGGTTTACCTTTTGGACGTTTTTTTAAAAATTCCTTTAATGAACATTGTATGTTATGCCTTAATTCCCAGTTTTCACCAATTTTTTAATACAGCTTTTAAGATATTAATTTTATGGGTATGGATTTTATTGTCTTTGTATTAATGTTTC
This sequence comes from Diadophis punctatus similis, assembly GCA_023053685.1. Lineage (NCBI taxonomy): Eukaryota > Metazoa > Chordata > Lepidosauria > Squamata > Dipsadidae > Diadophis > Diadophis punctatus. The sequence goes on along the minus strand of JALIGW010000003.1, from coordinate 6,648,014 downwards.
ATCCATTTAATATGAACAATTGTAAAAAAAAAAGATTATACTCATTGGAAACTGAATTTGGAATTCTGTAATGAAGAATTTTGCTGAGTTGAAGAAGTACAACCATGTCTAAACATACATTGAAAAATGTATCATTGTTGTAAATATTGTAATTATTTATTCAGGGAAAAGGTGTACCAGATATCAATACAAGACTACTAGTCAGAAAATTATGGGATACTTGTCATGTACCAATCTTTGCTCTCATGGATGCTGACCCACACGGTAAGTATGGGGATTCTCTACCTATTTATACTATATGTCTAGCAATGTAGACATGGTGATGGGCATTTTCTGTCTGAGCATAAAGGAATAATTCTTTTTCTGTTTCTCCCACCACTCCGCCCTGTCTGGCAAGGGATAGATTTCAGCCTTCCTCTCCCATTTTTTATGACCCTGTAATCTATTTTGTTTTAAAGGAAGTATGCTACACATACAATTATATGTATACAATTAAAAAATGAAGGCTCTAACTAAGACAAAGAAAATATAGATCAAAGTAATTTATATAAATGTATATCATTTGCTATTCCTTTCCATGTCTTTTCCATCTGGCCTGGGGATCCAGTAATGTAGGTGTGGAATCTGTACAGTGGTTATATTGTTAGGGAAATTGACTGCACTCTTCCACAAATTATGTTTTATGGTTATAATGGTTTTATTTAGAATTCAACACTAATCCATTTGTGGCCTTTCCTCCTCTTACCACAGATACTTATTTCCATTGTATTCAATTTATGTTATGTCTCTCCTGACATACTCAACTCTTATGTAACAACATAGGCAGAAGTATATTCTTTTTACAAGTCATTTAGGCATTTTAAAAAACAAACTTTCATTCATTGCTACAAACCACTTATTGCTTGTAGTAAGTGGTTTGTACTTACACTTTTTATCAGCATTAGATAAATGCTGATAACTTTTTATTAGTTATCAGCTGATAACTGATAAATTTTCAGTTTATAATAATTTATATTATTATATTATATTGTATTGTATTGTATTGTATTGTATTATATTATTATATTATATTATATTATATTATATTATATTATATTATATTGTATTGTATTGTATTGTATTGTATTGTATTGTATTGTATTGTATTGTATTGTATTATATTATATTATATTATATTATATTATATTATATTATATTATATTATATTATATTATATTATATTATATTATATTATATTATATTATATTATATTATATTATATAACTATATAGGTTGAATACCACCTCTGCTCTAAAAATCACCAAATTAATTCTCTATACATTCAGTAATTTTAAAAGACAAGGGAATATCACACATCCATATCTTATGCCATATTCAGATGTGAACTATTACCTTAGTATTTAATTAATTCTCACACATGCTGTACTTCCATCATATATTCCTTTTACTCTGCTTAGCAATTGACTTCAACTGCATATTCCTGCAAAACATTTTTATTGGTTGATTTGTATTCCCCCTTTTCTGTGGGAATTAATTCAAGCCTTCTGACTCTCATATACTATCTCTAATTAACAAAGGTGTAATACATCTTTATTATATTAGTATATTTCTCATTGATTTCCTGAAGAACAGAAATCTGGTTTCTATACCCTTTGTAAAAAGTACACTGCACTTCTCAGATTTTGCAAACTATCTTGCTGTTTGCTTAACATTTTTTTTCATCCACAGTCTTCTTCCCTTCATTATTTTACCTGCCACTTTTTTCATACTTCCCATTATTCAACATAGTTCTGTTGCATTTTGGAATGTATTTTTCATTCTGCTTCAAATCAGCCAGCTCGTTTACAGTTCATTCTGTTGGGAGATTAATCCATCACTAATAATTTTTCATACAAGACTCTTTTTCCCTTCCTCCAGACGTTCTACTATATTCTATTTTCTTCATTTTCTTTCACTTCTTTTTTCTTCTACCTCTATTCTTCCTCAAAGAGCCTCTCTTGACACTACCAAGATGGTAATATATAGTACTCTTGATCTCAATGCACACATAATGCAAGGTGATAAATCTGTTCATTATTTCTGTCTGGCATTGCTACTGATTAGGAGCTTCAAAACTCTGTGTCTTCTCTGGAACATCTGTGTCATGCATATACTTAGTATTAATTCATTCACTTGGAATTCATTGCTAAAACATTGTTAAAAAATTACTGGAAAATATTGTTTCTGTACAGGTATTGAAATAATGAGTATCTACAAATATGGATCTGTGGTAAGTTTTTATTAAATTTAAACATCATATTATTTCAAGTGAATGAAATGTAACAGCATATGTGCGCGCGCATGTGTGTGCGCATGCACACACACACACTTTATCTTTTTCTCATATTTTGACTTGGAATTGCAAAATTATTTTGAAACCAAACTGATTGGGATTGGTCACACAATTAGAACATCAATTCAAATGTTGAGAATTCTGGCAGGTAAAATTCCAAGTTAGATGAAATGGTCAGAAATATATTGGCAGTTCATTCAGAGCAAGAGAGACGCCTACTGGGCATTAACAATAATCAGTAGTAACATGGAAGTCAGGAGAAACTCCAATTGGGACTACAGTCATATCTTAATCTACAGAACCACAAGATTCCTAGAGAGACGAATCAAGGGAACACTTGTATCTTGTTGACAACTATCTGCCTGTGCTTTCATGGGGGGAAGAGAGAGGTTGAATTGCATATCATACTTTAACTGTTATGTTTGAAGAATAAAAAGGGTAAAAGAATTTTAAAGGTGCAGGCTGAGATATAATGAGAATGTCAAGCCTGCATGGATGGCGAGACAAAATTAGACTGAAAAGCTGATGGGCTAAAGATAGGAAAAGTATAAAAAAAGCTTTAACTGGTTAAAATTTGTATCACGACAACACCTATGTCTTAAAATAAGAAGAGGGAAAACTTATGCAAAACACAGTCACATTGACTTATGGTACTTCAAAAAAATGCACATATCCTATGTGTCATGAATATTTTATTATTTACTTATTAGATTACAGAATACTGTGCTCATACTCAGAAACTAAAGATATTCCTTTCTCCTGTTTTCCCCTCAACGCTTCTGGGTTGGAAATTGGACTGAGACAGTCATTGGCCCAAAGTCTAAAGTCTACAAAAGGGTAGCTAGAAAAACCTGGGTATTCTTGGTGCCAGTCGAATGCCTCAACTATGGTACCACCCAATCTTCTCTATTCTGAGAAGAGAATAAATATAAAAAGTGTTCACTCACAACATGAACCATTTTTGTAATTAAATATTTCAGTGAAGAAAACTTTTAGGGCATATTTATAGTAGTTATTCAACTGAGGTATAGTTCAATTTCATTCCTAGTCTGTGAGGTAAATGTCATTCCATCCCAAATCCTTCCAATGCTTTTTTTTTAAATAATCAAGCACAAGGTTAGCTATGGCACATCAATGTGCTGTTTGGGAAAATGCTTAAATCCCTCTTCCCTTCTGTAAAGAATAACAAGTTGAGCCACCAATATAGAATACCCAACCATATGTTTGCTGCAGCATTGTATGCCTAATGGAAGCATTTAAAAAATACCTAGGCTTGGAATGGAAGATATTTCTTCAACAGCCCTTCCCCTTAACAGTATTTCCTTACTTGATTAGCAGATATCTCTCATACATCTGATTCGGTGTAAAGCAGTTCATCAAAACCTTGCAGAGAAGGAAATGAATAAACACACTCCCACATGTTGCCTCACCCCATAAATGTTCACTTTGCACATCAGGGAAGAAGAGAATTAGGCTCCATTGCATACTGTAACATTTGTTGTTCTCCCCTTTGGCTAATTTAACTGCTTTTGCCACATGAAGAAGTGGGGTATTTTTATCATGCTTTCTGTTTTGCTTTGGTCTAATACAGAACACATTAATTCATAAATGGATGTAATCCATCATTTTTATACTTCTGCTGAAATTTTAGAAGAGTTGATTCAAATAATGCAGCAAAAAAGAGAACTTGGTTCTGAAATTATCTAATCAATTAGCACTGCCACAATCTGGAGGATAAAAATAATAAATTTCCAAGTAAACAATTCTAGGAGGATAACCAGCAGCAAGGTGGATAGACTCAGTTTCACTAGCCGTGAATGTACAATTGGAAGAACTGGAGGACCAGGTTAGGGACAGATCCTTATGGAGAGTATCTTTCTATCTATTTGGATGCTAAGTGTCAACAATGACTTAATGGCACATAATCAGTCAATCAAAGTAGATATGCCTACAATGATATTAATCATTAAAAGCCTTATTTTATATTAAGTTTCAGTCTACTGAAAACAGATATATTGAGCAAAAACATTGTGATTTCACATTTCAGTCAATGTCGTTTGAAGCCCATCGCCTCACAGTTCCAGCTGTAAGATGGCTTGGCCTCCTTCCATCTGACGTTTACCGGTTAGTTTTTCTAACTATCATACTTTCAATTTTTTTTAAAGTTCATTTTTTCTCAATAGAAGAGTTCTATTGGTTTATTCTGCACAAATTTACAAGGGACAAGGCTGCAGGATAATTAGAATTAAAAGAATAGAGCTGGAACGGACCTTGGAGGTCTTCTAGTTCAGCCCCCTGCTCAAGCAGGAGAACCTATACCATTTCAGAACAAGTGACTGTCTAGTCCAGGGGTCTCCAACCTTGGCAACTTTAAAACTTGTGGACTTCAACTCTCAGAATTCCTCAGCCAGCAAAGCTCCCCCCGGCAGAGGATTTCCTTCGGGCGACCCTCCTCTCCCTCTCGCGACTCCCTGGCTGGCTATGGTGCGGCCAGGAGGGTGTGCATGTGCGGGGAGACCCTCCTTCTGGAAGCCACGGAGCCGCAAGAAACTTCCTTCTGGAAGCGAGAAGCCGTGGAGGGCAGGTGGCTTCTCGCTTATGGAGGGTCTTTGGACGCGGCTTCTTTCTTGCCCTAAGGAACTGGCCATTGTCTTGCCATGCCCCCCCACATGAGAGGAGAAGGAGGGGGAGGAAGGTCACGGGGGCCTTAGTGCAGGAGTGAAGCGGCCCTATACCTGCCTTTGCGCCACATTTACGCGTAAGGCAGCCTTCAATTCCTGCCGCTTCGGGCTGGAGCTTACGCCCTCCCCGCTTGGCCAAAGAGCTGTGGGGGTGGGGTGGACACAGTAAGGCGATGGCTGGATCCTTATGGCAGGAGAGAAGCCACGTCCAAAGACCCTTCTTAAGCGAGAAGCCGCCCGGCCTCCGAGGCTTCTCGCTTCCAGAAGAAAGGTTCTCGCTTCTCCGTGGCTCCGCAACTTCCAGAAGGTTGAGAACCACTGCCCTATACCAATCCAGACTAGTGTCTGTCCAGTCTCTTCTTAAAAGCCTCCAGTGATGGAGCACCCACAACTTCTGAAGGCAAGCCGCTCCACTGGTTGATTGTTCACACCATTAGGAAATTTCTTCTTAGTTCTAGATTGCTTCTCTCCTTGGTTAGTTTCCAACCATTGTCTTGCCTTCTGGTGCTTTGGAAAATACTCTGACCCTCTAATTTTTGTAAGAACCCCTCAAATATTAGAACAGTGCTATCAACTCATTCCCAAATCTGTTTTTGCCCAAACCTTGAATATGCAGCTCAAATAGTATTTCATTTAATACTGTATCTATATTTCAGACTGTAAAAACAAATTATTTAAGGAATAATCATACAATTCAGATAAAACAAAAAATTGCTATTTGGGCACTATGTTCATGCAAGAATACAGATATGCTCTATCAGATCTGATTTTCATAGAATGTGCATTGCTGCATGCTAAATCTCTGTTGGAGATATGACAGGAGGGCTTTCTCTGCCCACTTTGATTTAAATTTTAAACACACTCCCCACTGTAGAACAGTATTATCTACCATTTCATCACATCTGGGTCTTAAGCAGCACTAGTGGCTCTATCTCAATGCCTGGATGAGAGAAAAAATAGATAATGTCCCAAACATGTGTAGCAAAAGACAGCACCAGTTTCCAAGAGTATTAGAACAGATATGAAGCATCCTGAACTATCATCCTCCTTTGTTCCTTTCCCTGTAGCAAAATGACAAAACAGGCAGGCACTAACTAATGACATGTGGCTAAGAGACACATTAAGTATGTCAGTGTTCCAACTATATGATAAGCCACTGGTAAGTAACACTTCATGGTCCCTAAAATGTGCAGAGCCTTTAGTTGAACATTAATATTTGACAGCATTAATCTTATTGGATTTTTAGTTCAGTTTCATACTATTATTTATGAAAAATAAAAATAAATCTTTAATTGTAAAAATAAGCACAGACTAATCAAACTGTTTTTTTTAGACTGAATGTTCCTAAGAGTGCACTAATTCCACTGACTAAAGAAGATCAGAATAAACTAACTGCTTTACAGGCAAGACCATACATTGCTCATGAGTCAGCCTGGAAAAAAGAAGTACGTATAGATCATAATAAATTCTGTATTTTGTATTATAAGCAGTTTGAGCAGATTCATTTATATTCTGTTGGTAGAGTTCTAATACTGTATAAGATGTAACTACATGTCCCCTCTTTAACTTGAGAATGACTAATCACCAAAACCAAGAAAAATAAATTACCCATAAAAATAAGGAAGCTCCAATCCAAAAAATAAAACAGGCCACGTTGCAAACTTTAAAAGCCGCTACAAAAATCTGTGTCACCAAATAAAGACTGAATGCACCAATTATCACATCAATCAAGAAGAAAACCTTCTACGTACGAAGTCCACACGTGCCTTCTATAACTTTGTAAACAACAAACTCAAAGACTCAAGATCCATCCCACCCCTTAAAGGACCGAATGGTAAAGACTATAACGATGAAACAGTTAAAGCCAACCTCTTTAACACATTCTTCGGCTCAGTCTTTGTAAACAGCAATGGCTCATGCCCAATATTTCCTAGTCGTACCACAATTAACTGCAACGATCTAACACAAATCGATTTTACAGAAGATAACGTTAGAAAGGCATTACGCAACCAAAAACCATCTCTATCTATTGGACCTGATGGACTATGTGCATACTTCTTAAAAAAGCTCTCCACAATCTTGGCTGAACCTCTAAGCATAATTTTTAAAAAATCCTTCAGAACTAGCTCCTTACCCAACCTATGGTCACTAGCCACGGTCATCCTTATCTTCAAAAAAGGAGATCCAAGTAACGTTGAAAATTACAGACCAATCTCTTTGGGCTGCGTCACCTGCAAAGTCATGGAATCAATCATAAACCAATCCATTACGCTCCACTTAGAAACTAACAACCTACTCTCCAACAAACAATTTGGTTTCAGAAAAAAATTATCCTGTAATCTGCAACTCTTGCACTGCAAAAACATATGGACCACTCAACTTGATCAAAGTAAAACAATAGATGCAATTTACATAGACTTTTGTAAAGCCTTTGATTCAGTTGTACACGACAAACTACTTCTGAAACTAAAATCCTATGGCATTTCTGGACCCCTACATAATTGGATAACTGCGTTCCTGTCTAACAGACAACAAGTGGTCAAAATAGGAAGTGCCATATCAAATCCTGCTCCTGTCAACAGCGGTGTCCCTCAAGGCAGTGTTCTAGGACCAACACTCTTCATACTCTACATAAACGATCTTTGTGATCATATTATAAGCAACTGCGTTCTCTTTGCTGATGATGTTAAGCTATTTAACACCACCGACAATGTTGCTATCCTTCAAAAAGACCTTGACCATGTAGCAGAATGGTCAAACAACTGGCAACTTCAAATCTCAACCAACAAATGCTCTGTCTTACACATTGGCAAAAAAAATCAGAATACAAAATACAAACTTGGAGGAAACGAACTTGTAGATGACCCTCACTCTGTCAAAGACCTTGGAGTACTCATATCCAATGACCTAAGTGCTAGAGCCCATTGTAACAACATTGCCAAAAAGGCACTAAGAGTTGTTAATCTAATCTTGCGTAGCTTCTTCTCTGGCAACATTACATTACTAACCAGAGCATACAAAACATTTGTTAGACCAATTCTGGAATACAGCTCACCTGTCTGGAACCCGCACTGCATATCAGACATAAATACAATCGAGAGAGTCCAGAAATATTTCACAAGAAGAGTCCTTCACTCCTCCACTCACAACAAAATACCTTATTCCACCAGACTTGAAATACTGGGATTAGACAATTTACAACTACGTCGCCTCCGATCTGATCTAAATGTAGTTCATAAAATCATATACCAAAATGTCCTTCCTGTTAATGACTACTTCAGCTTCAACCGTAACAATACACGAGCACGTAATAGATTCAAACTAAATGTAAAATGCTCCAAACTCGACTGCAGAAAATATGACTTCAGCAACAGAGTGATCAATGCCTGGAATGCACTACCTGACTCTGTGGTTTCTTCCCCAAACCCCAAAAACTTTAACCTTAGACTGACAACAGTCGACCTCTCCTCGTTTCTAAGAGGTCTGTAAGGGGCGTGCATAAGCGCACCAGCGTGCCTACCGTCCCTGTCCTACTGTCCAATTGTCCTCTTTTATCGTTACTTTTTACTTATGTTTATACAAATTACTACTATACATGTTTGACAAATAAATAAAATAAATAATAAAAAATAAATAACTCCACATGATCCTTCTTCCGAACTTCAGCTCATAGCTGATGCTAAGGGATTGGTTGCTCTGAGCCAAATTTTAACTAGTGTTTTTTTCAACGTTTCCTGGCAAAAGCCTTGATCTTAGAAGATATATTGCATTTGACAGCGATGAACTGATTATACAATAATTTGCCCATCTATTGGCTACTTGACTGGGGCATGTATGTCATTCCAGTAGCACAGCATGCCAGTAGCCATGTTGGCAGGTTATGTTCCCTTGTGATATGTTCTATGCGGGGATCCCACAAATCCTTTATACTGTGTGTCAACATCCACGTCAATAGGTCACATGTGATGGCAGCCCTTGGTTTTAGTGGGAAAGTCTTCTTGATACATCCAGAGCTGCAGCCTTGTGTGAAGTGTTAGCATAGCCACAGCAGTAGACTCTGGTTGAGATCCCTTGTAAAGTGTGCTGATAAATTGTGGGAGTCTGACAATATAGACGCAGAAAATTCATGCTTACATGGACCTATCAGTAGAGGATAATAAAGCTGGTTTTGTGGAATTGTACTTGTCTCTATTAGTATTAGAAAAGAATTTAAAAGAACTCCAGAACTCAGATGCTCCTCTCTGCTGTTCAACATAAACATTAGCTCATCAGTTTAAATAATTTAAAAAAACTTAATTTTGATATTTGAATCAAGAAATAGTTTAAAAACAGATCTGCATAATACAGCTTTGGCCTAAACAGCTTTGAACGGGATAAAATGTCTTCTTGACCAGCAGCAGGTCTAAACCTACATAAGGGCAAAACAAGATGTGCTTCCAGAGGACTTTACAGATTCTAGTCTAGAAGAGAAGGTTGTCTCGTGCTATAACACAGTTGAAGCTTAAATGCCTACCTAAAAAGGCAAAGAACATTGGCATTTCGTAGCTGCCTACGTGCTAAAGGAAATGTCTGAGATGTATAGGCTTGACTTGTCCTGACAATGCGCTGGATTTAAAAGATGTAAATGAGGACAGAGACAACACACAGTTCATCTGGCACAATATTGTAGCAAAATAACCTCTGTAGCAAATAACCTCTGCTGCTCTGTATTTTTGTATTTTGATTTTTGATTTTGTATATTTACATCTTATATTTATAATGTGGAATACATGGCATAAAATGCTTGTCTTTTGAATTATGCATCTATATCAATGTTGATTGAAATGTTAATTTCCAATGCTTTTCTTTTACAGTTAGATATTATGGAAACATTTAAAATGAAAGCTGAAATTCAGGCTCTGACTTCATTTTCAACAGATTATCTTTCCAGGATATATTTGCCAAACAAGCTGCAATTCGGTGGATGGATATGAATATCAGGACACCTTTTAAAGATTTTTAATGAGTATTTTGACAGAATATAAATATTAAAAAAATTAAAATATGTAGAACATATAAGAAAACAAAGAGAAGTTATAGTTATTCCTAATGGACTACAATTTATTTCAGAGGTGTTAAGGCAGGTCATACAAAATTTTCAGTTACGTAAAATACTTTCTGTGTGAATTAGTATTTCTCTTCAATTTTCCTTTTTGATAGGAAGAATGATTTCTGATCTAATATTAGTTTTCATATTTTATAATTGCATGTTTCAAAGAAAAAATACAGATGACAAAAGGATGTTAATATTGTTTCACAAATGCTTTATCAGTTTACTAATTAATTAAAAGGACTTGTTCATAATGTGTTGAGTTTAAAAATATGATATAAAAATTATAATAAATAATATCATTATTTATTTTACACTACATTTTAAATAAGCCAAAGAATTGGGGTTTTTTATAGTTTACATCTTAATGAAATCAAACACAAATGGAAAAATTGTTAAGGATTCCCCCTAGTTTAAATGTTGTGACTACAGCCTCCTTCCAAAAGGCAAGGAACAGTTATATTCAGGTAGTCCTCGATTTATGTCCTAAGTTGATAAGTGAGACATTTGTTAAATGAATTTTTCCCAATTTTACAACGTTTATTGCCACAGTTGTTAAGTGAATCACTGCAGTTGATAAGTTGGTAACATGATTGTTAAGTGAATCTGGCTTCCCTATTTTGCTTGTCAAAAGGTTGAAAAAGGTGATCACATGATCTTGGGAAACAGCAACTGTCATCAGTATGAAACAGTTACTAAGCATCTGAATTTTGATCACATGATCATGGGGATGCTACAAAGGTGGTGTGAAAAATGGTCATGTCACTTTTTTCAGTGCCTATGTAACTTCGAAAGGTCACTAAATGAACTGTTGTAAGTCGAGGACTACCTGTGAGTTAATATGTCTTTTGACAATACTGAAGAAAACCATTGGACCAAAAATAATATTGGTTCCAATTAGGAAACAGCATTCAGTATATATCCTGCCCTTAATATTCACTAATGCAGCTCATAAACAATTTTCTATCTGAGAAAAACACTGGTGAAAGATCCGCTAACACACTTCAGATGCAATCCTCTATGGAGATTCTCTGTCATCCAGGTCACGGTTGTCCCAAAGGTGCTTTTTCAAGAAGCAACTGGACTTTCTGGGGGTTTTTTGAAGATGTTTCGCTTCTCATCCAAGAAGCTTCTTCAGCTCTCTTCTTTTCTTTGAACATCTTAAAAGAAAATCCAGAAAGTCCAGTTGGCTCTTGAAAAAGCACCTTTGGGACACCGGCTCAAGGTTGACTCAGCCTTCCATCCTTCCGAGGTGGGTAAAATGAGGACCCAGATTGTTGGGGGCAATATGCTGACTCTGTAAACCGCTGAGAGGGCTTTGAAGCGATATATAAGTCTTAAGTGCTACTGCTATATGGTCAGGAGGCTGAGAGGGTGAGCATTTAAGCACACCCCAAAACCCCAAGTTTGGGCGGCTACTTTTACAGCACGTTCAGCAAGAAGATCGCCCACCCAGCGAAATGGACCGACACGTCACGCCCCACCATTTAACCCGCCAGTTCTGTTGACGAATGAGAACAGACCTGGCTTGGCGCATGCGCAGTGAAGAAAGGCCTAGGCTTCGCGGACAATCCCAACCGTCCTGACCGGCGTGCTGGCTTGAGGGAAGTGGAGGATTGATAGGTGGGTGTAATTTTTTTTCCCCTCCTCCCGGCCGGCCCGAGTCGCGTGTCTGCCTCTTCGGATAAGATTCCTCTCCGGAAAAGATAGCCGAGGCGGCTTAAGGTCGGCCAGAGCTCCATTGTCCTGCTTCGCTCTCCGGGTTGTTGTTCTTTTCTGAGGACCCTTGGGGCGGATGGAAAACTACCGGTAGATAGAATGAGCTAAATAGCTTCCCTTACTTCCCCAACTCTGATCGGAAGAGAGCATCTGCCTGCCCTCTACTGCTTCCTAGTCGATGGCGCTCTTTCCTTAACCGGCATCACGTCCTCGGTGCGTTGGACCGCTCTCCCCATAATTCCCAGCCGGCTCACCTGAGGCTATTGGACTTGCAGTCCCGACTCGTGGCGAGAAGACAGATACGATCTGGGTCCTCGCTGTCCATCAGTCAGGCAACGGGCTGGGTTTGAGGGGACTCTGCTGAGGCTGAAGGGAGACTTTCTGAACTAAAATTGGCCACCCAACGGGACATTTTGGTTCCCATGAAAACCCAGAATCCGGCTGTCAAGAGTACTACTGAGTCCATACTGGAACGATCTGATGGCAACATCCACATCGGTTCTGAAGGACGAGCCCATTGAATGCAATGGGACATGCTGCTACCTAAATCTATACCAGTTTTTTTTTCTTTCAAATTTGGCAACTTTAAGATAATTCTTCAACCTGGGAAATTCTGGGTGTCGAGGTCTTGTCATCTTAAAGTTGCCAAGTTTTAAAAAACTAAATGGATGGATGGATGGATCTATCTCAAGACAAGAAACATATAAATACTCCTCCTATTTCTCCACAACAACAACCTCATGAGGTGGGTTTGGTTGAGAGTTGACTGACCAGAAGTCATCCAATCTTTCATGCCTAAGAGAGTCTGTAGAGATTCTCAGTCATCCAGGTCATGATTGTCCCAAAGGTACTTTTTCAGGAGGCAACTGGACTTTCTTGTATTTTTTTGGAGGTGTTTCGCTTCTCATCCAAGAAGCTTCTTCAGCTCTGACAGAATGGTAATCCTTCCATTCCCCACTATCCTGTCAGAGCTGAAGAAGCTTCTTGGATGAGAAGCGAAACACCTCCAAAAAAATACAAGAAAGTCCAGTTGCCTCCTGAAAAAGTACCTTTGGGACATGCCTAAGAGAGCTTTCCTTCCTTCCTTCCTTCATTACTTACTTACTTACTTACTTACTTACTTACTTACTTACTTACTTGCCACCCATCTTACCACAGGGTAACTGGGCAGCTCACAATAATAAAAATGTATTTATACATATACATTAAAATATAAATAAATTAAAATCAAACATTAAAATCTAATGAGACGTGGGGAGGGCAGGGGCAAAGTGGAAGGGAGTGGGATCTGTTCAAACTCACCGTCTCCCAGCACCCGGATCCCTGCACCAAAGTAGCTCTAACTAATTTGCATCTAACGAATACCCTTATGATTCTGCCCAAAGACATGTTCCATTCAGTGAAGTGTTATTTATTGGCTGTCCTAGAATGTAATGTAGTGTACTTTAAGAAACATTAAAATTTGTAAAGAAAGCTCCTCTCCATATTAAAAATAAAAAGATAATGTGGCCAATATATACAGATTAAATAAACTTCAGTTGAAAGTATAAACCCAAGATTAAATAAGTTGTAGAAGATACTGGAGTGCTTAAGCCCATGTAAATCTCACAATAAGCAACTTTGAAGTTAAAGCTCGACAAGGTTTCAGACTAAAGATTTTCCAAATACTGTAAATGATAATGTGCTGGAAAGGCCTTAAGCCTAGGACAGATATCACCTGTCTAGAGAGTAACTGCAGATGAAAAAGGAGGCATGTGGTGATATGTTTTTACATTTATTTCTGTGTAAACTGTTTTCAATTATAAAAGCAGCCTATATTATCAATAAGAGTTATTTATTTAATATGTTATATTGATTTTTGAACACCCTGTATAATAAATAACTTCCAGAAATTCATTTGCATTCTTATAACAGGACCAAGATGAGTTTGTTTGGGTCAACATCAGGATTTGGAACTGGAGGCACCAGCATGTTTGGCAGCACTGCTACAGATAATCACAACCCAATGAAGGTATTAAGTCACTGGATGCCATGAGAAAAACTAAATCACTTCACATAAATATTTTGAAAATTATTAAGTTCAAAAGATGGCAGGTTTGCCTATTAGTGTATGTGTATAATTCCTTTGGCTGAATTCAAATATTGGTTTAGGTTTATGCATTATTTGCTGTGAGATTTTGAGACTACAATAAAGTAGCTGTTAGAACTGTCATTCAAATAGCTACCCTGTTTTCCCCAAAATAAGACATCCCCTGATAATAAGCCCAATCGCGCTTTTGAGTGCATGGTAATAAGGCCAAGCGCTTATTTCAGGGTTCAAAAAAATATAAGACAGGGTCTTATTTTTGGGGAAACACGGTACTACAGTTGTAGATCCTTAATATTCAGAAAAAAGTGCTTTGGACCTCACACAAGGACACAAGCCTCTGCTATTTTTTAAAAAAGCTTGACCTTTCATATTTCCACTTCACTTTTGAAGTATGCAAACCTTGATAGCTATATATGATTTAATAGGTTCTTTGACCAAAGAAAGGAAAGGAGAAAGAGTAGTATATTGATGTTATAAAGTGTTATATTTAATAGATACTTATTTTTTGCTTACAAAACATATCGATTTTAGGTTATGTGGGTATGTTCTCATCATTTTTTATATAATGATGAGATTTAAATGCAGATATTTATTGGAGCAAACTGTAATTTTATTTTTCTAAGGGTTTTTCCCCCCCATTGTAGAAGTGTAGCTGTGACTCTCAATTTGACTTTTCTAATTGGATTTTTAAAAAGTGTATGTGTTTACAACACGTTTTAACGTTGTCTTTTTTCCAGGATATTGAAGTTACTTCCCCACCTGATGACAGCATAGGTTGTTTAGCTTTCAGCCCACCAACATTGCCGGGTAATTTCCTTATTGCAGGATCATGGGCAAATGATGTAAGTAACAAATGAAAATAGATAGAGGCATATCATGCGTTCAGCTTTCCCTGCATTTGCTGCATGGAAAATGACTGGATCTAGCAGACAAAATGTGATATCCATAAGTGGGCAATGGTTAAGGTAACTGCATCCTCTGTGAGACAAAGTGAGCTTGTAGCAAAGTATTAGCAGTGAAGAAGTGCTGCAATTTAATAGTTTATTTTAAAAGTATCTCAGAACAAAACCTATCGTAAAATGGAAATGAGTTAGGTGAAAATTTCAGGATTGGGCTACTAATTGATTTCATTTCGTCAAATTTCTATTAACTGATGCACTAAATTTGAAAGATATTTTACAATATCTAAATCTGGAGCACGGTATTATTATTGCTGCTTGGGCTTCTATGAGCGCGTATCTGTTTCATCAAAAAACCTTTTTTCAGGTTTCTATTTATGAAACATTCTCTCATGGAATGGAAAACTACTAAGAGAAGTGTGGCCCAGTTGCTACTGTATATAAATTGTTCTCAAAGGCCTTGAATTGAGCTTCTCGGTGGATAGGCTAATCTTAACACCTTGTTGCATTTTTATAAAGCTAAATGTACTTCATTGTCAAAAAGACAGGGTAAAATACTTACATTCCAAGTGCTATTTAATTCATATTTACAAATATCTCCATTTATTTCAGGTTCGTTGTTGGGAAATCCAAGATAACGGGCAAACTATTCCAAAAGCCCAACAGATGCATACAGGACCAGTACTAGATGTTTGCTGGAGTGATGTAAGTTCCATTATTTCAGAAGAGATGTACCGTATTTTTCGGAGTATAAGACGTACCGAAGTATAAGACGCACCTTAGTTTTGGGGGAGGAAAACAAGGGAAAAAGGCCTCTGCCTCCATGCAATTTGCCAAACAGCAAACAGCACAGATGATATACACTGTTTGCTGTGTATTTCTGTGCATGTGTGCTTGACCCATAGAAATAGCAAAGAATTGGAGAAATGTACAATATGGCAGTATATTAATCCCAGAAAGTTTTCTTAAATGTAATCACACTAACTCCTCCCAATTATTTAAATAGATCTACTCCAAACATGACCAAGTCAGGGTTTAATTCAGCTGCCTTATTTTAATACTAATACTTAATACTAAAACAGGACATTTCAGATTATACTTTTACAGATCTTTAAAATTGACGTGGCTTTCTGGAAAGCTTTCTGCTATTTAAAAGAAGATATAATAGCACTGGGCCTCTTCAGAGCAAGCATTTATTTTAAAAAGCTTCTTCATTTTGTTAAGTTTTCTAGAACAATAATAAAGCAGTCTTTAAAAAATAAGTCTTATAATTTGAACACTCTACAAACATTTAACAAAATAACATATTAACAGAATCTGCCTCTACCTAGGATAGAACTCACAACATCCTGACTGTGAGGCAAGAGCTCTTTCCTCTAGGCTACAGTAGCTGTAGCTTACTGTTTTGCAATTTCAGCAATGTAACATTGCCAGCAGTTTATCTCCCAGCATTTTGTCTCATTACAGCCACCGTAGTTAGTTTCATTTTACCACGTGGCTTGCAAGCCTCTGTCAGCTTTAGATCGGGAGGCAAGTACTCTTTTAGTGTGCTAATAAGGCTTCTGTTTCTGTTCTGTTTGCTGCAAAGAGGTAAATTGTTGGCAGGCAGAGGCCAAAGGGTGGGGGTGGCTGGGTGGGGCTGCATTGGTTTATAAGACACACCCAAATTTTCACCCTCTTTTTGAGGGTAAAAAGGTGCATCTTATACTCTGAAAAATACGGTACTTAAAGTTTTCAGAGGAGGAGTATGAGATCAAAACCACTGTCTGAAAGCAATTTCTTTAGTGGAGGAAATTGTCCTGGAATGAGAAAAGCAACCCCATTTTAGAGGTATAACCACTAAAAAATCACACAACAGGTAGTCCTCAACTTATGACCACAATTGAGCCCAAAATTTCTGTTATTAACTGAGACATTTGTTACGTGAGTTTTGTTCCATTTTATGGCCTTTCTTTCCACAGTTGTTAAGTGAATCACTGCAGTTGATAGGTTAGTAACGTGGTTCTTAGAATTTTGATCACATGATCCTGGGAATGTTGCAGAGGTTGTAACTGTGAAAAACGGTCATAAGTCACTTTTTCCAGTGCCATTGTAACTTTGAACAGTCACTAAACGAACTGTTGTAATCGAGGACTACCTGTGTTTCTTTTTAAAATGTCTCCACCCTCAGTAGACACTCTGGAATACATAGGTGTTTTTTTTTGTTCTCTGTTGTTTAATAGGATGGAAGTAAAGTGTTTACAGGGTCCTGTGATAAAACTGCCAAAATGTGGGATCTTAACAGCAATCAAGCAATACAAATCGCACAGGTACAATTTTCAAATGTAGATTGTTTTCTTTGTAACAAATTTAACACCAAAGATTTTGATGCACGTTTCTCCTACAAAATGGGGGGAAAGCTTGTTAGAAACAATACTTAAACGTTTCCTGGCAGAGTGCAGAATACTCAAACGGATTGAGGTCTGTGGATCAGAACCAGTCCGTGGCCTGTTGGGAACCAGGCTGCGCAAATGGGCGAGCATGCAAAGCTCCATTTTCACATGCGCAGGATTAGGTTGCATGCGCAAAACCATCCCCTCCCTCCCCGCCGCTGCCGGTCTGCAGTCAGAAAGGTTGGGAATCACTGATGTATACTAATGAATTGGCTTCACTTAATTCTAATTTTTAAGAAAGGATACAAACCTTCATCAATATTTTAGGGTATGTTCAAAAGCAAACATTTTAAATGATGGAGCTACATGGGAAGAAATTATACATGATGCTTTGATCACACAGTCTTGTCCCTAAGGTTTTTTTTTCTTAAGTGGGATAAAAAATTGATTATATATTATTCACTGGAATTATATATTATTCACTATACACTTTTCAAATTATTCCTCCTCTCTGAGATGGTTTCCAGATATTTGAAAACTATGAACTGACTGAAATATAATGATCTTCGTGCTAATGGAGTGAGATCTGTGGGTTTGAATTAAAACTTGATGTGTTTTTAATGGGACCAGAAATGTAACAAGTCTATATTAAATTGAAGAGCACAGGGAAAAAAGTAAGCCATACTAAAAGCATTGCAGAGGCAAGGCTTAGGCCAATGATTTTTTTTATAGAAAAAAATGAAATATCTAATCGCATGAATGGGAAGTGATTCAAGAATTCTTTTAAATATATTCTTCAGCATGAAGCTCCTGTAAAGACCGTCCATTGGATAAAAGCACCAAATTATAGTTGTGTGATGACTGGAAGTTGGGATAAAACATTGAAGGTAAGCCTTCTAAGTTTTTTTTAATGTGTAAAAAGGTTTTCTGCAATTCTGTGTAATAATTATTATGGAAAAATGATTGCTAGTACATAGAGCAGAGCTCTTCAAACTTGGCAACTTTAAGACTTGTGTTCTTCAAGTCCCAGAATTCTCCAGCCAGCATAGCTGGCTGGAGAATTCTAGGAATTGAAGTCCACAAGTCTTAAAGTTGCCAAGTTTGGGGACCCCTGACATAGAGTAAGGTGCAATGCATTCCTGTAAAGGTGAGACTTCTTCCAAGTGAATGAACTTGAGGGTGAAATCTAATGGTTGATTCAAGTATCAGTTTATTTAGGGAAGTCTCTTCCATAATGTCCATTTAACATATTTTTTCCCAGTTAGTGCCAATATATCTCTGGGTATTATAAAGGATATATGTGAAATGCTTCAAACTTTATACAATTAGGAGCAATTGTTTTTTGTCATTACATTTGTAACACTATTTTTAGCAATGCTTTTTTAAAATGCAGCAGATTAAAAATTAATCTACAAGCAACAAACAGAAGAGAAAATTGGAACAAAATAGATGAACACTATGAGCTTCTAAGCAAATAGTCCTAATTTATTTGGTATCCTGATATAAATACAGTTTTTTAAAAATCATAAAAAATACAGATGAATGCTCCAGAGAATTATCTATATCGATAAAAAAGTACATTTTCAGAAACTGGGCCATGCTTGAAGTACTTCAAATGGTAGAGAAGTCAATATTGAGAGTTCCACCAAAAAGAATCTTACCTAAGTATATCAAATTCCAATATAAAAAATGCTTGCAAGTTTTTTGAATTGATCCTTATTCCTTCAGTTGAAAAGGTAAGTCATGACTTATTCAACCATTTGCTCATCTGTATCTTCAGTCTCTCACATTCATTATAATATATTTCCTGAATCAATTTTGGTTAGGGTTTGGAGGCGTTTCAAAGTGAAATGATGAATGATCATTCTACTACTACATAAAAAATGTATTGAGGCCTTATTGAACTCTTTTTTCTTTTCTTTTTTTTAAAGTTTTGGGATACACGAACCCCCACTCCAATGATGACACTGCAGTTGCCTGAACGATGCTATTGTGCCGATGTGGTAAGACGAATTTCAGAAGCCTTCGGGCCTTGATTAGTTAGAATCATGCCATACGTGACTATCAGTCTTTTCTCTATACTGTGGTAATTAGTGGTGTTTGTATTATGTGTTATGATAATGAAATAGATGTAGGTAACCAACCTCATTTCATTCTTCAACACTGTGACCAAATTAGTAGACCAGCGTAATGCAGTAGACATAATATACCTGGACTTTAGCAAAGCATTTGACAAAGTAGACCACAACCTACTCCTTCATAAGCTAGAAAAAAGCGGGATAGACAGCTACACAACCAGATAGATTAACAATTGGTTGACCAACTGTACCCAGCGAGTAGTCCTCAATGGCTCTAAGTCCACATGGAGAGAAGTAAGCAGTGGGGTACCACAAGGTTCCGTCCTAGGCCCAGTACTCTTCAATATCTTTATAAATGACCTAGATGAGGGAATAGCAGGAGAACTAACCAAATTTGCAGATGACACCAAGCTGGCGGGAGTAGCAAACACCCCAGAGGACAGACTCAAAATCCAGGGGGACCTCGACAGACTCGAACACTGGGCCCAAACCAATAAAATGAAATTTAACACAGAGAAAAGTAAAATTCTGCATCTAGGCAAGAAGAATCAAAAATACACATACAAACTAGGCGAAACCACACTCAATAGCAGCGATTGCGAAAGGGATCTCGGAGTCCTGGTAGACAGCCAACTAAATATGAGCCAGCAGTGTGCAGCAGCAGCCAAAAAGGCCAACACAGTCCTGAGCTGCATAAATAGAGGGATACAATCAAGGACCAGAGATGTACTTGTACCACTCTATAAAGCCTTGGTCAGACCACACCTAGAGTACTGCATCCAGTTTTGGTCACCACACTACAAAAAAGACATTGAAACCCTAGAGAAAGTGCAGAAGAGAGCAACCAGGATGATAAAGGGTCTGGAAAATAAAACATACGAAGAGCGGTTGCAGGAACTGAGCTTGGCCAGTCTAGCGAAGAGAAGACCAGGGTTGACATGATAGCAGTGTTTCAATACTTGAGGGGATGCCACAGAGAGGAGGGGGTCAGGCTGTTCTCTATCGCACCAGAAAGCCAAACAAGGAATAACGGATGGAAGCTGACCAAGGAGAGATTCAACCTGGAAGTGAGGAGAAACTTTCTGACAGTGAGAGCGATCAACCAGTGGAACAGCTTGCCAGCAGAGGTCGTGAGAGCCCCAACACTTGCGACCTTCAAGGAGAGACTGGACTGCCATCTGTCTCAAATGGTGTAGGAACTCCTGCTTGAGCAGGGGGTTGGACTAGATGACCTACAAGGTCCCTTCCAACTCTAATAATAAATCTAAACTGCAGGAAAAAAGCATGTGATTGAATTTTGTATTAAATACTTTCCTGTTTAGATGTGAATGTGAAATAAAGCACTCTTTACAACATAACTATATAAAATCAGAATTGAAAATTCTCGGTTTGTACTCTTACGCAATTTTTCCTGTTTTAGATATATCCCATGGCTGTTGTTGCTACTGCAGAAAGGGGCTTGATAGTTTACCAGTTAGAGAATCAGCCTTCTGAATTTAGAAGGATAGACTCTCCACTTAAACATCAGGTAACTTGAGTTTTCTTGATTTCCGCAGTATGGCTTGTTTTTAATTGTAACAGATGGTCCTCAACATACGACCACTATTCAGTCTAAAATTTCTGTTGCTAAGAGAGACATCTGTTAAGTGAATTTCGCCCCATTTTACGACCTTTCTTGCCACAGTGAAGTGAATCACTGCAGTTGTTAAGTTAGCAACACGGTTAAGTAAATCTGCTTCCCCATTCTGACTTTGCTTGTCAGAAGGTCGCAAAAGGTGATCACATGACCCCAGAACACTGCAGCTGTCATAAATATGAGTCAGTTGCCAAGCAACTGAATTTTGATCACTTGACCTGGAGGATACTGCAATGGTTGTAAGTGTGGATGACAGTCATGTCACTTTTTCAGTGACATTGTAACTTTGAACAGTCACTAAATAAACTGTTGTAAGTTAAGGACTACCTGTAATGCTAGCATTGGTTTCTTATTCCTAATGGGATAAATCGAAAGCTGTAACTGCCATATATGAAAGTACCTGATTAAAATACAGTCCCTTTTATTTAGCATCGCTGTGTGGCTATTTTCAAAGATAAAGCGAACAAACCAACAGGCTTTGCCCTTGGAAGTATCGAAGGAAGAGTTGCCATTCATTATATTAACCCACCAAATCCGTAAGTATTTGGAAATGGTCTGCTGTTTACTTTTGAATCCTAAGAAGTGCAGGCTTTTAGAATAACTCTGTGTTGCATGCAGCGTGAAATGAAGGAATGCATTTTTTTTTCAGTGCCAAAGACAACTTTACCTTCAAATGCCATCGATCCAATGGTACAAACACATCTGCGCCTCAGGATATCTATGCAGTAAGTATTTTGTGCATTGCACCGTAAGTTTCCTCTAGGACAAATTAAAGGAGAAAAATGGATATTTAAAATAAATTACAAAAAAAAATTGCTGTTTTCAACTCCGTACATTTTCATTTAATATCACACATCTGAGTGGAAACCTGCTTTGACCAGCTCTAGTATATTTGATAAGTAGGATGCAGAATTTAGCTACCATAATACAAAAGAAAGAGAAGTTACAGTATGGCTTGGTTCTGATTAAATTCTACAGATAAAGCAATTATGCTTTAGCTTGAGGGAATGAAAAGAACAACCCTTCCTACTTCAAATGCTTGCATTACTTGACCAATGGCTCCTAAGTGTACTCTTCACTCTTTCCCTTATAAATTAATTGCAATCATTTGTTTTGCGAGAATAAAATATGATGGTGAGAAAAGTAATGGAAGTAAGTGCTTTAATCACCACCCCATATGGGAAAGCAGTACTGTCTCTCATTGTCTAAAGCAGAGTTTGCAGTTGGCAGCCTACCATATATTGCTGAATCTAAACTCAGATTACTAAGCCAATTGTGAAGGATAACTGGCTGTTTAAGAATCATGTTGTTCAAAGGTGTTGTTCTCTGAATCCAATCACGTCAGTATGGGAAGCTGACCTAAAGTATTTCTGACAGATAACTATCTACATTCCACTTGAACGCAACCAGCAAGGAGAGGCCACTGTATTTAATAATTGCAGCCATTATCAAACTGCTTTTACAGTTAGGAAGGGTTGTTTTTTCCTAACATTCATTTGGGCTTTGCTTTCCTGTATATTGAATCCATTATTTGGTGGAATTCCAAAATGGTAGATAAACAGGTCTTGATTTTCTTTTGTGATATATCATTTCAAGTATTTGAAGAATGCTGCAATATGCCTCTTAGTCTTGTCCCAAGGTTAAATATTTTCAGATCCTTCTGTCCCTCTTAGGTTTCCAGTTCATACTTATTTCGCTTAATTGAACTGATTCCAATTATTGTGAATCCTTTCTAAAATAAAGTGCCAGAACTGGAGCCAGAGTTGATTGTTGCAGAGTAAAGTGGAGCTATTTTTTGTAGCTTTTTTGTGCCGTAACTACACAGATTTTGTTCTGTACTTTAGGATACAAGTCATCTGGTTGTGGAAATAATTTAATTTAATTTAATTTAATTTAATTTAATTTAATAGATTTGTATGCTGCCCAACTCCCGGGGGACTCTGGGCGGCTCACAACATTATTTGTGAGTAACTCACAAATAGTTACTGTTTTTCCTGTTTCATTTTTTTCTCATACTTTTTAAATAATGAACTTGGTAAATTGGGGCTTCAATCTTCATTACTGAGAGTATGTGAACGTTCAAATTATATTTTAACTTTTACTTAACAGGTAAATGGGATTGCCTTCCATCCTGCCCACGGCACTCTGGCGACTGTGGGGTCTGATGGCAGATTCAGTTTCTGGGATAAAGATGCGCGGACAAAGCTAAAAACATCTGAACAGCTAGACCAGCCCATATCTGCTTGCTGCTTCAACCATAATGGCAACATATTTGCATATGCTTCTAGTTATGACTGGTCAAAGGTAATTGAGTTTGCTTAAGATAATTTCTATCAACTAGCAGTTGTTAGGAAAATTCAGCATCTCCAGTGCACTGAAATATCTAGTAAACATCTCCATTGCTGTAGCTAACAATTGGAACACACTTCCAATGAGATCTCTCTAATAATGTGCTTAGTAGTTGAAAAATATAAAGGATTTTTGAATACAGGTAGTCCTCTCTTAACCACCCTAAATGAACTGGATTTTCCATTGCTAAGCGATGGGGACGAAATATGGCCATGCCATTTAGCGACAGTAGTATTGGTAGTCCTAGTTCTGGTTGTTAGGATAGGATCTCGTGCTTCTCTTGCCCATCTGCAGTCGCTTTCACTCCTGCCCTTGGGAAGGCCTCACACAGCCAGCAGCTGCCTCAGGAAGGGCCATGCCACACACACATGATCAGCAAAAGGAGGAAGAAATGATGAAGATCGGTTGGGGGTGGGGCAGGGGCATTGGAGTGCAAAGCAGCCAGAAAAGGGGTTGGGGGGAGATAGTTGGGTGAGGAGAGTTGAAGCACACCCTGAGATCATAAATGGAGACAGGGTGCCAAGCACTTGAATTTCAATCACATTATCACGGGGGCACTACAGTGGTCACAACTCCAAGAACTAGTCATAAATACCTATTGCTCAGGGCTGTCCTAACTTTGAATGGTCGCTGAACAGTGGCTATTAAGTGAGGGCTACCTGTATAACTGCTAATATGAACAGACTATTGTGAGTTGCTACTACATTAGCAAATGTGAAATCTTCCAGAATACCAACCGCATTTTTGTTAGGAGAAACTTATTTTTCAGATGTCTGCTAATGATAGGCATTAAGCATAGTACATGAATTCTCATCAGATTCCACCTCAACATTTTGATGCCACTGAACTCCATCTTAAGGTGGTGCAAGACCCGGTACCAAGTAGAAAATCAGTATTAAGTTTTCATAGCAAATTTTAAGTGAAGTGGCACAGGTAAGAGGGTGAAAATACTAAACCACCTATAGATCTGTTACAGTTGTGTTACATATTCTGATGATGGATAACAAAGGAATATTGGAAAAATTAGTACATTATCCATAGTATGAATAGATCTATTCTTTCTTATTATATTCAAATATATATAATGTCTCCTTTCCCTTTCACCCTATTGGTGATAGAACCTCAGGTAGTCTTCAGATTACACCAGCAATTAGGATTGGAATTTCTGTCACTTAGCAGTTATTTTATTCTCTTCAATCTTGTTTCTCTTCAATCTTGCTTTTTAGCTGACAGTCTGAATTTAACTTTTCTTGCATATAGAATATCTCCTAATGCCCTTGCATGGATATTTACATGGAGAACTGCTTTTCAGATATATATTTTCACATAAAGTTTTAAGTCGAGGAACAACTGGTCTTTACTCTGGGCTAAAGGTTTCTATAACATTAATGATTGCTCTGTAATTGTGAAGAAAAATGTAATTGAATATCACAAATATTGTGCACCCGATTTTATAATGCCGTTATTCAAATTTATATGTAATGTTGTGTTCAACCTTTTTGTTCCCCAGGGGCATGAATTCTATAATCCCCAAAAGAAAAACTATATTTTTCTGCGCAATGCTGCTGAAGAACTAAAACCTAGAAATAAAAAGTAGTGAGTATAACTCTGTCCATTATTCCATGTTGTTTTCCTGCCACCTGCTCTCCTTTGGTCTCCTTGGAGTTGCCTATTAACTTCTAGCAGGACATTCTGTAACTAATATCAAAGCACATTTGGTTGGCTGGAAAATTACCTTGCAAGGAATGCCTGACATGTGCATGAAGGTGTGTCCTTTTTCTTAATAGAGGCAAAATCCTTGCATTGGATCAAGAGACAATAGTTGCATCTTTTAAAGGTACTTGTCAGTTTGAAAAAAAACATATTAGGAATACTGCAGAAAATCTGAGACAGCCTCCCCCCCTTGTTTTGCTTTGTTTCCTTGATGGAGGTAAAAGAAAGGCTAACAACTGGGATCAAGGAAATAAACCTCAAAAGAGAGTTGTGAGTGAAGATCTTTTGTGTATTTTATTGTTATATTTATAGGTCACCTTTCTATTTCAATAAAAACTCAAGGCAATGATTTTTCTTTTTATAATGAAAATGTAAAATTTAATATTAAACGACTGTCCACGTAGAACAAAATAATGTGTCCTTATTTTTATCCTGTATGCTATTATTTTTCTACCTATGAACATGAACAATAAATGTGTGATTAAAAATCCCAAGCTAGACCAAGCCTATATATTTGAGATGAGGGCAATTCTAGCATGCAACCATAACTTGAAATTTTTAGGCAATGCCTTAAAGCAGGGGTGGCCAAACCATGGTTCTGTGGACTCCAACTCCCAGAATTCCTGAGCTAGCCATGCATGCATGGCTAGCTCAAGAATTCTGGGAGTTGAAGTCCACAGGTCCTCAAAGAACCATAGTTTGGCCATCCCTGACTTAAAGGATAATTATTGGCCTTGAGGCTCTGTATCATGTAGAAGCACCATATGATACCATATATCTTTGTGGAATTTTAAATCTTAGAACCCTGCCTTCCATTTCCATGGGTCTGCATCAAGTGACAGGGAGTGAGTGAACAGGACAAATGTTAACATTGCACTGTGCCCATGCTTGTGGTATCAACAAAAAATGAAGGAAGGACCAGTGTTTTAGATTGAAGAATATCTTCTGTGACTCAGTTGCATATGATTATTTCTGTAAACCAATCTGTGGCCTAACAGACTGTAGATACGGGGGGGTGTTCCCCCCCCCAGATATATCCCAAGTAGAATAACAGTTTTTCCCTCACCATTTTTATGCCAATTCCAACATCATCAAGCATGGGGATCAAATCAGAATACCACCAACTAGAAATGGCTTGAAGACTTTTATAATGTTATTCCAGTTGAGGTTTATTTTCATTTCGGAATCTTCTGTGTGACTGCCAAAGGGCTGTTCTTTCAAGGTTGATGCTATAGCTATTTATAACGAATGGGAGCAAAACTGTAGAACTTGTATATTATGATATTTCTGTCAATTCAATCTCTGTAAGTTCATATGTTGTAATATTTGCTACTATTTAAATAAAACTGATTTGAATTAAAATGTTTTTCACGTTAATAGGCTAATGGTCAAATGCTTATAATCTGAATTTAGGCAGTGAAATAGGCAGCTGGCAATTGCTCTTAATTATTTAGCAGAAGTCTGCTTCTTTATTTTATATATATATATATATATATATATATATATATATATATATATATATATATATATATATATATATATATATATATATATATATATATATATATATATATATATATATATATATGCTTCTAAGCTAGAG
Organism: Diadophis punctatus similis; assembly: GCA_023053685.1. NCBI lineage: Eukaryota > Metazoa > Chordata > Lepidosauria > Squamata > Dipsadidae > Diadophis > Diadophis punctatus. Next base: position 6,621,454 of record JALIGW010000003.1, on the reverse strand, counting down.
GGCAATTACTAACGTCACGGTAAATGAGAAATCTGTGCTTATCTATGCTTCGTGTAATCTTGCTACACTTCTTAGTTCAATAACTACACGGTTGTGCTACTACATAAAGAGTGCATGTCTGTTGTTCCTGGTTGGCTAACATTAAGTTAAAAAGTTAATTTGTGCAGCTTCAGACAGTTCATCCCAATACTGTATCCTATTTCTCTTGAGATTAGAAAGGGTCTGATGAGAACAATGTTAGTTAATGCTGTTTTAACTGAGGATGCTAGAACTGAATCTGAAAGACATTTAATCCACATGTTTTCATGCTGCTTGGCATCTTACAAGGATTCCTGATCTCTTAGCATCTCCTATAATGACCCTCTTCTACCCACTGTTGAAAAGTTACCTTCAAGTTCACGTACCTAAATGTCTCCCAATAGAGCCATAGATCGTTTTGATGTCAATCTGTGAGATTAGATGTAGGACTGCAGAGAATTCTTCTTGCAGTTAGGCAGATATGTGCATGCCCGGTATTTTGTTCAAATCAATCCAGAGTTTCACTGTGAAGGCCACAAGAAAATGCATATTTGGCATGCAGAAGCTCTGACTGCACCTATACTTGTGTATGCCAATATTTTGAAATCACCTTTGCATGCATTTGGCTTTTAGGAAGAGCAGAGCTAGCTCTAATCTATTGCTTATGGCAAGAATCTTGATTGTGCTGTTTTCTAGATCATAGACAGTAGCTCATAAACATTTAAATGTTTGTGTCGGAGTGCTGAACTGTAATTAATGTAATATAGACTAAATGCATACTCTTTCTGATTATAAAAAAAGCGTTTTTCATTTTTACAGTTAAATCTTATGGAAGTCATTATGATTCTAGCAGGTAACCCATTCTTTGTGTTTATGTGTGTGACCCCTATTACTCATGCAGAGCAATGTACTCCTGGTTTCATTAGAATATAGTTATAGTCCTCTACCTGTGACCATTCATTCAGTGACTATTTGAAGTTACAGCTGCGCTGAACGAATGATACTATGGTCATTCCAGCCCTCGCAGCATCCCTATGGTCATCTTCGCAGACTGGGCGCTATGCAACTGTTTATGCCCTGGATCCTCCTGATTGCTATTTACAACCTTCTCTGCCGGCTACCTCAAAAAGTCAGTGGGCAAGCCAACAGGGAAGGTTGCAAATTGCTGGGGTAAGTCGCCTTCACCTGAGCAACCTCCCCCAGACCTTCTGTGCTCATGCTCAGGGGACTATTCCCCAACCATTTCTGCAACTCACTCACCTGTGTCGCACCCTTCCCGACTCTCTCGCACACTCTTCCTGACCCCCTCACACTATGCTTCATGACCCATGACCCGCCTCTCGCACACCCTTTGTAACCCATGCCCTGCCTCTCACTCATCCTACTTGACCCATGCCCTGTCTCTTGCGCTATCCCTTTCATCCTCATGTACTTTCCCTGGTCCATGCCACGCATCTCCTGAATCTCCTTGCATCCTCTCAAGTGTTTCCCCCCCCTCCTCAACCTTTCCCCATACCACGGTCTGTCCCCCACCCAGCAGCCACCATTTACCTGGCTGCCGGCCTGAGACTTGCAACTTCCTGCTGGCTTCCCCACTGACTTCTTGTGAGAAACCAGCAGGAAGTTGCCTCAGCTAACAACTGTGGGATTCTGTTAGCGACTGCAGGGATTGCTGTTGCTAAGCAGTGTGGTTGCACTTTATGACCTCATCATTTAGTGATGGATATTCTGGTCTCGAGGACTACCTGTATTTATGTAATATCCTCAGCTATGAAAAGCTGGGTTTTTTAGAGTAATATATTATGAAACCCACAATTAATACAGTGCTATTTATTCAAGAGATTTGAACTATTAATAATTGTAACAGTCTTTGCAAGAAAACTTTGCTTTATGCATAATATGCTAATAGACAAATCAGGCATTATGTTGATGGCTATTTTTTCAAAAGCTAAGTGTGATACTAAATTTTGGCATTGTTATAAGTATCAGCCTTACTTTTTTGCAAATATAAATCCCATGTATTTGACTTTAAGACACAGCTTCTTTACAATGGCACTTTTAGGTATACAACAAAAGTAAAACATGAACCGGAAGCCAGTTGCTCTGCTATTGGTGGAGTAGGCTATCATCAAAGGAATGGAAGCTAGTGTTTAACAATAATGCTTATTAATTTACTACAGCTGTTAAGAACTGTCAGCAGATGTGCCATGTGCCACTATAACTCCAAACTGAGAGCTTAACCACAGTTGCCTGCAATTTTGTAACGTCCCATTTCAACTTCTGCAATTTGTTGCTTTTTAAAATAGTTCTGAAACTACAGATGGTTTAGAAAAAGACTGGCAGATTATTAATCTTTGTTAGTTAGGCTTCTCGGCCCAAGGTAAAGTGCTTTTAATGGGATGGAACCAAGATACCTTAAAGATCATTATTTCTTAGGCATGGTTGTCTTCTCTGTAAAATCTTCATCAGGAGTCTAGATGCTCCCATCAATTAAAATAAGGTGGATGGATCAATAGCAATAGCACTTAGACTTATATACTACTTCATAGTGCTTTACAGCCCTCTCTAAGCGGTTTACAGAGTTCAGCATATTGCCCCCAACAATCTGGGTCCTCATTTTACCGACCTCAGAAGGATGGAAGGCTGAGTCAACCTTGAGCCAGTGAGATTTGAACAGCTGAACTGCAGCTAGCAGTCAGCTGAAGTAGGTTGCAGTGCTGCCTAACTCTAACCACTGCGCCACCTCGTAGTAATGAGTAATATCATTACTACGTAATACATACGTAATAAACGTAGTACGTATTACGTAGTAATGAGTAAAATCAGTAATGAGTAGGGAATCAAATGATACCCTACTCATTACTGAATCATAAGGTAGAAGAAACCTTTCTCTCTAAGGAGACATTCAATTGGCCTTTTTCATATCACATGAAAAGGTTTAACAGAACTTCTGTTTTTACAGTCTAGTTTTCTTCATTATTTTTGTTTTTGTTAGTTATTTTTTCTTCCTCTTTTGAAAAGGACATGCTTTCTGTGCTGCCATGACAGATTGTGACTGCTCATAGAAAAATCTTTCTCCTTTCTCAAAAGTTGTCTAAGAGTGATAACATCTTAGGGTCTACATTTTTGGTGCACCACTTATGTACAGTAGTACTTTTCTACTGCCACCAGTTGTCTTTCCAAGGGAAGGGAATGCTGTGAGCTGGCTCTTCTTCCATTAGTATTGGCTTACAAGAGAGAGGGAGCATCTCAATTTGAGCAGTTACTTTCCTGAAAACCAGGTATAATGGTAGTAGTAGTAGCACTAATACTGGTGGTAATGGAATAGGAAGCTCTGAAGCATCATCTACCGGGCCTAGTAACTTTTAAAATGTGTGACAGAAAACAGTTACCCCTACTTTTAAAAGAAGGTAAAAGCACCAATCTTTTTTTTAAAAAAATAAAAGGTACAATATCTATTTAACATTACATAGCCAAATATCCAGAGCAATGACAAATGGATGGAATAGGGCATTGAGCACTGACAAAAATCACAAATAGCATCTCGGACATCAGTTTCCAACACATCCATAATGAGAGGGAGCTGAGCCCTTGAGACAGAATAAAAGAAACCAAAGGTTTCCTCCTCTCTCTTTCCTCCTTGTGTTCTCAAGGAGTTTTTGTCTATCTGGAAAACGCATGTGAGGAGAGAGCTTGCCTATTTTGCTCCAATAATTTAATTTAATTTAATAATTTAATAAACGTTCTTATAGGCTGCCCAATCCCGTAGGACTCAGGGCGGCGTACAGCATAGATAAGAACAGTACAATAAAAACAGTAATAGCAGTTTAAAAGATAAAAAACATTATTTTAAAAAACATTCATTCATGGGGGAATCTGATCTTCTTTTTCACCCCGCCTGCCGGAAGAGCCATGTTTTTACGGCTTTACGGAAGGCCAGTAGGGTGGGGATAGTCTGAATCTCTGGTGGGAGTTGGTTCCAGAGGGATGGGGCTCCCACAGAGAAGGCCCTCCCCTGCGGTCCCACCAACTGACATTGTTTGGCCGATGGGACCCGGAGGAGGCCCACTCTGTGGGACCTAACTGGTTGCAGGGAGGTGTGTGGTAGGATGCGGTCCCAAAGGTAACCTGGCCCTGAGCCATGTAGGGCTTTAAAGGTCAAAACCAACACTTAAATTGCGACCGGAGACTAATAAGCAACCAATGCAGCTGGCGGAGAATGGATGTTCCGTGGGTGTATCTCGGCACACCCACCACAGCTCGCGCAGCTGCATTTTGTACCAATTGCAGTCTCCGGATGCTCTTTGAGGGTAGCCCCATGTAGAGCGCGCTACAGTAGTCTAGCCATGAGGTGACAAGGGCATGAGTGACTGAGCAAAGCCTCCCTCTCCAGGTAGGGTCGCAATTGATGCACAAGACGGATCTGTGCAATACAGCAAATGCTGGAGTTAAGGACTGTGTGTGTGTGTGTGTTTTCTTTTTAAATACGTTTTTTAAAAAACTATAAACTATACAATAGAGTCTTTGTTTAACGAGCACTCGTTTAGTGACTGTTGAAACTTGTAACAGCACTGAACGAGACCAGACCGGTGCTTGAAATTCTAGCTATTACAGTGCCCCCACCCCCACAATCATGTGATCACGATCCAGCCGCTCAGCAACTGACCCAGATTTCCAACAGCTGCAGTGTCATGCATTTTTATGTGATTGCGGATTTTCACCTTTCCTCCTGGCCTCCCATTAGCAAAGTCAGTGGAGGAAGCCGGCAGGAGGTTGGAAGTCAGCGGCCATTTGAGGGCCTCCCTTAATGAGCTGCATGGTCCTTGCTTATCGACGGTAACTGGAGACAATGCCACATGATATTGTGCTTTCTTACTGCACTGGTTAGTCCCAATTACCATTGTTAAGCAAGGGCAACCAATATTACTATTCATTTGAGGTCAACTATTTAAGAGTCAGCAAGCCCAAGCGTGCAGTTGAGTGTGTGTGTGTGTGTGTGTGTGTGTATCTATATCTATATATCTCTATCTCTATATCTATAGAGAGAGGGGGGGAGGGAATGAGAATGATAATGAATTGTGGAGATTAGTTACTCTAGTACAGTGGTTCCCAACCTTCCTAATGCCGCGACCCACGCCCTGCCCCCGCACCCGCACCGCGACCCACCCCACCGCCGCCATTTGGGTTCTTTTACCCTCTGCGCATGTGCAGAACGCTTTGCGCATAGGGTAAAAGAACCCTAGTGGCGGGGTGGGTTGCGTTGGGTCGCGGGTTGTGGGGCACGATATGGCCAGGCTTGTGGCAGTGGGGGGGGGGAGCTGAGGATGCCGGGGCGACCCCTGGGAAATGGTTGTTCGACCCCCAAAGGGGTCGCGACCCCCAGGTTGGGAACCGCTGCTCTAGTATGTGATTGATATACTGTTATTGGGAGAAGGGAGAACTTTTTTTTTATAAAGTACATTGACTACTTGAGATACATCAATAACATCAACATGGACTGATTTAAATCTTAAGTATGTGGGCTTAATTAGAAAAGAGTGATATTTAAATTATATTTTTGCACATTTTCTTTTCAAATATTTCATCTTAAAAATACATCTTTTTGAAAGTATAATTTACCATTAAATATTACAGATTTGATTATGTTTTGTCTTTTAAAACTGGCTTATTGTGTGTTTCTGCTAGCATTTACGTTGCAAAATGTTCTCTAGCCATAAAGAAAAGCTTGTTCACAAGCTTTTCTTCAAAGGTGCCCTGCATCATGCTGTACCTTCTCATGTATATGTTTGGACAATATTAGAACAGTCTAAAGGAATTAATATATTTCAAGTTCTTTTACATTTCTGATGTAAAGCTTTTGACAGACTGGGTTTCTGTCCTTTTTTAAAAAAACTGCTGAGTTCTGAAGAATGGTTTTGAGAAGCTTCATTCATGTGCTAAAACAAGGATTTGCTTCATTCGGGGATGTAAATGCATCAACGATGCTATGTTGGGTGCTCTTAAGTCCAAGTTAAGATGTTTTGTAAAGAACGTGACAAAAGGTACTCACAATATTGTGAGACCCTTTTAATTCCGAGTTTGAGTATGAATGTGTTTGTGTGTATATAATATTGTCAGCTTTGAAAATGTGCTTTGTTCTTTATATTTTTCTAGCAGCTGCTCAGGTTCATGGAAAAGGTGCTGAAGCATGTGCTTAGAGATCAGTTATTTGTGTGCATCTCAGAATAATAGATCTTCAAAAGACCCCAAAAGTTTAGTTTGCACCGCTTGCTGGTAAATCAAGGGTAGCGGGGAACATACTGAGTAATTGTAGTTAATTCAGCAAAATGCATCTTTTCTAAGAATCACTCTTCCACTCTGAGCTTCATGTATTTAATTTTAGGAGTTGCCAACAGGTACCATGTTCCAAAGGTTTTCTCTTTTAAATCTGAAATACTTCTCAGCCCTGCTAAGCAGGTACTCCTTAATGCAGGGTTCCCAAACTTGGCAACTTTAAGACTTGTGGACTTCAACTCCCAGAATTCTCCAGCCAGCTATGCTGGCTGGAGAATTCTGGGAGTTGAAGTCCACAAGTCTTAAAGTTGCCAAGTTTGAAGACCTCTGCCTTCATGTATGATCAGCTGCTTAGCAAATGTTTGATGTTAAGACGCACCCCCAAAATGTTCTTATGACCAGAATTCAAAGTTCCAACAACTCTGCACATGATCCATTTTTGGTACCCAGCTCACATTTGTAGCCATTTGCAGTGTCCAGTGCAGTGGTGGGTTCCTACCGGTGCGGTGCGGTGCGTAGCTCCGGTAGGGAGCGACCAATTGCGCAATTTGCGCGCGACCACTCCGGTGCCGTTTTCGCCGGTCCGTCGTGCATCGCCATCTTTTTAAAAGAATTTTTGGGCTTTTTTGCTTCTGCGCATACGCAGAAGCAAAATCTCGCCGAAATATCTCTCGCGCGCATGTCCCCTCGCAAGATTTCAGCGAGATTTTGCTTCCGCGCATGCGCAGAAGCAAAATCGTGCAAGGGGACATGCGTAGCGAGCGTGCGCGTGCACAAAACGTGGAGATGTGCGCGCAGCGCACTGGTAACGACGGAGGAGCAATCCGCCCCTGGTCCAGTGGTCATATGACCCTGATTTATGACTTTTTTTGCCAGATGGCATTTACTGTGGCGTTCACTTAACGGCCATGTTGATTCACTTAATGGCTGCCACAAAAATGTCAGAAAATCTAGTTGATCATGTGATGATTTGCTTAATGACCTGCACAACTTAAGATAATTCTGGTCTCAACTACAGTCGTTAGTTGAGGACTACCCTGTAATAGGAGAGTACAATTTGGAGTTGTGAAGTAGAGTATTACCATCAAACCTAAATAAAATTATTCTTATATTGTATTCTTATATTTACATGAATCTTAACTAGCAAAACAAAATGTTACAGATTTTGTAGGAATGAATTGATCAGTTTATCTTAGCATAATAATTGTTCTTTCCATTTCTAACACTGTTGAGTTAATTGGTTCATAAAATAAATGTTTGGACCCTTGAGCCCATACTTGGATTGGATGATTTCTAAAACAACCTTTCTTACAAATCCTTGTGTTCCTTTTTATTTTGAAGGTGCCACAAGAACTTCAACTGAGGAAGGAATTTCTACCAGAAACTTAACTAACCGTGCCTGTCAGTTGGGCTTCTTCCTTGTGCTTTTAATGAGGCCAAAATAAGAAAAATCAAAAAAAGAAAGAAAAGAAAGAAAGAAATGCTCAGTTGTCTTTTCCTTTCCCCTGTTTTTAAAAATGTGTTGTTTTTATGGGAACTGCATTCACTTTAAGTGTTCTACATTGGCCATTTGTTCCTACCTGTACTTGAAGGCTGTGGGCCTATAACCTGTGGCTTAATTTCAAGTAATCATGCATAGGATCGCACTGTGCATGATAGCAGCACTGCCTCCCTCCTCCAACAGGACTTGGAACAGAATTGTGGAATATTTTAACAGTGAGAAAGCAAACAGCAGCTTAAGGTTCACAGTATATGAACAGTTATAAAATCATGAACAAAGTATTTTCAGTTATTTTCACCATGGTTGGGATTCTTACATTTTTGCCCCAACTTGGTTCTGGTGCCATCTTTATAAGTTCTTTAAAAATTTACCTTGATTTTTTTCCCCCAGTAGCAGCCATCTGGTTGTTGTTATTGATCTTCTTCAGCACAATGCAGGCGTCTTCCGTGGTGATTTTAAGAAATCAGTTTTCACATTGTGGTCCACTGAACTCCATTCAGGAAATCTATGGAAAAGTCAACTATTATTTATGCTTTGGCCTTGAACTTGATTTATTTTCTAAGAACAGACTTCATAGCCTGGTTGAATTAACCCTTAAACTTCAGGCCCCAGGTTTTCACAAGATGCTTCTTTTCAACAATGATGGTGCTACTGAATAAAGCAGCATTTTTTTCTATATGAGTTATGTACGTGCTGGAATTTGAATTGTTTACTAAGAGGCTCACTAAGCTGTCTAACAATTTGCAAGTGGTCCATGATTTAAAATAAAAGTTGGGCATCTTGTCGGAACCTCTTAATTCCCCCAAATTGATACAGGAAAGACGATGAATAGATTAGAAAATGCAGATTAACAATTTCTGAGATAGGTTGCCACACTATGACAAAACTATGCGGAGAGATGATGAACTCGCACAATGATTTCACAAAACACTGGCTTTGCTTATGGCAGAAAAGTTTTATTACAATTTTCACCATGCAGATTCTACTCTATACCCTGTTGTATCGTACCATCAATTTGTTCTCTTAACACACACACATACACACACACACACACACACACACACACAAAGCAATAACTTGCCTTTATTTCTCTTTCTGGCACTCTTATCTTTTATTGATCAGTTCTTGCCAGGTATTAAAATATTATATAGGGACTGCTAGTGGAATCATTTTAATAATTCCTCCCACGTGTTCATAGATGGCAGTTTTGGTGCCCTGCTGGCAAAACAAGGATTAATAGAGCTCTTCCACCACTAGCATTACACCCTGGTGTTGTGTGTAGTATAAGCAGACGGAAGTCACACAAAGAGCAAATAGAATAAAATTATTTGTGGACATCCCATTGTAGGTGATTGACCAAATGACTTACTCTTCTTTATCTGTATAGAGAGGTGTTAGAGGGAACAAATCTACAGTATATCTTTTCCTCTGTTGATGATTCCTTGTAGACAGACCTGAAATGGCAAGGTCCCAGAAAAATGTTATCCTTCTGCTGCTAATCGTTTAAATCTACATTTAAGATGCTTCGGAAATGAGTTTGCCCCATCAACTTAATGCACATTTACTGATCTTGCTGTTCAACTGTACAAGTGATCCTTGACTTAAGATCGTTCAGCGACAGTTCAAAGTTACGACAGCCTTGGAAAGGGAACGACTTGTCCTCAAAGTTATGATCATCGCTTCACCCACACGGTCACCTGATGGCAACTTGAGCTCTTGGCAACCAGTTCATATTTACAGTGGTTGTGGAGTCTTGCAGTCACATGACCACGATTTGTGACCTTCCGAGTCCGCTCCCAACAAGCAAAGCCCACTGGGAACTTTGCATTAAAAATGGTCATAAAAATGGGCCTGGTCACATGATGACTCATTTAATGACTGAATCACTTCATAACCAAAATTCCAGTCCCAACTGTTGTACGTTGAGGACTACACATGTCCACAATATTTTGTTAAGTACAAATTCCACAGCAGGCAAAGCTGCTTTAAGGCATTTGCAGAGTCCTTGGGCATTTGGGACAGAATGATTACAGCAACTGAAAGAGCACAATAAATTTGAGGCCAATTGTTACATTTTACATATTGTTATACTTGTTTTTAACTAATACTCATTTTGTTACAGATACTTTTATTAACTGTTATACAGTATGGCAGTCGGCTTTGCTCAAACAGCCCTGTGAAAACTTTACATAAATAAATAAATCCTGCAGACCTTGAGATACTTTAGGGATCAAATCAGAAACACTACAACTAAAAACTGGAATTTCTACTAAAACAGGGTGATAATATCTCTAAAGCCATGTGTAGGCATCAGGAAGGGCATCCGGCCAGTAAATGTTCAGCTCCATCCAGTTGCCCCGATTCTACCCCGAAAAAGGATTACAGGGTTGTAAAAGGAGTTTTTATATAACTATATTGAAAACTTTTATTAATCAATAAACAAGACATTGATGGGATTCAAGAAATCCTGCATACAAGTGTCACAATAAGCAATTCTTCACAAGCAACTTAATTTCTAAGAAAGCAGTGTGTCTTCTAAGCACAAATAAGTAATGCACTTTTTTCTCCTTTTTTTCTTTTGGTTAAGTCTTCTCTATGAAATTTTTTAAATATATTTTTTAAAATTCTAACAAATTGCTATGTTAATTTATGTTCCTGAACAGTCACACAAATGTTGTTAGTCGCGAAGTCATGTCTGACCCATTGCAACCCCATGGACAACGTTCCTCCAGGCCTTCCTGTCCTCTACCATCTCCCGGAGTCCAGTTAATCTCACACCGACTGCTTCAGTGACTCCATCCAGCCACCTCATTCTCTGTCGTCCCCTTCTTCTTTTGCCCTCAATCGTTCCCAGCATTAGGCTCTTCTCCAGTGAGTCCTTCCTTCTCATTAGGTGGCCAAAGTATTTGAGTTTCATCTTCAGGATCTGGCCTTCTAAAGAGCAGTCAGGGTTGATCTCCTCTAGGACTGACCGGTTGGATCGTCTTGCAGTCCAAGGGACTCGCAGGAGTCTTCTCCAGTACCATAGTTCAAAGGCCTCAATTCTTTGGCGCTCAGCCTTTCTTATGGTCCAACATTCACAGCCATACATTGCAACTGGGAAAACCATAGCCTTGACTATATGCACTTTTGTAGGCAGGGTGATGTCTCTGCTTTTTAGTATGCTGCCTAGATTTGCCATAACTTTCTTGGCTGTAGTTCCCATCTGCGGTGATCTTGGAGCCCAGAAAAATAAAATCTGTCACTACCTCCATTTCTTTCCCATCTATTTGCCAGGAATTGAGAGGGCTGGATGCCATGATCTTAGTTTTCTTAATGTTGAGCACACAAATATATGTACATGATATTTGGCCCTGGGCCTGAAAAGCAGTTTTTCAGAATTTTAACTGCCCACTCTGTAAATAAAAAATGGATGAATGATAAAAAAAATTTAAAGGTTACTTTTAAAAAGAAAAGTATTGTTGACACTGTAAACTTTACTTGAGCCAGAAGGTGGCAGCATTTGTATCGCAGGTTTGGAAAAAAGGAAGTTTGGAAGGCTTGGTCTAATCAGCCTAAACTAATAAAAGCTGAATAAAACTATAGGAAATTAAAATTAAAAACTCCACTGTGTTAGGTGCTTATCAAACTTAGGAAACTGGAACCACCCTGATGTCAGATTCCTTGTTTTGGTTTAACTGATAATTATAGAAGACAGTCTCGGCAAATTCAGATGCTTCCTTCTGGTGTTCCAGGATGAATTTAGATACCTCCTAAAGCTATTTATAAGAATAACCTTTTCTCTCAACTGACAGGACACAATTTCTTAAAAAGAAGAATCGTTTTATTTACACGCTCAACTTGCAATGAAATACTGGGAGGGGATATGCTCAGCCTGCCAAAGATTTTTTTCAACATAGCTTTCCATTCGCGACCCCGCTCCAAACTTTAGACAACCCCAATAGCAAGACATATACAGGGGTCTCCAACCTTGGCAACTTTAAGACTTGTGGACTTCAACTCCCAGAATTCTCCAGCCAGCATCTTTAAGAAGGCGTGGGGGGGATGCTCCTTTTTGAATTCTTAGCAAACTGGCGCTCTCTGCAGAACACACTTAACCAGGGGTCTCCAACCTTGGCAACTTTAAGACTTGTGGACTTCAACTCCCAGAATTCTCCAGCCAGCATCTTTAAGAAGGCGTGGGGGGGGGATGCTCCTTTTTGAATTCTTAGCAAACTGGCGCTCTCTGCAGAACACACTTAACCAGGGGTCTCCAACCTTGGCAACTTTAAGACTTGTGGACTTCAACTCCCAGAATTCTCCAGCCAGCATCTTTAAGAAGGCGTGGGGGGGGGATGCTCCTTTTTGAATTCTTAGCAAACTGGCGCTCTCTGCAGAACACACTTAACCAGGGGTCTCCAACCTTGGCAACTTTAAGACTTGTGGACTTCAACTCCTAGAATTCTGAGAGTTGAAGTCCACAAGTCTTAAAGTTGCCAAGGTTGAAGACCTTAGGTCTAATACATGGATCTTTCTCCTATCTCTCAAGTCATTCCCACATATTACATTCCTCCAACACATACACACACACACACACACACACACACACACACACAGTGAGAGAATAAGAGTTGAAAGGGATCTTGGAGGTCGTCTAATCCACACACCAACTCTGTGAACCACGTTGGGCTAAGAGTAAAACTGTCCTACTACTAAAAGCTTTGGTGGCTCAAGTAGACTTGAATGTTGAGATATCTTTTCCCAATTCCTTAATTGTCACAGCGCATTAAATATCTCCTGTAGCTCTTAGACCAGCAGTTCTCAACCTGTGGGTCGCAACCCCTTTGGGGGTCGAACGACCCTTTCACAGGGGTCGCCTAAGACCATTGGAAAACACATTTCTGATGGTCTTAGGAACAGAGACACTGCTCCTCTATCTGTCTCCAGGCGGGTCCACCCACATGCAAATAGACTATTGCAAAAAAAAAAAAAAAACCTGTACCATGGGAACTTCTGACCATGTGCAGAAGCCGAATTTCTGGCACTGCGCATGCGTCACCATCTTGTTTTCGGCTTTTTTTTGCTATTTTTTTTTAAAAAAATCAGCACTGCGCATGTGGGCGCACGCAAAGTGCACACGCCCACAAGGCGCGGCCACGCAGCGCAGGAGGAAGGGAACCGGCAGCGAGGTAAGTTAGAACCCACCCCTGAGTTTCCTAATAATTTTATTATTTTATGGTTGGGGGTCATCACAACATGAGGAACTGTATTAAAGGGTCACGGCATTAGGAAGGTTGAGAACCACTGTCTTAGACTATGTGAGATGTCTGTGGGTTATGGGCATTTTGAAGCATTATATACTCCAAACGAGGAACTGGTTTGCAAGTGATACAATTTAAAGAGTCTTTTTCAAACTTGGGAACTTCAATTCAACGTTCTGGGAGTTGATGGCCACATATCTTAAAGTTCCCAAGTTTGAGAATCACTGATCTGAAGGAATTGAAAGATAAAGGAACATTCTACATAAGCACTGAGTAATTAATGTCTTCCTGAGCTGAATGCATATGCTAAGTAATTAATCATGAGGACAAAATCTGTTCGCTTTAGGAAGGCAACAATGCCAGCTGTTGCATCTTGTGCTTGACTTACAAATGATATTGCAAGCCCGATAATACAGTATGTACCAAAAGTTACAAGCCTGGGGAGAGCAAGAATTGCTAATCTACATTGGTGGCCTTTTAAGCAGTGCGCAGCAGAAGCAGCCAAAAAAGCTAATACAATCCTGGGTTGTATAAACAGGCATAGAGTCAAGATCAGTGAAGTATTAGTGCCGCTTTATAAAACCCTAGTAAGACCACACCTGGAATACTGCAAACAATTTTGGTCACCATACTACAAAAAAGATGTTGAGACTTTGGAAAAAGTTCAGAGAAGAGCAACTAAGATGATCAAAGGCCTAGAGACTAAAACATGAAAAATGGCTGCAGGATTTGGGTTTGGCTAGTCTAAAGAAAAGAAGAATTAGGGACAAGAATTAGATAATGCAACGTGTACGCGACTCACTGTGACCCCCGTGCATGCACGTGCAATCCCTGCGCATGCGCGCACATCTGCATGTGCCCCACTCCCCGCGCATGCACAGCAGAGACCAAAAAACTAGCTGGCCGGCGGGAGGCGTGCACGCATGCACGGTGGAGCTGAGCTGCGGCAACGGATCGCATGCCCGCAGAGAGGGCTCTGCGTGCCACCTGTGGCACACATGTCATAGGTTCGCCATCACGGGTCTAGCTTCTCCTCCTTGAGCAGGGGGCTGCACTAGAAGACCTCCAAGGTCCCTTCCAGCTCATTCTATTCTATACAAGCAAGTAGATTATTTTTGTAGGTATTACCATACCTCAACTGCAAACAGCTGAATGCCCATGAGATGGCAGCAAGGAGACACTAAAACTCTCTTTGGTGCCATTTAGGGCCACTCAGCTTTTTGTAGCCCAAATATGCTATGCCTATTTTTTTCCAAAGTATATGATATGTAATACAAATAGTCCTTGATTTACAACCATTCGTTTAGTAACCATTTAGAGTTACAATGGCACCCAAAAAAGGTACCATGTTTTTCGGAGTATAAGACGCACCGGAGTATAAGATGCACCTTAGTTTTTGTGGAGGAAAATAGGGGGAAAACTCTGCCTATCATTCATCTGGCTAGCGTCCTTAGTCTGGTCAGCTTCAGCACATTATTTTATCCCCTGGTGAGGGCTGAAAAAAATCTTCAAAGGGAGTAGCAATGAAAAAAAGCCTGCAAAGACTTAGGGCTGGAAAAAAACTTCTTTGGAGAGAGTAGCAATGAAAAAAAGCCTGCAAGCCGGTAAGAGCCGGGAAGATTGTTAGTGCCTCGTTAGGGCTGAAAAAGAAGCTTCGAAAAAGCTACATTCAGAGTATAAGACGCACCCAAATTTTCAGCCTCTTTTAGGGGGGGAAGGTGCGTCTTATACTCCAAAAAATATGGTAACTTATAAGCATTTTCACACCACTATTGTAGCATCCCCATATCACATGATTTGGATGCTTGGCACTTGGCATGCAGTTATGACGGTTGCAGTGTCCCGGGATCATGTAATCACCTTTTGCGACCTTCTGACAAGCAAAGCCAATGGGGAAGCCAGAATCACCGAACCACGTTATTAACTAACAACTGCAGTGACTCACTTAACAACTCCGGCAAGAAAGGCTGCAAAATGGGGCAAAACTCACTTGTCTTGCTTAACAACAGAAATTGTGGACTCAGTTGTGGTTGAGGGCTACCTGTACAAACTCCTCAAAAGTGGAACATAAAAATGTAACAAACCTGGGATCAGTTGGGTGCCAATGTTCAGCAAATGCTCATAGATCGTGAAGCCCTTTTTCCTGTGCAGACATTTGGGGCAAATTTCAGTTTGATTCAGTATGATGCTTGGAAAGAGATTTCATCATGCAGGTAGTCCTCAATTTACGACCACAATTGAGCCCAAAATTTATGTTGTTAAGCGAGAAATTTGTTCAGTGAGTTTAGGCCCCATTTTACAACTTTTCTTGCCACATTTGTTAAGCGAATTACTGAATAGCAATAGCAATAGAACTTAGACTTATATACCACTTCACAGTGCTTTACAGCCCTCTCTAAGCAGTTTACAGAGTCAGCCTATTGCCCCCAACAATTTTGGGTCCTCATTTTACCAACCTCAGAAGGATGGAAGGCTGAGTCAACCTTGAGCCTGGTGAGATTCGAACTGCCAAATTGCAGGCAGCCAACAGTCAGCAGAAGTAGCCTGCAGTACTGCACTCTAACCACTGCGCCATCGCAGCTCTTCAAGTAACAAGTTTGTTAAGTGAATCTGGTTTCCCCGTTGACTTTGCTTGTCAAAAGGTTGCAAAAGGGGATAGCATGACCGGGACACAGCAGTGGTCATAAACCTGAGTCAGTCATGAAGCATCTGAATGTAAATCATGTGTCCATGGGGATGCTGCAACGGTCGTAAGTGTGAAAAATGGTCATAAGTCACTTTTTTCAGTGATGTTGCAACTTTGAATGGTCACTAAATGAACTGTTGTAAGTCAAGGACTACTTGCATTTCTAAGGCTGGATTCATATAGTTCATGATCAAATCATTTTGAAGAGGCCTACAGATTTGCTTGGGCACCAGAATCCCCTTGGAATTAATATTTAGTGTTTCACAGTGACTTCCAGTGGTTTCTCAAGATGATTTATTAAGTCTAGTTTAATATATTCAATCCATGGAATAATGAATTTTAAATCTTCTTTCAATTGTACATTCTCTATTTTATTTACGGGTATTTTATCTACCATCCACTATGTCCTTTTTCTGCTGTCTTTTATGCAGTCTCTCATTTTGTTTCTTAAATGTTTTTAATAAATGAAAAAAAATGTTTAAAAGCACATAGACACAGACAAATAACAAAAGAATTGCGGAGATCAGCAGAACCCATTTAAAAAGCTATTCTGGCAAAGATCTAAAACTCAGCAGGCATGACAGTTGCTTTATATCTTTAGCATCTCCCATTAAGAAGGTCTCCAGTTGGGGTGCTGGCTGGCTACAAATTCTGGAAATCTCTAGCCAAAATAATGTATTTATTTTATTTATTTATTTTATTTCTTTATTTTGTCAAAACATGTACAAGATAGCAGGTATGGTATAAACATAAACAAAGCAATGTAGGTACAGGTAAATTTGGACAATAGGACAGTAAGACAGGGACGGTAGGCACAATGGTGCGCTTATGTACGCCCCTTACAGACCTCTTAGGAATGGGGTGAGGTCAACTGTAGACAGTCTAAGGTTAAAGTTTTGGGGGTTTGGGGAAGAAACCACAGAGTCAAGTAGTGCATTCCAGGCATTGATCACTCTGTTGCTGAAGTCGTATTTTTTGCAGTCGAGTTTGGAGCGTTTAACATTGAGTTTGTATCTATTGCGTGCTCATGTATTGTTGCAGTTGAAGCTGAAGTAATCATTGACAGGTAGGACATTGTGGTAGATGATTTTATGAACTACATTTAGATCAGATCGGCGGCAACGTAGTTCTAAGCTATCTAAGCCCAAAATTTCAAGTCTGGTGGAATAAGGTATTCTGTTGCGAGCAGAGGAGTGGAGGACTCTTCTTGTGAAGTATTTCTGGACTCTCTCAATTGTATTTATGTCCGATATGCAGTGCGGGTTCCAGACAGATGAGCTGTATTTGAGAATTGGTCTGGCAAATGTTTTATATGCTCTGGTTAGCAGTGTAATATTGCCAGAGAAGTTATGCAAGATTAGGTTAACAACTCTTAGTGCCTTTTTGGCAATGTTGTTACAATGGGCTCTGGCACTTAGGTCATTAGATATGAGTACAGAATCGAAGGCCAATGAAGAATGAGGCAGAGGATGGGACAGAATTATTGGGGAAGCCAGTCTCAGATTGTGCCCAGTCATCTTACCATCCAACTAAAGTAAAGCAAGATAAGGAAATGAAAAGAAAATTGACAAATTCCATGTGAGCTTTTAATTAGTGTACTTATTAGACATGGGCTGGATGGCATGCATATTAAGCAGACATTAAAGAGACATTAAAGGAGGGGAGAGGGAAGAAGCCTTTAAGGAGGGATTTGAAGATGAGATTACACTCTCCAGAGTAGTATTTCTCAATGTGGCAACTTTGAGGATGTGTGGACTTCAACTCCCAGAATTCCCCGGCCAGCATGCTGGCCGGGGAATTCTGGGAGTTGAAGTCCACACATCTTCAAGTTGTCAAGGTTGTGAAATACTGGTCCAGAGATTGAAGCAAAGGTGAGGAATGTAAAATAACTTTGTCTTGATTTTTGTTTTCACATATTTTGTTTGGACAGGCATCCAAGATTCTGTTAATACATTTTACAACAACAACAAAGCAGAATTCCTAGAATCCTTGCAATGTATTTCTTGACCTGGCCTACCTCAAAGGGTTGACGTAAATCCTGAAAGCCCATCCAAGGCTTGCTCCTCCCTGTTATGACCTCCTCTACTAGGTCTTTGGCCAGCCATCAGAATTATACCTAAAACCAATGGGATGCACGAATTGAAGTAAAGCTGCTCTCTCAGAAAGAAAATATGAAAAGCCTCATTTTTACTGTTCAAGAAGCGCTTTCTAGCATTTCAGGAGATAATAGCATCCCTCTAGCTTTTGGGACAATAATAAAAATCCTCAATTTGTGATAACATCTTCTCCTTCTTCTAATGAGTTTAGGATGATTAGAAGTGTCACTTCATTAGGCTAAACAGGAATTGATCCATTTCTCCAGTATGATCTGGGAATAAATACCGTATTTTTCCGTGTATAAGACAATACTTTCCCTGAAAAATATTTACCTAAAAAGGGAGGGGGGGTTTATACACGGGGGGGGGGCAAGAGGAGAACCGCGGTTGCGAGACTGCCAACACCTTATCTCTGCAAACTAGCCTCACGAGCGAAACTTCCGATTGCAGAGACAAGCTAACAGGTTTCCTCCAATCATGAGCCTTATGTAACTGACGTCAGCTGATGCTGCGGAGAGGGTGTAGCCAGTGCCCACGTGCGACAGGGAGCGGTAATGTCGGAGCGTTCTGAGCCCATAAAAATGTCAGAAAACAAAAAAAATAAATACCGGTAACAGTAAGGGAATGTTTTACTCTCCAAAATGAATGCCTTCTATTTAATGTTTAAAATATTGATTTCTGAACTTTGGGTAAGAAAAGTAGGGGGCGTCCTATACATGGGGGTGTCTTATAGACGGAGAAATACGGTAAGTGAACATGATGCTTCCTCTGGATCTCAATGGTTCACATGATGGGGTTCTTGACTGAGTACGGGATCTTAACACAGCCACTACAACAGTGTTTCTCAACCTTGGCCGTTTGAAGATGTGTGGACTTCAACTCCCAGAATTCCCCAGCCAGCGTTGCTGGCTGGGGAATTCTGGGAGTTGAAGTCCACACATCTTCAAACGGCCAAGGTTTGAGAAACACTGCACTACAACTTAGCATGATTTGGAAAAAAAAGGTCACAGTAGGTTGTCCACCAATCCCTAGGCTTCAAAGACTTGTATGGTGTGACATTGATCCAATGGATGAAGTCCTCTTGTAGCCTTGTAGAAGACTTCTGATTGGCCCAACGAAGACAATTCTAGCTTGACTCACCAGTGAAGAAATGACACAGGGATTCTGTCACAAAGGCTTGTGCAGAGGCTTGGACTTAGCCACCCTTTGGAGATCTTCCACAGCTGCAGCTGGCGCTGTGGCTGCAGCTGGCAACACAGCCATGACAAGGAAGATGCTCTTCTGATTCTCAGCTTGCCCGTTTTTGTTTTTTTGTTTTCCTTACCAACCATGACTGTGCCAGGGGACAAGATGTACAACAGTTGCCTCCCTTTTGGTGAGACCCATCAGAAACTCTTAGCCACCATTCTGATTGTGCTGGGCCTTTTTGCTTTACTGGAATATGCCGTTAAACTGATTGCCTTGGTAAGCAAAATGAATCAGGTGGGTGTTACGCATGTCCTCAAAAGCTGGATGGGCTGTAGGGAATATTTGTCCTTCCGAATTGTGGGCATTGGGTGAGCAATTGTGGCACTGAGGCTTCTATGAGCTTCTCTACTGGATCTAAGAGCCTCTTCTAGACCTAAGCCTTTCTGCTGAGAGGCTTCTTCTCCAAGCAAATGATCATTTTTATTTTTATTTTATTTATTTATTTTCTTTGTCAAAATGTATACAAGATAACAGGTATGGTATAAACCAGGGGCGGGTTGCTTCCTTACTGGTGCCGGTGCGCTGTGCGCGCATCTCCACATTTTGGGCACGCTCATGCTCTCTACGCGCGCGTGCCCCCTCGCGTGATTTTGCTTCTGCGCATGCGTGGAAGCAAAATCACGCCAAAATCTCATGAGGGAACGCATGTGCGCATGAGATTTTGGCGAGATTTTGCTTCCACGCATGCGCAGAAGCAAAATCGTGCACGTGCGTGCTTCCCCTCGTGAGATTTTGGCGCGATTTTGCTTCCGCACATGCGCAGAAGCAAAATCACCCAAAAATTCAATGAAAAAGATGGCAACGCGCGCGACGGACCGGCAGAGAGGGTTCCAGAGCGGTCGCGCGCAAATTGCGCAATCGGCCGCTCCCTACCGGAGATATGCACCGGACAGCTCCGGCAGGAACCCACCTCTGGTATAAACATAAAGAAAAGCACAGTAGCTATAGGTAAATTTGGACAATAGGACAGTAGGACAGCGACGGTAGGCACGATGGTGGTTCTTTCCTGGGTGATGGGGGTGAAGGCGTGACTTAGGTCTAGGCTTACAAGACAAGTAAATAGTGAGCACTAACCATGATCAAACTGCAGCATGTTACAATCAACCTGATTGGTACTGGGATAAGATATCACTAGAGCAGGGTTGTAAAACTCATGATGACATGTCGTCATGTGACGTATCACAACTTTTTTCCTCTGGCCAGTGCGTGATGCATCCGGCCCGTGGGCCACGGGTTTGACTCCCCTGCACTAGAGGATCACACAGTAGACTAGAATGGGGAGCTAAAGAAACTTTGCAAGCTGGCAATGAAAACCACTTCTAAATGGTTGCCAAGAAGGCAAAGCGGACTTGAAGTCCTAAGTATCAAGTTAACCGAACAAAGTTTTACTTTTTAAACCAACAACAACAACAACAACAACAACAACAACAACAACAACAACAATAATAATAATAAAGGGTTCTGCTAAAAAGGCCTCTTATAAAGGTTTTCCTTACAAAGAACATCTTGAGGAATTGCCTCAGAATCAAAAGAAATGAGACATAGGAGATACATACACAGATTGCCCAATAATTCAATTTTCTAAAAAACAAAGTCATTCAGGACTTTATAAGTAACTAAGGACTTTATAGGTAACTAAGGACTTTATAGGATTAAGGACTCGACAGACTCAAACACTGGGCCCAAACCAATAAAATGAAATTTAACACAGAGAAAAGTAAAATTCTGCACCTAGGCAAGAAGAATCAAAAATACACATACAAACTGGGTGAAATCACACTCAATAGCAGCGATTGCGAGAGGGATCTCGGAGTCTTGGTAGACAGCCAACTAAATATGAGCCAGCAGTGTGCAGCAGCAGCCAAAAAGGCCAACGCAGTCCTCAGCTGCATAAATAGAGGGATACAATCAAGACCAGAGAGGTACTAGTACCACTCTATAAAGCCTTGGTCAGACCACACCTAGAGTACTGCATCCAGTTTTGGTCACCACACTACAAAAAAGACATTAAAACTCTAGAGAAAGTGCAGAAGAGAGCAACCAGGATGATAAAGGGTCTGGAAAATAAAACATACAAAGAGCGGTTGTAGGAACTGAGCTTGGCCAGTCTAGCGAAGAGAAGGACCAGGGGTGACATGATAGCAGTGTTCCAATACTTGAGGGGATGCCACAGAGAGGAGGGGGTCAGGCTGTTCTCTATAGCACCAGAAAGACAAACAAGGAATAACGGATGGAAGCTGACCAAGGAGAGATTCAACCTGGAAGTGAGGAGAAACTTTCTGACGGTGAGAGCGATCAATCAGTGGAACAGCTTGCCAGCAGAGGTTGTGAGAGCCCCAACACTTGCGACCTTCAAGGAGAGACTGGACTGCCATCTGTCTCAAATGGTGTAGGAACTCCTGCTTGGGCAGGGGGTTGGACTAGATGACCTACAAGGTCCCTTCCAACTCTAATAATAAATCTAAAAATCTAAGTTACCTATTACACTTTGCTTTCTCCTATGAGAGTCAGAGGGATGTACATTTAATATTAGTGAGAGTATGTTAGCCTTTCAACAATTATAAAAACACTATTCCTTTAACCCACAAAAAGCTTTTAACACAACAGGCTTCTATTTGCCAGCATTTTGGCCCTGCAAAAATGTGAATATGAATTAAAGTGACAAAAAACAGACCCAGATAAAGGAGAGGAATATAAACCGATTGCATTTATACAGCTGCCCAACTCAAAGAGAGAAATAGCAGATCCTGGTAAGGGAGGAGAATATATACAGTATTTATTGATTTATTTATTACAGAGATTTACACAGCCGCTGAACTCAAGAAGCATGGGCAGCATACAAAAAACGTTAAGCAAGAAAAAAAAATCCCAAAGCATACATCATTTGTAAAAATAACTCAAATATGCAAAATGACGAACCGACAAAACAGATTAAAACAACTGATGCTATAGGGCATGAGTGTCTAACTTTTGACTTGCCTGGGCCACATCAAGTGAAGAGGAATGGTTTTGGGCCACATATAAAATACATAATATAGTTTTATAATATAAAATCACATAATAGTGTTAAAAGTTATGATCTTGTGGGGTCACATTACTAGAGGTCCATGGCTGCATGTAGCCTGTGGGCTGTGGGTTGGCCGTGCCTGCTGTTGGGGATTCTATTGATCTAGACCCAAATGTCTGGGAAGACCCCAGTCTTCACTGCCTTGCTAAAGGCAGCAAGGATGGAACCAGTTATACATTGGAGAGAAGACAGTTATATTGGAAGGTGACAACCACACAAAATGCACATCACTTGGCATCACTATCATGACATGGCAACCCTTAAATGAGGAGACCAGCACCATGGCCTCCCCATGGGAATTTGTGGTGCAGGCAGATAATCTCGTGAACAGGTGGTCCCCATAGTTATCCCAGTCCTGTATCATGGGGGGTTTAAGGTGATAACCAGCACCTTGAATTGCATCCTATGGGAATGCAGCTCTCACAGCAATCATGTTACATGGGTGTAATGACCTGTGCCCATAAGTACCCAGGCTGCTGCATATGAACCCCTGGAGGCTTCTAAATGACCTTCAAGAGCAGCCCCACATAGAGAACACTACAATAATCCAATCAGGAGGTAAATAAGGCATGAATGAGTCCCTATGTGAAAGGTCTCCTGATGTCATTTATTTGTAAAATTTATTACACAGTGTAGGTGTAGACCCAGATTGAATTCACGACTGCTGTCGTGACCCAATTCTAGGAGCCCTACAGCTGTTGAAAAACTAAAAGTAGAAATCTCAAAGATGCTTTTTCAAGAGGCAACTGGACTCTCTGGTTTTTCTTTGAAGACATTTCGCTTCTCATCCAAGAGAGCTGAAAAAGCTTCTTGGATGAGAAGTGAAACGACTTCAAAGAAAAACCAGAAAGTCCAGTTGCCTCTTGGAAAAAAGCACCTTTGGGACAACCATGACCTGGATGACTGAGAATCTCCATAGACATAAAAGTAGAAATGTTGGAGAATCCAAACTGTGATCTGAATTCCCTAAGTTTTGAAACTAAATAATGACTCTTGCTAATGACTCTTCTTGATAAGTAGAACAGGTTTCAGTAGGAAGACATGAGGAACCTTTACTGTCCCAAATTTGGCACAGCCACTGATACTCAGAACAGCAGTGTCAAGCAGAGGGATAAACAGGCCAATTGCCAAGCCATGCATTTTGTTTAAAAGGACATACCGTATTTTTCGGAGTATAAGAAGCACCTTTTTTACCCCCCAAAAGAGGGTGAAAACTTGGGTGCGTCTTATACACCGAATGTAGCCCCCATCCACCCATCCACCCCCATCATTTGGCATCTGTCTTCCAGCAATTTACCTGTTTGCAGCAAAGAGGGAAGAGCCTGTAAAGCCAAGCAAGTCACTAGCAGCTTCCCGATCTACAGCTGATTTGCCACGTGCTAAAATGAAACTGCAAAGAGGTAAATAGCTGGGAGAGACACGCAGATTTTTATTTTCTGCTGAACTGGATGGAAGGGGGTAAGTGAATAACTATAAATGTCTGTAGAATGTTCAAATTATTAGACTTATTTTTTAAAGAATGCTTTATTATTGTTCTAGAGCCAGAGGTCTCCAACCTTGGCAATTTTAAGACTTGTGGACTTCAAATCCCAGAATTCAACAGCCAGCTTTGTTAGCTTTGCTGGCTGTGGAATTCTGGGAGTTGAAGTCCACAAGTCTTAAAGTTGCTAAGGTTGAAGATCCCTGTAAATCTAGACAACTTAACAAAATAAAGCAGCTTTTTAAAATAAATGTTTGCTCTGAAGAGGCCCAGTGTTATTGTATCTTCTTTTAAATAATAGAGAATAATGTATACGTCCAGAAATTTTAATTAATTTTAACAGCTCTGTACAAGTATAGTCTGAAATGTAACAGTGTCCTGTTTAGTATTAGAGTTTAGTTACCTTGGAGTAGATCTATTTAAATAATTGGGAGGAGTTAGTGTGACTACATTTAAGAAAACTTTCTGGCATAATGTACATTTCTCCAATTCTTTGCTATTTCTATGAGTCAAGCACACATGCACAGAAATACACAGCAAACAGTGTATATCATCTGTGCTGTTTGCTGTTTGCTGTGTGGCAAATTGCTTGGAGGCAGAGGCCTTTTTTCCTTGTTTTCCTCCCCCAAAACTAAGGTGTGTCTTATACTTCGGTGCATCTTATACTCCAAAAAATACGGTATATACAGTGAGGCATCCTGCCCCCGAACCACACTTTCCAGCATCCCTTCTTATATGTTCTACCGTTGGGAAAGCTGTGGCTTGTAGTTGAATCCCCAGTCCTACTCTAGGCAGGTGTGGATGTGGTAGTTGTGTCTATATGCAATGACTAATGTCTTTATGACTCCGTATTGGTTACTTACACCGGTATCCAAAGCATCTATATTTTGTCCTTTTTATTAGAAGTTGGTATTTGCTTTCCACCCAGGCAATGAATAGGAGGAAGCCTTCAGGAATGTCCAACTAAACCATGGAAAGCACCCTCTGCCATGCCACCCATAGACCAGCAAAGGCCTGTTTCCTGGGCTGCCCAAAGGGGTCGCGACCCACAGGTTGAGAACTGCTGCTCTAGAGCAGTGGTTCCCAAAGTGGGCGGTACTGCCCCCCGGGGGGCGGGGGGAACCCTTAGGGGGGCGGTGAGAGGCAAGGGGGGCAACAGGGGGGCGGTGAGAGGGGCCAGGGGGGAGGTAGGTGGTTCGCCATGCTTTTGCACTTGAAGCTCCCTCGTGTTCCTCGCTCTTGTGTGCAGGGCAGCCCATTCTGAAAGAAAACGCGAGATGTTTTCTTTCAGAATGGGCTGCCCTGCACACAAGAGCGTGGAATGCGACAGAGTTACAAGTGCTAGGTACTGAGCACGGCACAGCGACGAGGGACAGACAGACAGAAAGAAGAGATGATAGGTAGGAAGGAAGACAGACAGAAAGAAAGAAAGGAAAGAAAGAAAGAAAAGAAAGATGGTAGGAAGAAAGACAGAAAGAAAAAGAAAGAAAGAAAGAAAGAAGGGGGAAGATAGAGAAGAAAGAACGAAAGAAAGACTTATGACCACAATTGAGCCTAACATTTTGGTTGCTAAGCAAGAGCGTTGTTAAGTGAGTTTCACCACACTTTACAAGTTGGCCACGCCCACCCGGTCACCTGACCACTAAGCCACGCCCACCTGAGGGGGTGGGGTGGGGGCAGTGAGGATGAGTTTGTAGCACCAAGGGGGCGGTGGACTAAAAAAGTTTGGGAACCACTGCTCTAGAGCATCAGAAAACTTGGTTGGCGGCCTGATGAGCAATGAAACATTAGGGAAGACCCAAACTATTTCAGTATTAAGTTACTTAATTTAATGCCATATTTTTCTCTCTCTCTCTCTTCAGTTATGGATTACCTTTCCCCCATTCCTGAGGAAAATATATGATTCTTTCTTCAAGAAAGGTATTTTATAGATGCATAAAAAGCAGGAGGGAAACAACCAAATTCCCTGTTCTTTTCCCCCAGCCAATTCTTTTCTCTTCAGCCTTCAAAAATCATCAGCTAAACTCACATATGACAGGAAGTTGTAATGAGCTCTAGTTGGTTTTGCTTTAACATGCTGCACAAAACCATACAACCATAGCTTATTGAATACAACATTCAGCAAACTTGGCTTAACACAAGCTATGAACTAGGTCACAGAAAACTGGGATAATTCATAATCAAAAAATACCAAAAGATCCTAGTCAAAGAAACAGATGAGGAGTGAAAAGTCTCAGTAAATTGTAACATTACTTTCACCTTGGGTAAAGCTAAGGAAAACCCAAGACGAGAGGTCCTTGATGCTTTGAGCTTGGTTATTTTCTTGCAGACATTTCATTATCCAAAATGTTAATCAGAGCTAATAGTCCAGCTATCCAGTCTCCACTGCAGAACAGAGAATTCTAAAGAAAGGCCTTAATTATAACAACAGGTGATGTCAATGACCTGAAATTCTTTGTAGCCTTAGAAGGAGCATTTAAAACTGCTAAACTTCCCAGAGATCCAAGAAAACATCAGACAAACCATCATTCCACAGATCAGAAGAAGACGAGAACAGGATCAACTTACAGCAGAGGACAGAGCAGCCCTCAGAAACCTAAAAAAAGGGCCAGACCAGTGGTGGGTTCCTACCGGTGCGGTCCACTCTATCGCACTGGTAGCGGCGGGCTGGTGACGTAATCAAGAGGCCACCGGTCCATAGGAGCCGCTACTTTTTTCACAAATTTCTGGGCGCGATTTTCCTTCCACGCATGCGCGGAAGCAAAATTGCACCAAAATATCATGAGGGGACGCACCCGTGTGAGATTTTGGCGCGATTTTGCTTCCGCACATGCGCGGAAGAAAAATCGCATGGAGGTGCGCATGCTTAGCAAGCGCGCACGTGCACGAAACGTGGTGATGCGCATGCAGCACACTGGTAGCAAGGTAAGCGAGCAACCCGCCCCTGGGCCAGACCATCATTATCCTACCAGCAAAGGCTGAACCACGGTTATTGTGGACAGAACACAATATCTACAAAAAGCAAAAGAATTAAGACTACTATCACTGGTGCTCTTACCTAGTTAATGAAACATCTGCAAGAAAACAACCAATCTCAGAGACAGCAGCCGCATTTCACCCCCAAGCTGAAAATATTACCCCTTCTTGAAAACCCAAAACTATCTCACCCTTGAACTGAAAACAAAATTGAGGCATCATGGGGAACTTGGCAGAAAACAATATTGCCAATGCATGTTTATATCACCATTAGGTGTAATCGGGGTGGGTTCTAACTTACCTCGCTGCCGGTTCGCTTCCTCCCATGCTGCATGGGCATGGGTGCGCGCGCACATGCGCAGTGCTGAAAAATCCGTGTGTATGTGTGTGTGTGTAAAGCTGAAAACAAGAAGGCGACCGCATGCACAGTGCCGGAAACTCGGCTTCTGCGCATGCTCAGAAGAAAAGAAATGCAAAAAAATTCAAAAAAAATTCAAAAAAAAGAGATGGCGGCGCCCACGGACCGGTACCGACCGAACCGGTTCCGTGATGTCATCGTGACATCACTAGCGGGTTGCTACCAGTCCAAACCTGGAGGAACCCACCTCTGGGTGTAATGCATTAGGGAAAATAACCTGAGGGCCTTTCTCTATTGCTGATACAAAGGGCTGTTGCTTGAAATGGCAAAAAAAATAAAAATAAGAAAAATTAGGCAGCTATCCCTATTGCAGATCCCTATCCTGCCTCTGCCTTGACTCACTGCTGAACTGTGTCATCCTGATTTTGCCTCCGCGTATGATAAGCAGTAAGTGGTTGATTCCTCGGGCTTTGCTCTTCTCCTCCTGCTTACGTCCACCAATCATGGTGCTGCAGTAGAACAGGAGAAATGTGGCTGCGGGACCCTGTCATCTTTAGTCTCCCCTTCACTCCATTCTGGATAAAGTTGGCTTGTTTGAAAGAACAAGAAAAATGGGTCAGAGTAATGAAGGCAGCTGAGTCATAGGGACCCTTATTTAGAATACTTCCGTTCACACCCAAACACACACCTTTCTTCACATAGGCAACAAATGCCAAATTCATGGGTATTTTGGCAATGGGGGGTAGGGGTCAGGAGGGTTTGATCCTGTCATTCCACTATTACTATTTTAGCTATGTCCTAAAATGGTAACGGCTGTAGATTTAAAGCGCTTATCACACAGCCAGCTGAACAATGTAATGCTACTAACATCATCGTGTTTCTACTCTCTGGAAGTAGAATAATGGGGCAGATGAGGCAGGTCAGGGAGTGGGGGGGGGAGAAGCTCCCCCCATTAGCCTGAAAGAGTAAAGTTTAATTCCAATCCCACCCACCCACAGTTGTTCACCTTGGGACAATGATGGGTGACAAAGCGTAATAGATCACACACAAGGGGGCGTGCATAAGCGCACCAGCATGCCTACCGTCCCTGTCCTACTGTCCCCATTTGTATGTACTCATTTTATGTGTTTATGGTTATATTTTGCTTCTTTATATCCATTTATTTGTGCCATTTTTTCATATGTCCTGTTTCCTTGCACTTGTTGACAGACAGACAGACAGACAAACAAACAAACAAACAAACTTACTTCTATCTGAATAGGGGAAATAACTGTTCACCGCACAGCCAAGGATGGCATACAGTTGTTTCACTCATGAGTCAGAGAGAAGATTGGAAAAGTTATATGGGACAAAGCCGGGTGGTGGGGGAGGGAAGGATGCTTGACAATGTTGGTGTTGTGGTTAGGTGCAAATGGGAAATGGCCTAATCACAAGATTAGATTGTGAATTAATTGTTAAGATCCACTTTTGCCACACTGATGCCTTGCAGATGTTTAGACTGCAATGCCCATCACACCCTAGCCAGCTGACTGGTTAGAACAATAGAACGAGCACATGAGTGATTCAGAGAGAGTGAATAAGGAAGTATCTACATTGTACTTGCTAATTTCCGATGGTGGCTCATAGCCACTTTCCACAGTCAGCAATTAACCCCATAGCTAAGGGTCATGGGTATAGGAGGTGGCTTAGCATATGATCCCCCCCCCCAGGTCCAGGGAGATCACTTTGCTGAGCCTATGGATCGACTGTGGGTTTGTTTCACGTTCTCTTCACTGCTCTTCCAGAGAATTCTAGGAAACTGGTCTTTCCTCCCCCACCATCTCACATTCATTGCTTCCATAATAGGTAAAATAATATGACTAGCTCTTGGCTGAGCCGAGATGGCGCAGTGGTTAAATGCAGCACTGCAGGCTACTGCTAGTTCAGCAGTTCAGCTGTTCAAATCTCACCGGCTCAAGGTTGACTCAGCCTTCCATCCTTCCGAGGTGGATAAAATGAGGACCCAGATTGTTGGGGGCAATATGCTGAACTCTGTAAACCGCTTAGAGAGGGCTGTAAAACACTATGAAGCGGTATATAAGTAAGTGCTATTGCTATTGCTCAGTCAAGAATTCAATAAATTGTGGGTACAAAGCACTGAGTGAGCCACAGCTCTTTCAGGCAAGCTCCCAGAGATGCTGGGAGATGTAACTCAGCAAGGATATTTAATTTAATTTAATTTAATTTAATAGATTTGTATGCCACCCAACTCCCGAGGGACTCTGCTGAATTACATTCAGAATTACATTCAGAAGGTTGCTGAATTACACCTCTAGTTGATCCAAAGGTGCTTTTTTTTTCAAGAGACAACTGGACTTTCTGGTTTTCCTTTGAAGACGTTTCGCTCCTCATCCAAGAAGCTTCTTCAGCTCTGACTTCCATTCCCCACTATCCTGAAAAAGCTTCTTGGATGAGGAGCGAAACGTCTTCAAAGGAAAACCAGAAAGTCCAGTTGCCTCTTGAAAAAGCACCTTTGGGACAACCATACACCTCTAGCTGTGAGACGCCTTTCGCGATTTTCTTGCCCGTTTTCGAGGTTTTGCTTCTCCTTGGTTTGCAGGCAGTCGACTGCTCAAAACCATGAAGATTCTCTCCAGCAGCAAGAGGCTATGGAAAGAATCGGCCCTTTTCAGGAGCCAGAAACAGCCCTCAACCCTGCGCTTCCGTTGCATTGTAGATCCTGTGAAAGTGACTGTGAAAATCGGCAACCCCCACGAGTCCAAAGCTTTCTCCACTCAGCTGGGCAGGAAAAACAAGGCCTACTATTCTGGGGAATGGTCAAGCCACCATGACACGGATGACAAGAAAGCCAGTTGGCACAAGAACCACCAACACATCCAGGACAGCCAAGGAAGCTCCCACCTGTCTGACCCCGAGACTCCTCAGCCAGCGTGTCCTGTGGGATCGGTTGCTTCCTGGGTCCGTTTCAGCTTCAGCTCACCCGTACGCACCCCTGACACGGTAAACAGTTCAGCCAACTATGGTGTTTTGGCAAGGAACCACCAAAGGGCCACGGGCGATAAGCTGCAGAGTTCAGAAGTGACAGGAGGTAGTTCCCATGCGCAACGCTTCTTGACACGCTCGGTGGGCCTAAACACAGATGGGCCTGCTCTCCACCACTTGACTCAGCCCCATGAGCCCTTTCATCATCCAACCAGTGAGACCAATTTCATCCCCAGCCCAATCTTACCTGGTCCCCGGCGGGTGCTGTATTCCACCTTTGCTCCAGATACGGCATCTAGAACCCACCTCAATGCTGAGGAATATGTCTACCCACATTCTCCCAGAGGTCATCAGCCCCGTCTTGGACTAGAGTGGCATCAGCACTTGCCAGCAGCACAGCAAGCAGAGGTCTATGTCTATCTGGTCAGTCCACCCCACCCTAGAGCAGAACACCGTCCTGAGCAACCCAACCAAGCATTCCCAACCTCTCAGACCATCTCCAGGAAGGAAATGCTGGAGAACAGAATCTCCCTTAACCAGAGCAGGGGCGGCAGTAATCAAGGCCCCGCAGTCCAAGGGGGAAGCGATTCCAATAAGCCACGCAAAAGCATCTGGGAGAGAAAGCGCCAGAGAAGATCCCTGCAGCCAACCTCAGACCATGAGAAGTTAGTAGGGAGCAACGGTGGAGTTAATGTCGAGACCCATGAGCCGTTTTCTCATAGCCCATCTCTCTTGGTTGATAGAGGGAAGGAAGGTCCTGATGCAACTCCACCCAACATTGCCAGCTGAACATACCCAACGGTCCTTTTAGGCCCTGGAGATCAGGTGGAATCTTGAGAAAGGAAGAAACAGCCTTTCCTGCTGCTTCCCTCAACATTTTGGCGCATATCTGGGGTCATTAAAATAAAGGCAAAGCACAAAGCATTTATGGAGTGTAATTCATAAAGCACCATATTGGTGTGGTAAAGGTACAGGACCTGTCCCATTGATAGGCTGATCCAAAATGATAGCCCAGATCCTCAGCAACTACGTCCCAAAGGAGCTTCTCCCCCCCCCCCCCCGAAGGCAACTGGACTTTGTTTTTCTTTGAAGACGTTTATCATCATCTGAAGATATCATCTATCTCCAGACTACAACACCGTCCTTTCAACAGTTCTAAGAAGGCTCCACACCCATTTGCACCACTCGGGTGATCTTGATGACATCAGCAACAGAGTGATCAATGCCTGGAATGCACTACCTGATTCTGTGGTATCTTCCCCAAACCCCCAAAACTTTAACCTTAGACTGTCTACAGTCGACCTCACCCCATTCCTAAGAGGTCTGTAAGGGGCATGCATAAGCGCACCACTGTGCCTACCATCCCTGTCTTACTGTCCTATTGTCCTCATTTATCTGTACTTCTTTGCTTATGTTATGTTGATACAAACACCTACTATCTTGTACATATTTGACAAACAAATAAATAAAATAAATAAAATAAATAAAATAAACTTCCAGGTGGCCTTAACAACTCGACTCGCTAAAAGGATCCAAATGGCCAGCTGTCTGCAAGGAGTATAAATCCTTCCATTCCCCACCATCCCGTCAGAGCTGAAGAAGCTTCTTGAATGAGAAGAGAAAACTCTTCAGAGAAAAACAAGGAAGTCCAGTTGCCTCTTGAAAAAAAAAAGCTCCTTTGGGACAACCATGACCTGGATGACTGAGAATCTCCATAGACATTCAGCAACTAGGTCCTTTGTTGCAGAAGTTATTTGAGGGAAAGGGCGACTCTGAAGGTTTTAAAGAAATAATAATCATCTCCTCTCTAACTTGTAAGAACGTACGGAGTCCTGCTGTACTAGGTAAACAGACAATCTAACTCAGCATTGTGTCTCACATTAGTCAACCAGATGCTTTCAGAAAGCTCACAAACATAGGCAGGAGGATTAAAAACGTCTCTTCCATGGGTGCTTCTCAGCTGTTGGTGTTCCAGGAATGCCGATTTTTCTCGTGATAAGAAACAGTTGTCAAGATCAATAGCTACATGCAGCCCCATCTCGCTTTGAAATCAGCAGATTCCACTTGACCATAAAATTTTAACTTCTCTTTATTGAACCTACAACTGTCCACACCGTCAACTAACCCTAACTTCTAACTTTGTGGTGGGCGGGGGTGATTCTATCCACGTTTTCCACAGCGTAGGCTATTTTGTCCTATCTGATGTAGAGCTTCGCACATCACCATATAGGTGCTTTCTAATGGATATCACACACTGCTAGCATCCATAGAATCAGTACAGCTGAAACTTTTATTTTCTACCAGAACGAGAAAAGGGAGTTCTGTACAGTCATCTTGGTTTATCAGTTTTTGAAAATAGCAAAATACAGTAGTCCTTGACTTACGACCACAATTGAGCCCAGAATTTATGGTGCTAAGTGGGCTGTTTTTCGCTCTCCCCAGGGTTCAGGAAAGCTTCCTGAAGCCTGAGGAGAGTGAAAAATGGCCAAACGGGCCAAACAGAAGTTTGGAGACAAACTTCCGGTTGGGCCGTTAGGCTGTTTTTCACCGTCCCCACGTTTCAGGAGGCTTTCCTGAACCCTTGGGACGGCAAAAAATGAAAAGGCGGCCGAAAATCAGCTGGCCAACACGCACATGTGCGCTGGAGATGACATAGGGCAACGCCTCGCGTGCCCTCAGATATGGCTCCGTGTGCCACCTGTGCCATAGGTTTGCCATCACTGAATTAGGCTGAGAGAATGACTGGTTCGAAGTCACCCAGATGGTTTTTCATGCTAGGCTGGGATCTTAAACCACTATACCAAACCGACTCTCATTTTGCAGCATGCCAGCTTGTCAATTTGTTAATTTAAAGAAGTCAAAAATTGCAAAGGAGGGGGTCCCAGGGAGATACTGGGATACCCCAGTGGTGAAATCTAAAAATTTTCCCTACTGGTTCAGTGGGCGTGGCTTGGAGGCCAGGTGGGTGTGGCTTCAGGTGGCCGTGGCTTGGTGGCCAGGTGGGTGTGGCCAACTTTAAAATGTGGTGAAACTCACTTAACAATGCTCTTGCTTAGCAACCAAAATTTTGGGCTCAATTGTGGTCATAAGTTTTTCTTTCTTTCTTTCTTTCTTTCTTTCTTTCTTTCTTTCTTTCTTTCTTTCTTTCTTTCATTCTTATGATCAATGATTGTAACTATGATCTACTGTATCACTTTGTTGTTTGTATGTACACTGAGAGTTTATGCTCCTGAGGCAAATTTCCTGTGTGTCCAATCACACTTGGTCAATAAAGAATTCTATTATTCAACTCTCAAGAATGAGAAAGCAGAATAGTTAAGTATTAATTTCCAGGAGCTTGTCCACTCTCCCTCCCCCCTCCCCCCAAATGTCCATCTAGCTACCTATAACTTTCTAGATGAGACTCGTATAAAAATCATAGTGGTAGAATAAATGTCCAGATGGGAAATTACTCAAGTTAGAAGGGAAGCAGCTCTGTGCCGAAGCCTCTTTATTTCAGATGGAAGTCATGTTTTCACTCCCACCAACTGCTCAGATTTCCTCCCGTTTCCCATGTCACCGTCCTTCAGCCCGGCCAGGTGGCTCTTCCCGTGGGGGATTCCCACGCGCCGCCCTCGCCTGCATCCCCCGTCTGAAGGACGCAGGGAGGGCAGGTGGAGGACGAGTGGCCTGAGCCAGCAAGGGAGGGAGGGAAGCAGGGCGGGAGGCAGAGCCGAAGGGATGGCGAGGCCTACCCGCAACCCAGCGCATCTCTAGCTGACTGCAGGACTCCACGATGTCAGTAATTGCAGAGGCACAAGCAGCGAGCGGCTGAGAGCCGCAGTGCATCGGCACCTCCGGCACAGGGAACAGCTCGGATGCTCTTTCCCAGGATGCTCTTTCCCAGGCGGAAGCAACATTGCAGTCCACCCGACAATCCAGAGAAAGGGGCGAAGTGGCACCCCAGCAACAGAAGAGTTGCCGCAATAGAGTCGGCCAGAACCTGGCTCGTCTTCCCCCGCCTGAAAGGAGACCGGTCGGGTACAGCGAGCCCACAAGCGCAAGGCTTTCCTTTCCTTCCTTCCTTCTTTCTTTCTTGTCTATCTCCCTCCTTTTTTCTTTTTCTCTTTTTTCTTGTCTCTGTCTCTCTTTTTTTCTCTCTTAGCAGTGGGAGAAGGAAGAAAGTGCTCTGGGAGGGAGGGCAGCCCGGCAGTGGCGCATCTTGTTATGTGCAGGCCTGTGCAGCTCCGCCTGTGTGCTTGGGAGCCCCGTGGTGTTTCCCCAGTGACGGGGAAGGGACGTTAGCGCAGGAGTGGTGAGGAGTTCTGGGCAGGCAGTTCATCTTCATGCGCGGAGGTCAGGCGAGGGGAGGGCAGGGGATCTCTTCTCTGCACAACCTGCTGCCGCCGAGCAGTCTCGTTCACGCTGCCCGCTTCGCTCATGGGGTGGATGGGTTGAAAGCCGCTGCCGGCGCCCAGCGAAGAAGCATGGTTGAGCGGGGCCAAGGCAGCGGGCATAAGGGACCACTGGGAAGGCTGCATGGAAGGCTGCCAAGCATGGCAGGGCTGCAGGGGAGTAGGCTGCTCCCTTCCCCGCCGCCCTGACATGCTTGATTGCCTTCCACGTGCCTGCCTTCACAAGCTGGCCACGGGGACACCGGGAAGGCTGTGTGGAAGGCAGGAAAGCATGGCAGGGCTGCGGGGAAGAAAGTAGGCTGCTACCTCCCTTCCCTGCTGCCCCAACAGGCTTTCCTGCCTTCCACATGGCCTTCTGCTTGCCTGCCTTCGCAAGCTGTCCACGGGGACACTGGGAAGGCTGCGTGGAAAGCAGGAAAGCATGTCGGGGCTGCGGGCCACGGGGAATGGAGTAGGGAAGGCAGGCTGGGACAGGGGCAGCTAGGTAGGCTGCGACTTCACAGGCTTACCTGGCAGGCAGATCAGGGGCGCAGCGCTTCAGGCAGGCAAGCTGCAGAGACTGGGCGGGGCAGGGCGAGCGAGCGGCGACCAGGGGGACCAGTTAGGGGCGTGGCCAGCCAGCCATCGCTACTGGTTCTGCGGACCACCGGCGGCCACCGCTACGCCCAATCCAGTCCGAACCAGTAGCATTTCACCCCGGATACCACACATAACCAGTCAGTTCTTCAGTATGTTCAATATGGTTTATTTTTCTTAACGTTTTTCCTCCATCTTTAGAGGACTTCTCCAAGAATCTACAAGGAAGCTTCACATGTTCACAGCCCTAAATTGTAACGCTAGATCTCTTTCCTAAAAAGGAATGTAAGACTGTAATGATGTAATAATCCCAGGGGCAGCAGTTATGAACTCCACTACGAGATTTAGTGGGAAGAACATGAGATCTAGATGGATGCTAGTCTCCAGGCTATGAGGCATCTTGAAAAAAAGGTACTCTAAATCCTTTTCAGTTTGAAGCAGCAGCCATGCCGTATCCAAGGGGTTTTTCTTTTTGTCTCTGCTTTTCTGATTGCCTTGAATGCACTATGCCCTTTGAAATCTCAATGCTGCTGCTATAAATAATGATGTGAAAAAAAATCTGGTTTGTGAACTAGAAAGAGAAAAAAAGCATTAAAGAGATCTTGATTCAGCTATGCTTATTCTGAAGAAACTGGTTTCTTCATCCAAACACAGTCATTTCAGGCTATAAATCGTAGGAAGGCAGATTTAAATGAAGAATTATAAAGATTTGCAGCCATGAATGTAAGTAAATCGTAAGAACTCTTTTCTGCTGAGCACAAAATCCTAGATTTCTGCCACACAAACGGTGCATTATGCAGAAGTGTAAAACTAAGAACTAGGGTAATTTCACATAGCCTGTCTCAAAAGTCTTTGGCAAGGAAACTGTTTAGATCTCCAATTAAACATTGGAGTCTGTCCTTCCCATGGCAGAGGAGGAAAAAATAAAGCCCTTTTCTATCAAGCTACATTTGATCTTGGCAAAATAGAGAAATTGTTTGTTATTTTCTTCTAAGATGTTCCCCCATCCACCCAGGTCCAGTTTACCTAACGACCATATCCAAGTCCTAATCTAAGAGCCGAGGTGGCGCAGCGGTTAGAGGCAGTACTGCAAGCCACTTTAGCTGACTGATCCACAGGTCAGCGGTTCAAATCTCACCGGCTCAAGGTTGACTCAGCCTTCCATCCTTCCGAGGTAGGTAAAATGAGGACCCATATTGTTGGGGCAATGTAAATATACATTGCTTACTGGTGTAAACCGCTTAGAGAGTGCTTGCACTGTGAGGCGGTATATAAATCTCACAAATAAATAAATAAATAAATAATCAAGATCTGAAGCTGCCTGATGTTTATTTAGGTGCCTGATGTTTATTTAGGTTTCATCCATATTCCAGATCCCATAAAAGCCAATTTCATAACATGCATAAGGGCAGGATCATCCCAGGCCTTCCATCTAGTCTTCTTGCTTGCAAATTAGTTTTTTTTAAATAAGTCGTGCAAGGCAATAACTAACCAAAGCCTCCATATTAAGTTAGTTAGTTGGTTAGTTAGGTGCTCTAAGCCTATTCCATCAATGTCTGATGATGGCAACTTTTCTTCAAGCTAGACAAAAGAAATAAGTTTGAAAAGTATCTCCCACAAACTAGTGCAAATGGTTCAAGGCAGTCAGCCACGTATCACACCAAGTCATGGTTTCTTAATCATAGGTTTGAATTAAGCAAAAATGAGTTGACACAAGCCACTGAGTGCAAAAGCTGTAACTTACATAAATGATCGAACATTACAAACAGTACAGACTAAGCTAAAACTAAATGTGTGTTGTTACTGGGTTCATACATCAGGCTAAGCCAAACAGCAGCTTGGGTTTACACAATCAACCGCATCAGTTAGCAATGCTAAGTTTAGTTAGTGCTCAACTTTGTCCGGTTTTTTTTTCTAGCCAGGTGTGTGCACTTAGGTCATGATTATCTTGTGGTTTTAGAGCACCGTGTGAACCCAAAGAAAATTAAGAGGAAGTGCTATTCTCTTAAAATAGTTTTTTTTCTCTGTCGGTGTTTGTGTTTCTTAAAGTTCACGTGATGTACCATAATAAGTTTATAAATAATTGCAGCTCTTTAATACCAAGCCCTGTAGGAAAAATACAGGGCAGCTCCTCCCTTTCTCTCTTGCCTTTGTAATTAATTAATGTATAATTAAAAAGGCAAATAAAATAGGGGGGGGCAGAAGGCAGCCTCTCCTCGCGATCCCCGTCCCGCCAAAATCTCCCTTTGACCTTCTCCAAACGCCACCGTTCGCTTGCAAATGTTCGGCATCGCGATTTCCGCCAAAATTTCCTCCCCATCTTTCATCCACTTTATCAAAAAAAAAAATTGATTTCAAACAAAGCCTCTCCTAAGGCGGTTTCCACCGGCGGGCTTCTCGACAAAAAAAAACATTTGCTTTGCAAAAGGTGCACATTTCTTAGTCAAATTAGGCACTCCTCCCCCACCTCTTCTTCTCCCGCCTCCTTGCAAATTGCTCGGTTGATTTCTTTGCTTGCAAAGCGACATTTCAGATTCGCGAAGGGGGAAAGGAGACGAGCCGCTCTCGCGGTGGCTGCTGGGGAATGTAGTTTCAGCGGGAGAGTCCGGGATCCGCAGGCGCGAAAATCCAACCGTTCAAATCGTTTTCCGTTTTAAACTGTAGGTTGGAGAATGTCCCACTACTGTTCAACCTGCGGATTATCTGGCATGCATATAAAGCCAATTG
Source organism: Diadophis punctatus similis (assembly GCA_023053685.1). Classification (NCBI taxonomy): domain Eukaryota; kingdom Metazoa; phylum Chordata; class Lepidosauria; order Squamata; family Dipsadidae; genus Diadophis; species Diadophis punctatus. The sequence goes on along the minus strand of JALIGW010000003.1, from coordinate 6,583,832 downwards.
TCTCCTCCCCCCCCCCTTCACATAAACTCTCGCTCCACAAAAGGGGGCTCTTTTTCAGCCTTATAAAATGTGTAACTCTACACGTGTCTGCTCAGGTTTTCTTCTCATGACCATTTCCTGCGCCCCCTCCTTACCCTACCTCAGTGTTTCTCAACCTTGGCAGTTTGAAGATGTGTGGACTTCAACTCCCAGAATTCCCCAGCCAGCGTTGCTGGCTAGGGAATTCTGGGAGTTGAAGTCCACACATCTTCAAACTGCCAAGGTTGAGAAACACTGCCCTATCTTATGAAGTAGGCAAGGCTTAACTAGCACAGGGGGTGACTTGGGGAAGATAGATGGGGGAATTGTGTCAAATGACCAAACGTGGCTTAATTTTTCAGGGTTCCCCCCTTCCCCTCCCCCGTTTTATTTTTCTTCAATTTTACCAAGGAACCTCTGCTTCAGATTCAGTGATGCATAAGCGTGCTTAAGCGCACCAGCGTGCCTACCGTCCCTGTCCTAATGTTCCCTCTGATCAGTACCCATCTTAGGTATATAAACAATGTTATATCTATGTATATTACCAACACATACTTGACAAAATAAATAAATAAAATAAAAACTTGTGCACCTCACTGAAACATGTCAGTGAAGTTTTTGTGTCATCCAGGTGGAGTTCTCTAAAGTTGAGTCGTAGCGACTGAACTTTTCCTTTTTGGTTTGAAACATTTTGCTTCTTCAGTCTGAGCAAGCTGGTTAGGGGCACCCTATGAGAATCCTTAATTTCCCACCTAATCTGAATAGGCTTGCTAGGAGAGTAGGCAGAGAGTCATTAAGAGTCTGGTAAATCCTTTACCATAGGTGGGTGGTTAGCAGGGGTGGGATTCAAAAATTTTAGCAAACGGTTCTCTGCCCTGTTGCTCGGTGGGCGTGGCCATGGTGGGCGTGGCCTACTCGCCTCCTGCACCATGGCGGGGAGGGGGTGTTTTCTCCCTCCCCAGGCTCCAGAGGCTTTCCTCAAGCCTCCAGGAGGGCGAAAACGGCCTCCCCTGGGCTCCGGAGGCCCTCTGAAGAACTTCCGGAACTTCCAGGAGGCCGCTTTTTGCCCTCCCAGGGTCTTTGTGCGGGCCCTGCACTTACCTGGCATCGGGTGAAATCCTCCCGGTTCGGGCGGGCCGATTGGTCGTCGTTGAGCCGATAGAGACGATAGTGATCGCAGCACAAGCCTTCCCCCACCCGCTTCACCGCCTGCCTGGACGCCGCCATTTGGGTTCTTTTACCCTCTGCGTATGCACAAAGCGTTCTGCGCGTGCACAGAGGGTAAAAGAACCCAAATGGTGGCGTCCAGGCAGGCGGGGGAAGCGGGTGGGGGAAGGCTCACGCTGCGATCGCTATAGTCTCTATCGGCTCGACGACAACTGACTGGCCCGCCCGAACCGGGAGGATTTCACCACTGCCTGGCATCCAAAACGGGCCGTGTGGAGACTCCTGGGAGGGGAGGGGCAGTGTGGGCGGGGCCAGCCAGTCCTTGCAACTACCAGTTCGGCCAACCAGATGTAAAATTAGCATCTGGTTTGCCCGAACCGGCTGAATCCCACCCCTGGGTGTGTCCTCCCTGGTGAACCTGTGGTCTTTAATTTTCCTGGGGAATGATGAAAAATGGGGGGGGGGGGGCTTGGCTTCCAGCCTTATTGAGAGAAGGATTTTCTACTTTGGCCTCAATGGATTCCTTCGCTCCTCTCCTAAACCATCTATCTTCTGTGTCCAAAATATGAACTTTATTGTCCTCATCAAATGTGTCATTTAGCAACAAAAATATTGGGTTCAGTTATGTAAGTCAAGGGCTACCTGTACTTAGCTAACCAGAAACAATTATCCCTCACCTTTGCAGGGGTGAAATCCAGCAGGTTCTTACAGGTTCTGGAGAACCGGTAGCAGAAATTTTGAGTAGTTCAGAGAACCGGCAAATACCACCTCTGGTTGGCCCCAGAGTGGGGTGGGAATGGAGATTTTGCAATATCCTCCCCCCAGGAGTGGGGAGGGAATGGGGATTTTGCAGTATCCTTCCCCTGTCACGCCCACCAAGCCATTTCACAGAACTGGTATTGAAATTTTTTTGGATTTCATCACTGCCTTAGAGGAGAACCCTAGCAACTACCTTAGAAAGCCCATTTAAGGTCTCTGAGAATTCAAACGGGGAACAAGAGATGCCCGAGTCAGCCTGGGGAACCCCACGGGAGGGAATAGGGGGGCTGCTGTCAAGGACGATTCTCTGAAGTCTGAAAGGATGCCGCTCCTATGCCATCCTAAAAAGGATCGAAAAAGATCTTGACAAACTTGAACAATGGGCCCTATCCAACAAAATGAATTTCAATGTGGAGAAAAGCAAAGTTTTACATGTAGGCATGTACATGGATGATCACTTGAATATGAGCCAGCAGTGTGCGGCAGCAGCCAAAAAAGCTAATATAATCCTGGGTTCTATAAACAGAGGCATAGAATCAAGATCAAGTGAAATATTAGTACCGCTTTATAAAACCCTAGTAAGATCTCACCTGGAATACTGCAACCAATTTTGGTCACTATACTACAAAAAAGGTGTTGAGACTTTGGATAGAGCAACTAAGATGAGACTAAAACATATGAAGAAGGGCTGCAGGATTTGGGTTTGTTTGGTCTAAAGAAAAGAAGAATTAGGGGTGACATGATAGCAGTATTCCAGTATTTGAGGGGTTGCCACAAAGAAGAGGGAGTCAAGCTATTCTCCACAGCACCGAGGGCAGGACAAGAAACAATGGTTGGAAATTAATCAAAAAGAGAAGCAACCTGGAATTAAGGAGAAGCTTCCTTTACAGTGAGAACAATTAACCAGTGGAACAGCTTGCCTCCAGAAATTGTGGGAGCTCCATCACTGGATGTTTTTAAGAAGAGTCTAGAACAGGGGTCGGCAACCTTAAACACTCAGAGAGCCATTTGGACCCGTTTCCCACAGAAAACACCAGGAGCCACAAAACTCTTCCTGTGCCTGACTATTTCCTGAGCAGCACAAAACTAGCATATATAGTTTATTTATTTATTTGTGAGATTTATATACCGCCCACAGTGCAAGCACTCTCTAAGCGGTTTACACCAGTAAGCAATGTATATTTATATTGCCCCCAACAATCTGGGTCCTCATTTTACCTACCTCGGAAGGATAGAAGGCTGAGTCAACCTTGAGCCGGTAAGATTTGAACCGCTGACCTGCGGATCACAGTCAGCTAAAGTGGCCTGCAGTACTGCCTCTAACCACTGCGCCACCTCGGCTCTTAATAATAGTTGAATTAAAGATTCTGTTTTCTTCTGAAACTTTTCTTTTCTTGGATTTATCCATGGTTGGCCTACCAGGGGTCGAAAAGCTTAACAAATTGTGCATCGGTGGGTGTCGCACATTGGCAGTTGTGACGCATATTTTGAGCAACAGGGAGCCGCAGCAGAGGGATGAAAGAGCCACATGTGGCTCCAGAGCCGCGGGTTGCTGACCCCTGGTCTAGAAAGACAGTCACCTATCTAAAATGGTATAGGTTCTCCTGCTTGCTTGTCTAGAGGACCTCCAATATCCCTTCCAGCTCATTCATTCTATCCTAGCTGGGCCAGGAGCATTTTAAGAGTCCCGTGCCAATTGCCCTTGACCGAGAGCGGCGAACTACGAAGCCCAGGGTCCTCTGCGCCTGTCTCTCTTCCCCCCCCCCCCTTCCCGACCAGAGCACGGGGAGGCGTGGTTGGATCTTGGGTGGAAGCGGGCGGAGGGCGGAGGGAAGAAGAAGGATGGGTACAAAGCCCGCTGGTTGCATCCGCCAGAAATTACTTTCGTCCTCGGCGGCTCGGAGCGGCGATCTTGGCGGGCGAGCGGTGCGCTTTTGCAAAGGGCGCCGATGCTGCTGCTGCTGCTGCTGTTACCGCCGTCTCAGCCCGTGCATGGGACGCGGGGCTGCCGCTCCGCTCCGTAAGCCTTGCGCCCGATCTCCCGGGGGAGCAGGTTTGCCTTCCCCGCCGTGGCCCGCGTGCCCGAGAGCCACGAGCCGGGCTGCGTAGCGCCTTGTCTCCACCCTGGAACTTTTCCCTCGCGTCTCGGCTTCCCCGCGCCTCTTTTGGATGCTTTTTCCAGCCTCTCCTCTTCCCCAGCACCCGCCGCCGGCGCTTTCTCCTCCCAGAGCGACAGCCGCCGTTGCTCCCGCCGCCGGGGTTGCTCCGCCAAAGGCAGCGCCATGCACACGGTGCAAAAGGACACTACCTTCACCAAGATCTTCGTCGGGGGGCTGCCCTACCACACCACGGACTCCTCGCTGAGGAAGTACTTCGAGGTGTTCGGGGACATCGACGAAGCCGTGGTCATCACCGACCGGCAGACGGGCAAATCCCGAGGATATGGCTTTGTAAGTGCGCGGGACGCAAGGTGGAGCGGGATCGCTCGCCAGGAGTCTTTTCCCGGAGTCCCGGAGCCGTCGGACTGGCCCCGTAATCGCCAGACGCTAATAACAAAGGGTCCGGTGGAGCCTGTGGCGACATTACTGAGTCGCCTTTCCCTGCCTGGTCCTGTACGGATGATTTGGGCTATAACCTATCATCCCCAGCTGTGCAGATCGGGCTCGCTCCCTTTTGCACATCTGTACCACCTGCCCATTGGGGGGGGGGAGGGGAAAGGCAGTTGAAAGATTGGTCCAGAACATCGCAGAAAAGGCCCTCTCTGAATCTCTTCAGCGCCCCTCAGGCTTTAGGCAACTGCTTTTTCTTCCTCCTTTAGCCCTACTTGGCTTCCCTGTTTACACAATTTAGGAAAACCTAACTCTTTGCTTCTTCCCCTTCCTCCATCCTGGATTTTGAAGCAAACAGCATTTTCATTGTGAGGGGCTTCTTCAAGAGACCCCCTAGCTGCTTTCGCGCAGCTTAACTGGGTCACATTTTCAGCCCGATTAATGCTAACTTTGTTCACTTTAGCTGTGGCTTAGTTGTGTTGTTTCTTTGTGGCTTAGTTTTTTGTGAGCCCACCTCACCTAGTTATGACATCTAAGATGTTATAATGAACTCAGACAGTGAATGAAATCTGTACAGGTAGTCCTCAACTTACGGCCACAATTGAGCCGGAAATGTATGTTGCTAATTGAGACATGTTAAGTGAGTTCTCTCCCATGTTACGCCTTTTCTTGCCACATTTGTTAAGTAAATAACTGCAGTTGTTAAATTAGTAACACCGTTGTTGAGTGAATCTGGTTTCCCATTGACTTTGCTTGTCAGAAGGTCGCAAAAGGGGATCACATGACCCCGGGACACTGCAACGGTCATAAATGTGAGTCAGTTGTCAAGCATCCAAATGTAATTCACGTGACCATAGGGATGCTGCAACGATCCTAACGGTGAAAAACAGTCATACGTCACTTTTTTCAGTGCCGTTGTAACTTCGAACTGTCACTAAACAAGCTGTTGTAAGTCGAAGACTACCTTTACTGAGATTAAACATGTGGTCTGAACATAGACACATTCCAGTTCATGTTTATGGGCCTTGACTGGATTGTGTTTCTTGTTTTGAACTTTAAGCAGGTAGGAAGGAACTGAGGAGGGAGGAATGGAATGTAAAACATGAGAAGGGATAGTGCATTAAGCATCCCTAGAGCGGCAACCGTCTTTTTCAAGTTTTCTGAAACTGATTGAGATGGGTCTCTAGAGAATGAGTTTCAAAAGTGCCTGTGGTTGGCATAACAGAGGTAAGATGAATCATTGATGCCGGGTGGGGTAGAGGAGAGAATTGGTGAAGATAGTTAGCTGCCAATTTTAAACAGAATAGAAAATGAACAGTTGTATTCAGCGATTGCTGTTCTTGAAGATTTTTTGGAGATCAGAAGCAGCTCCCTAGATCTAAAGAGTTGAGTTCAAAAATGCTGTTTATAGTCTCACCAGGTTCCATTTAATTGTAGATCAGAATTATTGTTCACAATAATAGGAGACTTGATGACAGTTTGCTGATCTAGTAAGTTTCTGAATAAATAGAAATATTTGGCTCATCTAATATCTGTATATGCAGCCTTGGGAGCATGGTCTATCTCAGAGGTCTTCAAACTTGGCAACTTTAAGACTTGTGGACTTCAACTCCCCAGAATTCTGGGAGTTGAAGTCCACAAGTCTTAAAGTTGCCAAGTTTGGGGACCCCTGGATCTTCTTGGGGGAAGTTGTCTTCTGAAATGTAATCTTATGAAGAATTTCCTTCTAATGTTTCCAGATAGCAACTGAACTCATTTTGCAGAATGGTAGGATGATGGATTGATGGGCCTCAAAACTGGACAAAGAGATTGGGATAACACCAAATGTGGATTTTTTTGTGATGGTATTCTCTTGGAAATTGGTACATTCCTTCTCTTGAAAAATAGAGATGTACCGGTAACTGTTAATTTTGTGGTTGCTTTCCCTTGATCTCTGAACAATTGAAAGATACGTTTTTTGTGAGATGGGATGACTTTATATCCTCCTTGATGCAGTTGTATTCCAGTTTTGTAAACATTGGTGATGTCGTTCTTCCATATTTCACAACTGTCAATTGTAAGCCATGAAGTTTTTGTGGATACAACGCTATACTGAAGATAGGTTCCTTGCCTGTAGTGGCTCTTAACCATTTCCCACTACTGTTTCAAAAAATTACAGGATAGGAAACAAAAACTCTCTCCAAAGTGAGTTCCGGATCATTCAAAATGGTGGAGAGATTGGATGGCAACTGCTTACCGTATTTTTCGGAGTATAAGATGCACCTTTTTCCTCCCTAAAAGAGGCTGAAAATTTGGGTGCGTCTTATACTCTGAGTGTAGCTTTTTTGAAGCTTTTTTCCCCAGCCCTAATCTTCCCGGCTTCCTACTCCGTCCGAAGAAGGTTTTTTCCAGCCCTAAGTCTTTGCAGTCTTTTTTTCATTCCTACTCCCTTCAAAGAATATTTTTTTCAGCCCTAACCAGGGGATAAAATAATGTGCTGAAGCTGAACAGACTAAGGACGCTAGCCAGATGACTACCTGGTAGGTAGATTTTTTTTCCCTATTTTCCTCCCCCAAAACTAAGTGCGTCTTATACTCCGAAAAATACGGTATATATTACTGTTGTATCTCTACATTGTTGAGCTTCCAAGGAATTAATATCAGGAAAGTATTTAGACACTATAGTGAGGGAGAAATTATGTATGCAATGAGATGTTAATTTGAGGAAGGAGATATGTCTGTCCTTTCAAGTATATAAGCAAATACAGGAAATCTTATTTGAATCAAGTTCGTTTGGGGGCTACAGGGGTAATCCTATTTCTGCTTTCTAGGATATATTTTCACCTCCAAAAATCTACAACTTGGAGATTTCCTAACAGTCTCCCACCCAAGTACTATCTTTAGCTTTTTGAGGTTGGCCAAAATAGCCAGGTATTCTCACCTAGCTGGACAATAAGAAGAATGGACACTTAATAGCCACTGAGTATTAGAACAAAAGTTTTTATTGGAAGTTTTTCTCCCTTTCTCCCTGGGAAGAAGGAAACCAAAATAACCAACAGTCAGAAGGGAGGAAGATGCTAAATCTGATTATTGGAGAAGGGAGGAAGTGTAGGAAGCCATGAACAGCCAATAACAAAGGTTTGCCAGAGAGGAAGGAACATATACCATACTTCAGTTTAATTCCAAAGAAACAGTAACAACGGGAATTGTTGACTATTTTTTGATAATTAAAGCATGACCAAGGAAGCACTGAGATATTCTAAAATCAATTTGCAAATTAAAATGCATCACAAAGAGGCACAAACACATGCAGAACACGTTTAAGCTCTTTTTCCCTTAAATGCACTATGTAAAACAATTGCAGTCAGCCAACACAAATACTGTCACTTGCTTTTGATCCAATCCAGGGCAGTAGTATGAAATATGTTAATGGATTTAACTATATAGAGAAACTGAATGAAAAGTAGCCATATTACAAACATCGGCCTCTAATATCTTTTATTTACAAGAATGCCTCTGGACTTCCCCTGAGCATTCCTAGAATTTTTTTTTAAAAGTTAAGTTTTCTTTGCCCTGTGATTTCTTTGGAAGGGTGCCATCTAGCAAATTCTCTTTACTCTCTAATTGTACGTTGATCTTTTTTGCCTAGCAAAGGCAAAAAGATCAATGTAAGATTAGATAGTAAAGAGAGTGGCAAGGAGTATCTTTGGCAGTTTACCTTCTTGGTAAATCAGTGTTTTGTGACTGGACATGTCCACTTTCATGGTCATGTTTTAAACAGGCAGTCCTCCTCCCTGCAGCAGCCATTTTATGAGCACACCTGTGACATTCTCTCAAACTTCCAAATCTGCTTACAGAAATGGCCACAAAGTCTACCCTTTCCCTCTTCCTTGATCAGCTGTAAGTCTATAACAGGGGTCTCCAAACTTGGCAACTTTAAGACTTGTGGACTTCAACTCCCAGAATTCTCCAGCCAGCTATGCTGGCTGGAGAATTCTGGGAGTTGAAGTCCACATGTCTTAAAGTTGCCAAGTTTGAAGACCTCTGGTCTATAACTTCACCTACTTCTTCCTTGACATCATAACACCTGAAACGTCAGATCTTATATGATATTGCTATCATTATATTTCCACATCATTATTAGCAGTGACCAAACTTACCTTTATTGCGAGTATTGTAGCCAAAGGCCAAGCAGAAGACTGTCTTATCGATAGACTTACCGGAATGTGGAAAGCAAGAATGAAATTCTCCAGAACATGGAGCTTGATAGGAGATCTAAATTTTTCAAGGATGCTAAATGCACTGACTGCTGGCTGAGTTTCTGGGGGAAAACTCAAAAGCATGAAGGCATGAAATGTGTGATGACATGGAATATCCTAGGATAGAACAACAACGTTTTGCAAGCAGCACTTGCAAAGAATGTGCTCCACTATGCTGTGTTGTGACTGTCCCTGGAATCTTTTTATATAGCAAATGCTCTCGGTCAGTCATCAATGTCAAAGGGCAAGAGGCCGGTTCTTCCATGCATGAGGAGGGTACAAATTATGGTGATGTATTATGCCAGGTTCAGAAATAGCACACCTGTAGGCATGAGTTGTTTGGAGTGTGCAGCAGGAGGCAGAATGTAGCCTTGGATGCTGCTGTTGGGCTTCTCAGAGAATTGTTATTACTGGAAAGGAGATGTAGTTAGATGTGGAAGCATGCTGAATTAGGAAGGTGGAGCAGACGGCAGCATCCTTGTTGATCACTTCCCCCATGTTGTTCTATATTTTCTCTGTTGACCTTGTCCACATAGTATGTAACCTGCAATTGGTACAGAATGCAGCTGCGCGAGCTGTGGTGGGTGTGCCAAGATACACCCACGTAACACCTATCTTCCGCCAGCTGCATTGGCTGCCTATTAGTCTCCGGTCACAATTTAAGGTGTTGGTTTTGACCTTTAAAGCCCTACATGGCTCAGGACCAGGTTACCTCCGGGACCGCATCCTACCACATACCTCCCTACGACCAGTCAGATCCCACAGAGAGGGCCTCCTCCAGGTCCCATCAGCCAAACAGTGTCGGTTGGTGGGTCCACGGGGGAGGGCCTTCTCTGTGGGAGCCCCATCTCTCTGGAACCAACTCCCACCAGAGATCCGGACCATCCCCACTCTACTGGCCTTCCGCAAAGCCATAAAAACATGGCTCTTCCGGCAGGCGGGGTGAAGAAGAAGATCAGATTCCCCCATGAATGAATGGTTTTTAATATGTTATGTTTTTAAAATTGTTATGTATTTTTGTACTGTTCTTATTTATGTTGTACGCCGCCCTGAGTCCCACGGGATTAGGCGGCCTATAAGAACTTTAAATTAAATTAAATTAAATTAAAACCTGGTCAGATGTCCTAGTTCTGCAGCTTATAGCTCCAGTAACTGGGTCAAAAGTTGATATAGTGCAGGGGTGTTAAACTCAAGGCTTGCGGGCTGGATTCAGTCCGCAATGTGGTTGGATCCGGTCCGCGGGGCCCTCCTGGTCTATCCAATGCGAAGAGGAAAGATCGGGCCAGCGTGGCTTCGGCCCAGTCTACCCAGTGCAAAGAAAGATCAGGCCAGCGTAGCTTCGGCCTGGTCTACCCAATGCAAAGAGGAAACATGCCAGCAGTTTGGGGAGTGGTGTCAAGATGGCCACACCCACTCAGTCGGCCATGGCCACCCAGCTGCCCCCCAAGGTCAACCACAGCCCTGATGCGGCCCTCAATGAAATTGAGTTTGACACCCGATATCCAAGATGGCGCCGCCAAAGGCGGCCTCGGTGAAATGCTCTCTAATGGTTTCTTTATTTTTTACTATTCTCTGCGACTCACTACGGACTTCATAGTCACGAGACCATCTGCTAAAAATTAAGGCTTATTTGTACCCGGACTATCATTAAGTGTTGTACCTTATGATTCTTGACGAACGTATCTTTTATGTACACTGAGAGCATATGCACCAAGACAAATTCCTTGTGTGTCCAATCACACTTGGCCAATAAAATTCTATTCCATTCCATTCCATTCCATTCCATTCCATTCCATTCCATTCTATTCTATTCTATTCTATTCTATATAGTGGGATTATACAGAGTCATCTGTTTTCTTCATGAAATGCCCGCTAACCTATCCAACGTTGTTCATTATTGGCAACATTTTATCACTCCTCATCAAACACCTCTTCCCAATAGGCATGGCTTGACCATGACCGTTGAGTCAATCAGTGCTTGAGAGGGATGACCCCTAGCTGTTCTCTGGTCTTGACAGAAAGTTCAGTAACATAAAAGCTTCTTTGTGTTCAGACAGTACATATTGCCAACTCTTCTTCTTATCACAGTGTTTCTCAACCTTGGCAGCTTTAAGATGCGTGGACTTCAACTCCCAGGATTCCCCAGCCAGCATGCTGTCTCAGCAGAATGACTGGATAAGGGTTGGAAAATAGCCTACTTTTGATCAAGCAAATAATGTTCATACAATGTAACTGACCAGATGAATATAGCTCATCCCTGACAAACTCAAGGCTGTTGGGGGATTAAAATAAACTCTCTCCCACTCCACTGCTGACTGAGGTTCGGGGATTGTGTGACTCATCCCACAACTGATTTGATTTAAGCAGGAGTCTCCAACCTTGGCAACTTTTAAGACTTGTGGACTTAGAATTCTATTAGAATTGGAAGCACTCAGGAAAGGTTTAGAAGGAGGAAAAGGAAGGAGGAGGAGAGGAAAGAAGGAGTGGAGGGAAGTAGGTAGGGGGAGAGAAGGAGTAAGAAGGGAGAGGGAGGAGAGGAGGGAGATAGAGGGAGGAGAGTGAAAGAAAAAAAGGAAAACAGACTGATAAGTAATAATATAATATAGGTGCAAAATAGGATATTATTATGATTGATTAGATAGAAATGTATAACTATGAATGTAATTGATATGCTTTAAGGTATATGCATTGATTTGTGTATGGATATTGTGGAGGAAAAAATAAAAAAAATTTAAAAAAAAGACTTGTAGACTTCAACTCCCAGAATTCCTCAGCCAGCTTTGCTGGCTGAGGAATTCTGGGAGTTGAAGTCCACAAGTCTTAAAGTTGCCAAGGTTGGAGACCCCTGGATTTAAGTGTGTTCTGCAGAGAGCGCCAGTTTGCTAAGAATTCAAAAAGGAGCATTCCTCCCCCCCCCCCACGCCTTCTTAAAGATGCTGGGGATTGCAGCTAAAGGCTTTTTGTACAGTTCACCCCTTTCCCATGTTCTGACTGTTTTCTTAAAACTCCTGACCAAAAAAAAAAAAGATTGTGAAGAGGAAATCTGTTGTTAAGAGCAACAGGTGAGGCTCAGTTTCCTGACCAGCAAATGAACTCTTACCTCACCCCATGTAACTGTAAAGTTCCAACGAATAAAGTTTCGCTTTCTTGTCTTGCTGGGGGAATTTGTATCTCGGAATGAATAATGAAGCAATTTGCTGTTCCTCAGACCTACCCAGTGGAGGATACTTAATCTAGTACAATAGGGGAGGGATGTGTGCTCTGAGTGTTGACTCCTAGTGACTTCCTGGACTACTATTCTTGGCAAGATTTTTTAGCAGTGATTTTCCCTTGCTGTCTTCTTTTTAAGGCTGAGAGAGGGGGACTGACTAAGGTCACCCAGCTGGCTTTGTCCCTAAGGTGGGACTAGAACTCACGGTCTCCTGGTTTCAAACTCCGTGCCTTAACTATTACGCCAAATTGGCTGCCATACCTAAATAGCACTAGCAATAGCTCTTAGACTTATATACTGCTTTACAGTGCTTTACAGCCCTCTCTAAGCAGTTTACAGAGTCAGCTTATTGCCCCCATCAATCTGGGTCCTCATTTTACCAACCTCAGAAGGATGGAAGCAGAGGTGGGTGTCACGTACTGTAACAACCGGTTCTCCCAGAATGCGAAAATGTGAGCGCATGCACAGCAAACACACGGTGATTATATAGGATGGGATAGCACCGGGGCGGGTGTGCGGGCCCAACGGCTGGTCGGAACTACCAGTTTGCCTGAACCGGTCCAAACCGGGGGCAGCCCACCTCTGGATGGAAGGCTGAGTCAACCTTGAGCCGGTCAGGATCGAACTCCTGACAGTGAGCAGAGTAAGCCCTCCATACTGCATTCTAACCACTGGACCACCAGGGCTCTTCTAACCATCAATGTTTTATTGATATAATTTGCATTTCAACAAGTGCTTATGTTTTATTCGTGTTGGACTAGTCATAAATCATGGTTTATATTTTTTTTAAAAAAAATAATTTTTATTTCGTGTATAAACATTAAAAATGACATACATACATTAAAGACGACATTATATGTATATATATACATATAAACTTATACGGTAAACGTCTTCACATTTGTTCTCTTCTTTATATATTTTCTGTACGATTGTATCTATCTATATGTATTACCTTTCTATTTTGATATTTCTTTAACTATAGTTTAATTATGACTTAATAAATATATATATACATTGTAATAAATATTCTTATTTGTTATTCTGTAGATTAATGAGTTATACATTGTAATCTATCAATCTAAGCATTTCTATGATTCTATCTTTCCGTTTCTCTTTTCAAACCAATTATAAAAAAGATTCCACGTTTCAAAAAATTCTGAATTTTCTTTCTGTTTCAGTTCTAATGTTAGTTTGTCCAATTCTGCGCATTCTAGGATTTTTTTTATTGTTATGTTCTCTGTCGGTACGTCTCCTTGTTTCCAGTGTTGTGCCAGTGTTATTCTTGCCGCTGTTAGTATGTGGGTTATGATATACCAGTGTTTCCTTTCTATATTTTGTTCCACCATCCCTAATAAGAAAATTTCCGGTTTAAACATTATTTTTAAGTTGGTTATTTCTTGAAGCCAGGTATGTATTGTTTGCCAAAATCTTTTAGTTTTAGGACAGGTCCACCACATGTGAAAATAAAAATAAAAATATTTTTATTCGGGCACTTCCAGCATTTGGGGTTCATGTTTGTTCATGGTTTATAATTGTAATGCTTAAGTTATCCATTGTGCTTAGCTCAGATCAGATCAGTGATGCACACATTAGAGCGGAGCTTCTCAATTATTTTCTGTTACGCCCCCCCCCCCCCCAGGAAGAAGTAAACATTTCGCGCCCCCTCAACTCTCCGATCTGGGCCCCAATGGAATGTTAGTGTTAATATTATTTTACTTATTATAAGCTGCAAGCAAACTATTGACTGGGGAAGGCTGCTCTACCCACTTACCTGGGAGTAAGTCACACTGAAGTCAGTGGAGCCTGTTTTCTGTTAGGCAGGCATAGACTACCGTGGTTAGGGCCCTCTTTTGACATGGGGCCAGACCAGCTTAATCAAGCTGATGTTTTGGGGTCACTGGCCTGGCCCATAAGCGCTGCCTCTGCCGGGCACTCACAGCAAATGGTGTGGAAGGAGGCTTTAGGGTGCCGTTCGAAGCTTTCGCCCAGCTGTAGAGGATGCTCCTCCTTGTCCAGCAGCAGGTTCGCCATGCCATTCATGGCTACTGCGGCGCCCGCCGAGAACAACAAGAACCCATACAGCCACTCCGTCCCACCTGGCCGCCTTCTCTTCCAGGCTCGGAGCAGCATGCAAGTGGGAAAACACTCCCCGTCCGGGTGAATCGATCGAGAGGGACCACGCATGTTCCCAGGGGTCACACGTGCCGCCCCTGGCATCGCTCCGAGCCCCCCCCAAGGGGGGCGTGCCCCACTATTTGAGAAGCACTGCATTAGAGCAATATGGAACGCAGGCAACATATTGTACTTTAAATGTCCTTTTTAAATTCCAGATCTAGGAGCAGACCAGATGGTTTTAACTCCCAATTTATTGAAATTTGACTTGGATTTCTCAAAAACAATTTTTACCAGACTTCCCTTATTTGCCTCATCAGAATCTTTAGTATATTATAATAATCTTATAGACATAGTATATTTGATTTCCACAGACTATTTGACAAAGTAACCCGTGACATTCTGTTAGCAAGCCAGTTAAAGTGTGGGCTGAATGGCTTAACCCAGGGGTGTCAAACTCACGTCGTCACAGCGGCGTCACATGATGTATCACGACTTTCCCCCCCTTTGCTAAACTGTGCGTGGCCGTGGCCAGCATGTGATGCATCTGGCCCGTGGGCTGCGAGTTTGACAGCCCTGGATTAACCAATAAATAGATGTATACTTGGCTTTAAAAGCATATTCAGAGACAACTCATTAATGGTTCCTCATTAAACAGGACTAAAATATTGACTAATATCACAAGACACTAATCAGGTTTCAGTCTATTTAGCTTTTTCATATCAGCCAAATCAGATTCAAAATAAGACTTTAAGATATATTTGAATTGTTTTAGTAAATCATAGTTTAGCCACCACAGTTGAAGGTTTGAAAACCCTTTTGAGCTGAGTAATAAATTCCGCTGGGCAAACCACAATACAGATAGTCCTCAACTTAGGACCATTACTGAGCCCGGAATTACTGGCCTAAGTCATTGTGGTCATAAGTCAAAACATCACTTGAATGGATCCAATTTTTTTGACATTTTTTGGTGGTGGGTAAGCAAATGCCATAATCATTAAGTGATTTACTGGAAACCAACCAAAAAAAAGTCAGAAATCATGGTCATGTGTCTGTAGGATTGCAAATAGCCATAAAGGTGGCCATAAGCACCCAAACCACAAGGGATGCATCCGTCATAACCTCAGATACAGGTCCTTAATAGCTTTGCAGGAGGGGTCCATTGTAAACTTTGAACAGTCACCAAGCAACCAGTTGTAACTTGAGAACTACCTGAAGTCCAAAAGAGTGTTTCAAGTCACAAAATGGTTTTGTAATTAAAAATGAAGACGCTTTCACTTTCTCAGAGGGTCATACCTACTGAATCAAAAAACTTGAACTGCATTAGATTAACATAACCTTAGAGTAGAATAGAGCTAGAAGGGATCTTGGAGATCTTCTAGTCCAGCCTCCTGCTCAAGCATACCATTTCAGAAAAGTGGTCTTAAAAACTTCCAGTGATGAAGCACCTACAACTTCTAAAGGCAAGCTGTTCAACTGGTTAAATTGTTTTCACTGTTAGGAAGTTTCTTCTTAATTCCAGGTTGTTTCTCTCCTTGATTAGTTTCCATCCATTGTTTCTTGTCTTGCCTTCTGGTGCTTTGGAGAATAATTTGACCCCCTCTTCTTTGTGGCAGCCCCTCAAATATTGTAATACTGCTATTATGTCACCCCTAGTTCTTCTTTTCTCTAGACTAGCCAAACCCAAATCCTGCAACCGTTCTTCATATGTTTTAGTTTCCAGGCCTTTGATAATCTTAGTTGCTCTTCTCTGAACTTTTTCCAAAGTCTCAATATCTTTTTTTGTAGTGTGGTGACCAAACTTGGTTGCAGTATGGTCTTAACTACAGTTTTATAAAGTGGTACTAACACATGATTTTGATTCTATGCCTTTTCTTCTTTAATCTTCTTTTCTTTAGACCAAACAAACCCAAATCCTGCAGCTCTTCTTCATATGTTTTAGTCTCATCTTAGTTGCTCTATCCAAAGTCTCAACACCTTTTTTGTAGTATAGTGACCAAAATTGGTTGCAGTATTCCAGCTGAGATCTTACTAGGGTTTTATAAAGCGGTACTAATATTTCACTTGATCTTGATTCTATGCCTCTTGTTTATAGAACCCAGGGTTGTATTAGCTTTTTTGGCTGCCGCCGCACACTGCTGGCTCATATTCAAGTGATCATCCATTAAGGCTCCAAGGTCCCTCTCACGGTTACTGTTTTTGAGCCAGGTCTTACATAATCTATACTTATACCTTTAGTTTATTCTGCCTACATGTAAAACTTTGCTTTTCTCCACATTAAAATTCATTTTGTTGGATAGGGCTCATTGTTCAAATCTGTCAATATCTTTTTGGATCCTGAACTTGTCTTCTGGGGTGTTGGCTACTCCTGCCAGATGATTACTGGTAAACAGTGTCCAAACCAAACCAATATTTACATGCATGGAGGATAATCAGGTTAAGATAATTTAAAAAAAAAACCAAACTGGGATAGGTATATGTAACCATGTGTCTGGTTACAATACTGTACTCTGTCAAAATGGACGGTTGTGTTGACTGTCTTTGATCTTTGCATGGTTTGTGAAATGGACTCATTGCCATGATAGTACAGTGAACAGATAAGTATGGCTCTTATCTGCAAGTTTTTATCGGTGGCCATCTGGTGAGGTCTAAAAAAATCTGGGTGGTGGGTATAAAAACGGGCAGGGCTTTGATCATGCAGTAGCACCCATCACCTTGGCTTTAATTTTCTTTTTATTATGTCATATACAACTGTATAATTTATAAGAATACCTACCAAGCATACACAGAGACGAGTTCTTTGGACTCTCTGATTCCATCTTATCTGATTGGAGCTACACCTGTGCCATGCTAACACTGTATGTGAAAAAAATGTAAATTTTACATTTATCTAACGTAAAACCGGTTACGCTTTAATTTTAAGGTTGCTTTTCCTACATCTTGTTTTTAATTGTTGCATATATCTCTGTCCGATCCATTTGGGGTGAAGTTGGGCTACGTATTTCTAAAACAAAATCTGTGCTTGATCTGTATTTCTACAAAGGGAAATTGTCTGCTTCTTTCCAGGTCACCATGACTGACAGAGCAGCCGCTGAAAGAGCCTGTAAAGATCCCAATCCCATCATTGATGGGCGGAAAGCAAACGTCAACCTAGCGTATCTGGGAGCAAAGCCAAGGAGTATTCAAACCGGTGAGGCCAATAGCTTTTCTCTTACCATCATTTAAGTTATTTCATCTTCCAGGCCAGCGTTTCTCAACCTTGGCAGCTTTGAGGTGGGTGAACTTCAACTCCCAGAATTCCCCATCTTAAAGCCTGCCAAAGTTGAGAAAACACTGTTTTATGTGGACTTCAGTAAAGATAATCCAGTACAGAGCTCTAACCCGCTTTTGTCAAGAGGCAACTGGGCTTTCTGGGTTTTTTTTCTTTGAAGACGTTTTGCTTCTCATCCAAGAAGCTTCTTCAGCTCTGACTTGGATGGTGGGGAATGGAAGGATTTATATTCCTTGCAGACAGCTGGTCATTTGCACTCTTTTAGAGAGTCGTTGAGGCCACTTGGGGGTTTATCTGTGTCCTCAGGGTCACCTGAATGGTGCAAATGGGTGTGGAGCCTTCTTGGAACTGCTGAAAGGACTGTGTTGTAGATTGGAGAGAGATGATGTGGTATCCCTTCCCCTCTGTTGAGAGGGGGCTGTTCAGTTTTATTCCACTCTCATGCTTTATGCAGCATTCAAGTAAATCCTGCAGTCTTTTCTTCCTTGTTTCCTATTGTCAAGCTTGGCGTATCGAAAGCCACAAACAGTCTCCCTGGCTATCAGTGGAGGTGCTATTATGCAGGTGCACTGCAGCAGAAGCCCCAGTAAATAGCCACAGATTAGGTTCAGACATTGCACTAAGCCATTGTTTCTCAACCCCAGCAGCTTTAAGCCGTGTGGCCTTCAATTCCTAGAATTCCCCACCAATATAGCAATAGCATTTTGACTTATATACTGCTGCACAGTGCTTTACATCCCTCTCTAAGTTGTTTACAGAGTCAGCATATTGCCCCCAACAATCTGGGTCCTCATTTTACCCACCTCAGAAGGATGGAAGTCTGCGTGAACCTTGAGCCTGGTGAGATTTGAACTGCCAAATTGCAGGCAGCCGGCAGTCAGCAGAAGTAGCCTGCAGTACTGCACTCTAACCACTGCGCCACCCTGGCTCACCAATATGCATTCAATACAGCTTAAAGTTGCTGAAGTTGGGAAACTCTGCACTAGGTCAGGGGTCCCCAACCCCCAGGTCATGGACCGGTGATGGTCCATGGCCTGTTAGGAATTGGGCCATGCAGGTGGAAGTGGGCGAACGAGCGAGGCTTCATCTTTGTTTGCTGCCGTTCACCAGTGCTAGCATCACCGCCTTGGCTACACTTCAGATCAATAGGCATTAGATCCTCATAGGAACCCTACTGTCAACTGCGCATACGGGGGAACTAGGTTGTGTGCTCCTCCTCCCCTCCCTGATCCATGGAAAAATTGTCTTCCACAATGCCAATCCCTGGTGCCATAAAGGTTGGGGGCCGCTACACTAAATCGTTATAGAGTTTCCCTGTTTTCTGGCCTAGCTTTATTGATTTATTCAAATATTTATAACCTGCAATTCTGTGTAAGAAGTTTCAAAGTGATGTACCATAGGATTCAAAATGCAACCTCTATCTACAACCATAATTCGCAAAACACAGTTGAAAAGTGTATCACTTTGTATGAAGCAGAACACTGGATTGTTCAATAAGCATGGTTAATAATCTTGGTTTAGCTTTGTGCATTACTGACTGGGTTTACACACTGTCCTAAGCCATGTTTTAAGTAATCCAAAGAAGCTGGATCTACATATGTACATACATACCTATTGCACTGTTCCTTTAGGGCAGTGATGGCTAACCTCTTCTGGACCAATTGCCCAAAGTGTGCGTGAATGCGCACCCACACCCCCAAAATGCAATGCGCACGCGGCCCCCGCGCATGTGCTCTGTCTCCATGCATGCACGTGCCCCCATGCATGCGCCCTGCCCCCTGTGCTTGTGCACACAACCCCCCCCATGCACCCCGCCCCTGCACATGCGCAGCAGAGTCCCAAAGACCAGCTGGCTGGTGGGAGGTGTGCGCACATGCGTGGCAGAGCTGAACTTGGGCGACGGCTCGCATGCCCACAGAGAGGGCGCTGCATGCCACCTCTGGCATGCATGCCATAGGTTCGCCATCATGGCTTTAGGGAATAAGTAACATTATTCCAGCCACGGAAAAAAGAGTAAAATGTAATAAACAACAGAAATTAAAGACAAAAATAAAATAAAAGTAACTAAATCTAAATTTCACCTTTATATGTTTCTATTCTTGCAAGCCCTCCTTACACCCATCACACCTATATATTGATTCAAACATTCACATTTGTTCCTCAAACGCCTCACTTCTATGTTTTTGAGAATTGCATCAGCACCATCCCAACACACAACTTTCTCCAGCTTCCCTTTCATCTTGACTCATTAATTCTTCATATGTTTGTTTTGCAGTTGGATTCTTATGCATTTTTTCCTGCAATGCCACATTTCATTTCCTTCATGATAGGACAGTGATGGTGAACCTTTTTTGGCTCGGGTGCCAAAAGGGTTTGCGCGCGCGCAATAGCGTGCAAGCAGGTGCCCGCACCCATAATGCAATGCCCTCCCCCCATGCATGCACACAACCCCTGAGGTGCCCCCCCCCCGGTCATGCGCACAGGCCTCACTGAAGCTGTGGAGCTGCCCTATTACTTACCTTCAGATAGTTGCAACCAGGCCTCGCACACCTCGGCCCATTTCTTCTGTAGCCTGCAAGGCTTTCCTAAAGGCCTCTCTAGCCGATAACAGAGCTCCGGATTGATCTTGAGCTCTGTTATCGGCTGCAGAGGCCTTCAGAAAAGCCTTCCCGGCTGCAGAAGAAATGGGCCGAGGTGTGGGAGGCCTGGCTGCAACTGTCCAAAGCCGAAGAAGTTCCTGAAGATCTCTGACAGCGAAAAGGAGGCTGGGGGTGAGCACACAAGTGAACTTCCGGTTGGGCCGTTTTTCGCAGTCCCCAGACTTCAGGAGGCTTTCCTGAAGCTTGGGGAGAGCAAAAACGGCTGAAAAGAAGGCCGAAAATCAGCTGGGCAGCGCGCACATGCGCGCTGGAGCTAACATAGGGCAATGCCTCGCGTGCCCTCAGATATGGCTCCACGTGCCACTTGTGGCACGTGTGCCATAGGTTCACCATCACTGTGATAGGAATATGCAACAGTATGTTGGCTTGTAAGGTAGACTGTAGGTGAGAGATTCTAGCTTACATATATTAGTATGAGCGTGCTTGGGATAAAACTGAGCATTGTTTTCACTTGTGCAACTTGCACTTGTTCGCCATCCAGAGTCACTGGGTTGAGATGTGCAGCTATAGAGATTAAGTTTAAATAAAATACTTAGCAAAATCGACATGCGCTGTCCTTACTGTTAGTAGGGAATGTTGCCTGTTGTAAGGAATGAAGCTGGTACGGCTTGAGAAACATTTCTCAGATGATAACATAAGATCAGGAGCCTCCCAGGCCATCAAGAGAACAGCCAGTATCTTTTGAATCAGAAAGTTCGGAGTGAAAAGCCTAGAATTTTAATCCTGGAGCATAAGATTTATACATATATATATATTGACTTCTGAGTCTTGAAGTAGACATATCTTTTGTTTATATGTGACTTTGTTCTTAGGGGGAAAAGGAAGCTAATTCAGCCAAATCATGTCTTAATCATGCAGGGGTGGCCAAACTATGGTTCTTTGAGGACCTGTGGACGTCAACTCCCAGAATTCCTGAGCCAGCCATGCATGCATGGCTAGCTCAGGAATTCTGGGAGTTGACGTCCACAGGTCCTCAAAGAACCATAGATTGGCCACCCCTGTGACTTAATGCCTTCTGCTGGGTAAGCTGTTACCTGAATAAGGGGTAATCTATCTGGAGAGCTGAGTTTTATAGTTGAGCCTGGCATGAAGTTTAACAGACATGGGACAGTAAGGATTAAGGCTGCTAACTTAGTACATATCTTTTTCTCTGTTGTATTAACAAGCATTACATGAAAGCTCAGTTGACCAAAATCACGAATGGGAATGAAGAACAATGTTCACAAAACCAACGTCTGGAATTTATACTTAAATAGCAAAGCTAGGCAACCTTTTGTAGCAGTTGACCAGAGTCAGATGGTAGAAGGGGATGTGAATGTTCCCTATTTCCATTTTTTTCAAACTTTATTCTTTTTTTTTTTTTGCCTTAATCATAATTGGTCATGCCATCCGAAACGGGCACATTCGAAGGAAAGCAGGAATTGGAATTAATGCGTCATCCTCATGGTCTCATCAATTTGATGCTTTAAAATTACTCTCCTTTAGCTAAAGTTTTCTTGCCAAGTATAAGCAAACATTTCACCTTTGAATTTCTCTCTCTGTTTTTAAGTACAAACCAGTTGTTTCAGGTGTGACACAAAACTGGTTTTTGAGCCCTTTTGACAGGCGTCAAGATCGACTGTTCTGAGCATGACACTCTCTGGCAAACTTGAAATGTTTCCAAAATACTTGAAAGGGCTGTTTTGTGCTCAAAACAGGGTGTTTTGAGTTTGGGACAGTTCAGTTTGCAATGCTTTGCCCATCCTTCATTTCCTGTTCAAGAGAAATTGAAAACCTGGCAAAATTCCATTGAGATGCATATTTTAAAATATGCACGTATAATTGATTTTCCACAACTTATTTGTTTATTTGTTTATTTGTTTGTTTGTGACATTTATATACCGCCTCACAGTGCAAGCACTCTCTAAGCGGTTTACACCAGTAAGCAATGTATATTTACATTGCCCCCAACAATCTGGGTCCTCATTGCAGAGTTAGTGTGCAAATTTCAACTGGTGAGAGCATGTCACAAGCACTTTCACAAAATGGCAGCCACAATAAGCGAAAGCAATCACCTATCACTCGTTTCTTGGAAGGCAAGCTGTCTGGATTGCTTCCACCAACTTATGTAATTTCCCAGAATCCTCTGCACCACTTCCATCTTCTTTCTCCTGGTGGGGAGAGCAGGCACACTTCCAAAGAGAAGACAGCCTAAAAGTCCTGTAAGTGTATTTTCCAAGAAAGCTTCTGAGCCCAGAAACATTCCTGGAAATGATGATAATGCTTGAGTTGGCACTTTGCTTCGATGCATGTTAGCTTCCCACTTAATTTCTTAAAATTAAAACAAGCTTACCTTTGACTTTTCTCCCACTAGTAGATGAACACACTTCCTAGCACAGTTTTGGGCTGCAACCAAGCTGCCATCTTAATTTCTTGGAATGTCCCTTGAGGGGTGGGAACTTATTTGGGCTCTGGTCAAAAATTGAGAAAATACCTAATTTGACTCTGCTGGCATTCATTTATTTAAAAAATACAGTCCAATCATGTATTATATAAAAAAATGCCAAGTAATTACAAAAATGAAATACAAGTAAAATAAACTCATTTTCAGAAAGACCAGAGACCATGCAAAAAGTGCACCCCATTCTCACGTGGTCCCTGCAGCCTCCAAAAATTGCATTGAGAGCCAGGCATGATTCTGAAAATAACTGTTGGGTGTTGGGGAATGCTGGTGTGTCACCCAAAACAGCGTGGTGTTTCATCTTTGACACACGTGTCATAGGTTCACCATCACTGGCCTAGCAACATTAAGGTGAGAACCCATGGGCACCAGTAAGGGGAATTGAAGGAACTGGGTATGTTTAACCTCAAGAGTGAAGGGGGATATAATGCATTCTTCAAATATCGCTGCTACATAGAAGAACATCAGAACTTTTTGGTTGTTTCAGATGCAGGACACAGAATAATAAATTTAAATTTCAGAGGTATCAACTAGGTTAGAAATATCTTCCTTGGAGAAAGTGCAGTGACCCAGAGATCTTGGTGTGATCTTGAAGGAGATTTTAATTTGGATTCTTGCATGAAGCTATGGGTGGAGTTTTGTGGATTCAATAGCCCATCCACTTCCAACTCCGTGTTTCTATGTCCCATAGGGCAGTGATGGCGAACCTTTTTTCCCTCGGGTGCCAAAAGTGCATGCACGCGCACTATCACGCATGTGCAAGTGCCCATACCAATAATTCAAAGCCTAGGGAGGACAAAAACGGCCTCTTCCGCCCCCCCAGAGGCCCTCTGGAGGCCGGAAATCGCCCATTTCCCAACTTCTGGTGAGCCCTCCCCATGCTCCAGAGGCTTCCTTGGAGCCTGGGGAGGGCAAAAACGCTCTCACCCATCCCCCCGGAGGCCCCCCAGAAGCCAAAAACGCCCTCCCAGAGCCTCCATGTGAGCCAAAAATCAGCTGGCTGGCACGTACATGCGTGCTGGAGCTGAGCTAGGCAACAGCTCGCGTTCCGGCAGATATGGCTCCGCGTGCCACCTGTGGTAAATAAAGCCAAAATGAGGGGAAACAATAGAATTTCACACATGCAGATGGGAATCAGCAACAGAAATCTTGAGCCCTGCACTTCAATTTAGATTCTGTTTCCTCAGTTTCTAGCATTGTGCAAGACATGAAATAGAAACTGCAAAGATATAAACTGAAGATCTTAATTGTTTTTTAAAAAGAAAAACAGAAAGTATATTCAAATATATTTTAGCGTGTGCAGTATATTGGAATATACATCTGCAATTTTGAATATGCATTAAAAATAAATGTATTGTAAAAACGAAAGAAATTGCTGCATAAAGAAGAAAATGATTTCAATTTGTATACAGAGTTGAAAAACTACAGCCAAATATTTTCCAATTAGGTAGGAGTGGTTTTGTATAAATCAGGTTCATGTCAGTGCTGCCTTTATCTACCAAAGAAAGAGTTATTTATCTGAATAATACTCTGTTCTGCACAATTTCTTCTTTAATCGTCTTTTTAAAAAACATACAGAAAAAAATAACATTAGCCAGATTCTGAATATGGTTTTCTGCAATACATGCATTTTTCTACAAAGCATAAGCAGCTTTTCTCATGGTATACATTAATTAAGTTCACAAAACATACTAAACCTGATTTCTGTACTGAATTAAATTATTTTTGTTGGTGTGTACAGTTTACAGAACTATGAGTTAACGCAGTGGATGGAGTTCACAACATAGTAAATAATTAAGGAAAACCTAATTAAGATTGATGCTAATAAAACTTAGGCTGTGATTTAAGTACATCTCCGCAGTATGTACTGTTTCACCCGGGGACAATATTTTTGAAACTTTCTTTGCCAAAAATAGAGAACACCAAAGAGATCCTATTTTGAGTTAAAACACTTCAACAGTTCATACTGAAGTTATTTTTAAATGTTTATTACTATTGCTTCCAGAAGGTGTACCACAAGGAAACAAAGATGTAAATGTAATACAATCTCAAGGTGAACATTAAGAGAATTTAATTTAATTTAACCACAATCTAAATAAATAAATAAACTGGAGGCACTTGAGTAGAAAGTAATAAAAGATGGAAATATGAACATCAATCTAGACATTTGGGGAGGATTGATCAACTGCAGTACCATTATTCTACTCAAGTCATGTTGTGTAAGAGAGGATGGAAAGTTTTAAAGAAAGGGAAGACATGCAATATTATTATACATCTTTCTAGCACAGTCCAAAACAGCTAAGTGCATACTAACAATTGAACATGTGAAAGCGGTAAGATGCACAGTCCTATAGTTGGGTTACACTGTTGAAGATGTCACCAAGTTGCATGATTTAGTTTAACTTTGCTTCAACCATTTTTCCCTAGGTTTTACCTTAGGGGTGCAGCAGTTACATCCAGCTCTTATTCAGAGACCCTATGGGTAAGTGGAACTTTTCTTTTTAACTGTCTTAACAACCAATCTGGGTACGAGTTCATAAAGCATCAAAGAAAGAGGAAACAAGCTCTAGGTTACAAAACTTACGGTAGTATGGCTACAGCATCTCAAACAAGAATTCCTGGTCCTCACTTAGAATATGAAGCAAACTTTTGGAAAACTTGCTTGGATTGGTTGATTTGTTTGTTTGCTCATTGCTCATTCGATTTGTATGGTTGCCTATCTCACTGACCGTGAATAATCTTAAAATATATTAAAAACAAATTTTCTTCCTGATAACAGCTCAAGGACACAATTTCTATTTCTCTGGTCTATTTCTCATTATGTCTCAGAATTGTTACTGTGACAGATCGTCTGTAAACTTGTTCCATGGTCTCCACTTTTGCTAAATTGAATTCCTTTATTTCATGAGTGTAGGTGGAGATGAAACAGAGCAGTGTTCTTACCCTATCCTGGGAAGCAGAGCAGCTAGATTCATACATTTTTATTTATTTAATCAAATTTATGGGTCACCCAGCTTACTACAGAGTAACACTATTCATATATACACTCTGCTGAGCTCAAATGGGATTGAGTGGCCTTAAAAAAAATTGAGAGTTAGACCATGATACTAAGCTGTCATATGTTTTGTTATTTATTTAGATAGAATGAATGTGTAATGTATAACCAATAGTTGCATGACTTGTGCTTAAGATTTAATGAGTTGTGTGTACCCATCCAGTCTACCCATAATGCTTTCCACATGACGAGTCTAAGATTGGGTTTGATCAGAGCCTAAAGTCATAGTTTAATTATTGTTTATTTGAATGAACCACGGTTGACTGGATTTATAGAAGAAAAAAATAAATAAACCCATTCACATTATGGCTTAGCTTTTAATGCCTACATATCTCATGCAAAATGATTGCATTCACATAAAATGCTAACCCTTAATGTGGCTTGTTCTACTTTAGCCTAACATGCTACATCCTCCCAACATGAAAAACCTAACCGATTGATGTTTTTTCAGCCAACTCATGGCTTAGCCTGACATGCGAACTCATGCATTTGAACTTCTGTCTTATCTCTGGAGTTGAAACAATCCTTCATATGATCCTCTGAGATTGTGTTTCTTATGGACTTCAAGACCTTAGGCAGGTCCATGTGCCATAGGACTGTGGTCTCTCTGGGCTTGAGGCACCTAAAGACCTCTTACAAAGACATGCCGTGTGAGTTTTATAAAATCCAACAAAAGCTTTGTTATTTGTTTGTTTGAGTTCTAATTTAAATGGTGCCGATGCAGGAGGCCTTGGCAGCGGGTTGCATCTCATTGCTTTGGGCCCCATGCTGCAATTCCAGGCCAGAGAACAAATTGCATTCAGAGAGTAAATCTAATATTCAGTGAAAAGAAACATTAGGTCAAAAATTGATTCTGGACAGATGTTATACAGGACTTTGAGCAGTTTATAGAAATCAGCTATTGTCTCCACTTTTCAATAGAATATCCCAGCTCTCTCTGGTCTAAAGCATCCTCTTTTTAGACATCTAATAGGATCTGGCAGCTGCTTTGGAAAAACCAAGAGTGCTTAGAGACAACAATAGCAACTGTCATCCTAACTTCATTTAACTGTTTAATGATTGATGTAATTCTCTGAATCGCTCTCTTTCCCTCTCCAGCACTGCTTTCTGAAAATGGAAGCTTGTGGGTATGTGTGTGTCTTTTAAAGAATTTGGGAAAATTTGGTTCTCTTGGGGGGGGAAGAAAAAACTTTGGAAGGCTGATGGTTTAAGAAACAATGGACCATTTTTTTCTTTGCCAAAAGGAATTAATATTTAATCTCCTCTGTGTCTCTTCCCCCTCCAGAAACCCACACATAGACTGTCTTTCTTTAGAGCTTCCCTCTCCAACTTTCCTGCTCTGGATTATTCAACTCTTCTGAGTTTATGATTCCAGTGGTCATGGTGGTTTCCCCCCCTCTTATTTATTTATTTGTTCGTTTGTTTGTTTGTGACATTTATATACCGCCTCACAGTGCAAGCACTCTCTAAGCGGTTTACACCAGTAAGCAATGTATTTTTATATTGCCCCCAACAATCTGGGTTCCTCATTTTACCTACCTCGGAAGGATGGAAGGCTGAGTCAACCTTGAGCCGGTGAGATTTGAACCGCTGACCTGCGGATCACAGTCAGCTAAAGTGACCTGCAGTACTGCCTCAAACCACTGTGCCACCTCGGCTCATAATAATAAATCTTGCTGGTCTGATGGCAACATAATAGGGAATTAAAAGGGAGCTTTGGTGGCACAGTGCTTAGAATACAGTATTGCAGGCTAACTTTACCCACAGCCAGGAGTTTGATCCTGACCGGCTCAAGGTTGACTCAGCCTTCCCTCCTTCCTAAGTTGGTAAAACGAGGACCCAGATTGTTGGGGGCAGTATGCTGACTCTGTAAACCTCTTAGAGAGTGCTGTAAAGCATGATGAAGCGGTATATAAGTCTAAGAGTCACATGGCCCAATCAAGGCAGTTTTTGCTTGCAATGGATCTATTACTTGGAACCCTGACATCAAAGGCTATTGCTATTGCTAATGTTTGTATGGTTTGTATATAGGGTTCAAACAAGTTTTTCCAAACTATTCTTAAAGCTAATTTTGGAATGCTCATTTTATTCTGGAAGAAAAGTAAGAAATCTTTTTTTCTTATTCTTAATAGTCAAGTGCAAAAATACTCGAATTTCTGATGTGTCTTCTTATTGTCATCAGCAGTATAATCTTCGTTCAGTAAAGTCTGTTACGACCTAGAACTAAGGAGAAATTTCCTGACAATGAAAACAATTAATCAGTGGAACAACTTGCCTCCAAAAGTTGTGGAGGCTCCAAAACTTGGAGGTTTTTAAGAAGAGATTGGACAACCGTTTGTCTGAAATGGCATAGAGTTTCCTGCTTGAGCAGGGGGTTGGACTAGAAGACCTCCAAGGTCCCTTCCAACCAGTAGTGGGTTCTAAAACCCGTTGCTACCGGTTTGCGTGCGTGCTCGCGATGCGCAGAAGCGTCCCGGGCGGGTGGGCGGAGCCTCCCGCCGCTACTGGTTCTAAGAACCGGGCCGAACCGGGAGCAGCCCACCGCTGCTTCCAACTCTTGTTATTCTGTTATGGTGAAAAAGTTGTCGAAAATTATAACAAGAGCTCTGTTCAATTCACTTGGTGCTTTCTGTAGCTGCGTTTTTGATAGCCACATTTCTCAATAGTTGATGTTTCCTAATTCTGCAGTTCCTCTGAAGAAGCCCAGATAGGCATTTGCACAATGACTTTGAGATGTTGAATCCTGACCTGTCTATGAGTATGTGCTTTAAATTTATAGTGCCCAGGGAAAAAGAGGAACAGTAAGAGGCTATGAATATGAATCTTGCATTTGTTTAAAACTTCATTTTAGAGCAGCTTTTTATGGCATGTTTGGCACTACGTAATAATAAGAATTGGCTCAGTCTGAATTTTGAGGGCTTTGGTTAGACATATAGCTGATGAACCAGCAGCGGCAAGAAGGACATGCAGAGTAAGAATTGTAGTAAGAGGAGAAAATACAGGTCAAAAGTCACTGTAATTTCCAGCCCACCCCGAAATCATCTGGAAATCCGCTGCTGCAGGTGGATTTGTTGGTGGGCAAACAGAGAAGAGGAGAGAAATGTTTGATGTTGGTGAGAAGAGTGCTTATAGAGGTAGCTTGCATGACCAGAAAAATGTGGAGAATAGAGGTCCTAAACTCTGTTTAATGAAAATAGTGCAAATCTATTCACCATCAGCAAGAGTGGGATGAATAGGCTAGCCTTCCCTTCCTTGTATGACCTCCATGGGTAAAAGGAAAGGTGGCATCATGGAGAGCTTCTTCTTAACTTTGAAGGCTGAAGATTCATCACCTCCAATCCCACTCAGAGTCTCTAGTAATGACAAAGAAGAGTAGCTTGCTTACCCTTGGCCCTCCTGGATCTGAGAGTTTCTGTACCTGGACAATCTAGTTAACATTTGTAAACAGCCTTTTCTTTCCCTTCCTGCAAGCATTTTGAATCTTTTTGGTGAGCCTCTCTCTCTCTCCCCTCTCCCTCCCTCCCTCCCTCTTTCTCCCTCCCTCCCTCTCCCTCCCTCTCTCCCTCTTCCTCCCTCCCTCCTCTCCCTTTCTCTCTCCCTCCTTCTCTCCCCCTCCCTCCCTTTCTCTCTCCCTCCCTCCCTCTCTCTCCCTCCCTCTCTCCTCCTCCCCTGCCTCTCTCTCCCCCTCTCTCTTTCTCCCTCTCTCTCTCTCCCCTCCCTCCCTCTTTCTCTCCCTCCCTCCCTCCCTCTGCTTCCCTCTCTCTCTCTCCCTCTTCCTCCTCTCCCTTCCTCTCCCCATCCCTCTCCCTCCCTCTTTCCCCCTCCCTCCCTCTCTCTCCCCTCTCTCTCCCTCCCTCTTTCTCTCTCCCTCCCTCTCTCCCTCTTCCCTCCTCTCCCTTTCTCTCTCCCTCCTTCTCTCTCCCCTCCCTCCCTTTCTCCCTCCCTTCCTCCCTCCCTCTCTCTCTCTCCCTCCCTACCTCCTCCTCTCCCCCCCTCTCTTTCTCCCTCCCTCTCTCTCCCCTCCCTCCCTCTTTCTCTCTCTCCCTCCCTCTCTCCCTCTTCCTCCCTCCTCCTCTCCCTTTCTCTCTCCCTCCTTCTCTCTCCCCTCCCTCCCTTTCTCCCTTCCTCCCTCCCTCTCTCTCTCCCTCCCTCCCTACCTCCTCCTCTCCCCCTCTCTCTTTCTCCCTCCCTCTCTCTCCCCTCCCTCCCTCTTTCTCTCCCTCCCTCCCTCCCTCCCTCTGCTTCCCTCCCTCTCTCTCCCTCTTCCTCCTCTCCCTTCCTCTCCCCCCATCCCTCTCCCTCCCTCTTTCCCCCCTCCCTCCCTCTCTCTCCCCTCTCTCTCCCTCCCTCTTTCTCTCCCTCCCTCTCTCCCTCTTCCTCCCTCCTCCTCTCCCTTTCTCTCTCCCCTCCCTCCCTCCCTCTTTCTCTCTCCCTCCCTCTCTCCCTCTTCCTCCCTCCTCCTCTCCCTTTCTCTCTCCCTCCTTCTCTCTCCCCTCCCTCCCTTTCTCCCTCCCTTCCTCCCTCCCTCTCTCTCTCCCTCCCTACCTCCTCCTCTCCCCCCTCTCTTTCTCCCTCCCTCTCTCTCCCCTCCCTCCCTCTTTCTCTCTCTCCCTCCCTCTCTCCCTCTTCCTCCCTCCTCCTCTCCCTTTCTCTCTCCCTCCTTCTCTCTCCCCTCCCTCCCTTTCTCCCTTCCTCCCTCCCTCTCTCTCTCCCTCCCTCCCTACCTCCTCCTCTCCCCCTCTCTCTTTCTCCCTCCCTCTCTCTCCCCTCCCTCCCTCTTTCTCTCTCTCCCTCCCTCTCTCCCTCCCTCTCCTTCACTCCCTCCCTCTTCCTCCTCTCTCTTCCCCTCTTCCCCCCTCCCTCTCTCCCATCTCTCTCCCGCCCCCTCTCTCCCTCTTCCTCCCTCCCTCCTCTCCCTCTCTCTCCCTCCCTCTCTCCCCTCCCCCCTCTGTGTAATGCATTGTCACTCTGTGTTCACTTTCCCTTCAGAATTCCTGAGACTTGTTTCCTGTTTGGCTTCCTCTTTCTTCACCTGACCTTCTGTGGTTTTTCTTGTTCCCATTTTTTCCAGCTTTATCCTTTACCGCTAGCCCAAATTTTCTATTGATAAGCAAGACAGTTGTTAAGTGAGTTTTGCCCAGTTTTACAATCTTTTTTTGCCATAGTCGTTAAGTGAATCACTGCAATTGTTGAGTTAGTAACCCAGTTGTT
Organism: Diadophis punctatus similis; assembly: GCA_023053685.1. Lineage (NCBI taxonomy): Eukaryota > Metazoa > Chordata > Lepidosauria > Squamata > Dipsadidae > Diadophis > Diadophis punctatus. Next base: position 6,553,139 of record JALIGW010000003.1, on the reverse strand, counting down.
AAGTAAATCTGGCTTCCCCATTGACTTTGCTTGTCAGAAAGTCGCAAACGGTGATCACGCAACCCCAGGACACTGCAGCCGCCATAGATACATGCCAGTTGCCCAGTGTCTGAATTTTGATCATGTGACCATGGGGGATGCTGCAACTGTCTTAAGGGTGAAAACCATTGTAAGTCCCTTTTTCAGTGCCATTGTAATTTCAGACACTCATTAAATGAATGGTTGTAAGACAAGGACTATCTATATATTTTTGCAACTGAACCCAGGATGCATTTAGTTAAAAGAGTCTGCATTTTGTTTTTTCATCAGGCCTTAGGAAAACAGTACTGTGCTTGGTTACAACAATCGAGTATGTGGCTTGACCTGTATGTTCTTTGAACCGGGATCTTCCGTGTACTTTGTAGCGCACCATACTCTCCAATTCCAGTGTAGACATCCTTGTTATATATTACCACTTTAAAACGCAGTCATTTGTGAGAGTCCAAGAACACCTTTCTAGCAAGATTCCCTATTTAACTGTACTGTGTATAAACTACGACGGAATGGACTATGCAGTGAAAAGCTGTACCACTGTTCCTTGTTTCTAGGGATTAATGGCATGACAGTGTGATAAGGGTGACTCTGAGCAAAGAGCAGGTGTAACCATTGTGTAACCATAACAATCATTTCCTTCAATAGCAGCTTTCATGAGCTCCAACGTATACTTCGAACGTAAATAAATAAAGCATAATCAGGCTTTCTTTACAACACCCTGGAGAATAGAATCAGGCAGTCATGCAAATCCTGTCCCATCGGCTGAATGAATCCCAGAAAACCCATTTATACCTGGTCTTCCAGCATACTGCAGAAAGTTGGACAGGGTGGTTGTTGTGGTTCCTTTCATTTCTGTGACTATGGGCATCTTCAAAGTGCCAAGAGTGACTTGAATTAAATTTGTCACATTTCTAGGTCCCTCAACTCTCAAACAACTCTTCCTTGGAAGCTTTCAAAGCACACAGGAAGAGATAGAGGTCATGTAGAGGTTGTGTGCAGCAAACTGCCTACCTCAAGCAGGCCTCGCATACCTACATGATCTCACCCAGTTCACATCGCCAGGATGATGTGGGACACTATCCCTGGCTGGTACGTGATCTCATCTAGGTTGTATCAACAGGATGTTCTTAAGGATTGGCGAGGAGAATTCACCAATAAAAATGCTGTCGCTCTTTGTTACCTTTTGCTGCTTGGAAAACGATATAAAAGCAATAAATACTGCGAAGGCAGTCAGACATCTTAGCATCCTGCAATGACTGGTCTCTACTTCCATCACACACAGACTCCTATATGCTAGTTATTGTAGTCACCCCAAAGGATTAAATAACAGGGCAGCCAACCTATTAAGCTATTCTTTCAGAAGGCTTCTTGCCATGAACCTCCAAGGAGGACAGGGAGAAAAGGGATTGAGGAGAATGAAGACTTTGGAAAAATAGCTGAATTGAATCCCTGACAGATGGCTTTAAGATAAGAAGAGCCATTTTAGCTGAGGGCAGAAAAGGGCAGCCATTTTAACTGAGGGCAGAAAAGGAACAGCTGAGGGGAAGCACTTACATAAGAAAAATGTGACAAGTGACTACCAATAGCTGTATTTCCCCCAAAATGTGTGTTATTCCTTTTTAAAGCTGTCCTACTTTTTAAATCAGGGCCACATCTAATATTTTCTTTTAAATGTATACATATTTTAATGTTTATATTGTATTTTTACTTGACTGTTCACCGCCCTGAGTCCCCGGAGAAGGGCGGTATATAAATTTAACAATCAATCAATCAATCAATCAATCAATCAATCAATCAATCAATCAATAAATAAATAAATAAATAAGAACCGTATATAGTAGTAAATAAATTGTGCAGTGCTTCAGATTAGTTTCCAAAAAGGTGCTTTGGAGCATGCGGCCCCCAAACACAGCACCTGTCTGCATCTTCTTAAGTCAGCTGCACAACTGCCAGGTGATTCCAGGAAAAAAGCACAGCTCCTGTAACAAGTTGCAGACTGATATTACATTTGCATTCCTCTGGGATAGAGTCTGAACCACCACAAAGCCGTAGTAGCAAATACCATCATATATTTATTCACTGTAGAAAAGCTTCTCCACCCTTCACTTCACTGGATGACACTGGATGACAATTCATCACTTGATACTTTTTTTTTAATCGCATCCAACTACAATATACTTACCGTAGCAGAAATTGCATCCATCCCTTGATCTTTTTTCTCCCAGTTTCATTTTTATCTCTGTCTCTACTTCGAAGCACCATTTGGCTTCAAGTGTGAGTAGACCCAGCTAAAGCAGCTGCCAGGATACATTTGCACATGGTTGCACAGATTGTTCGGTGTGAACAACAGTCAGCCTAAATAAGGCAATCCTAGAACATGCTAAGAATTCATACATGGTTGTGAACTGATCTCTGCCCCCAGAGCTTTCTGCTCACAGGTTCAAGATTAGGGATTGAAAAGGGAAACAAATACCCTTTGAAGGAAAAGTGCACCAGCCTTCACCTGTAGCTTATCACCCGTGGATAGGCCTGGACATATAGTTAGATCTCAACGTACAATCACAATTGAGCCCAAAAGTGCGTTGGTTTTTTTCAAAAAGCAACTGGACTTCGTTGGAAAAACGAAGTCCAGTTGCCTATGGAGATTCTCAGTCATCCATGTCATGGTTGTCCCAAAGGTGCCTTTTCAAGAGGCAACTGGACTTTCTGGTTTTTCTTTTCATCCAACAACTTCTTCAGCACTGAAGAAACTTCTTGGATGAGAAGCGAAACATCTTCAAAGAAAAACCAGAAAGTCCAGTTGCCTCGTGAAAAAGCACCTTTGGGACAACCATGACCTGGATGACCGAGAATCCCCATAGACAATTGAGCCCAAAATTTATGTGGCTACACAAGACAGTTAAGTGAGTTTTGCCCTATTTTACAACCATTCTTGTCACAGTTGTTAAATGAATCACTGCAGATGTTAAGTTAGTAACATGGTTATCTGGCTTTCCCATTGACTTTGCTTGTCAGAAGGCCGCAAAAAGGCGATCACATAACCCTGTCATAAATACGCGCCAGGGGCCAGGCATCCAAATTTTGATCATGTGACCATGGGAATGCTTCAGTGATTGTAAGTGTGAAAAATGGTCATAAGAGGGGTTTTTTTTCAGTGCTGTTATAACTTTGAACAGTTACTAAACAAATGATTGTAAGAGGAGTACCTGTATTCTTGTAAGGGAGCTTGGCATGTTCTAGAAACGATTTGTGACTTCCTTCTTGGATATGTTTTGACTTTCCAGTTGAGCCAACAAGCTTGGAGTTCCCAGGCAATCTTCTTTTCAAGTACCAACTTCTTCTTTTCTTTTTCTTCTTAAACTGCTTCTCAGGTCAGCCAACATTGGCTAAATATGGCCACCTTCTCAAGTACATTTCTCCATATATACGCTTATAAGTTTACGCTCCAAGCACGTAATTAAGGATTTTTGCAACCTTTTTTCTATTCCTGTATGCAGAAAACTTTAGTGCATGAATAAGAATTGTTCAGGCATGTATTTATGTCTGTATAAGAGTGTGCACATAGACACAAATTCCCATAGGTATGCCTTTAGTAACTTAAATTTAGTAATTTAGGAAGGTCAAAGGAACCAGATTTTGTCTCTTCGGAGTCTACTTACTGATCCCATTAAACTGATATAACTCTTCTCTTTGGGAAGTCCCTCCGATGCTTGTTTTAAAACAAGGGCTCAACACATTCATCATTCCAAAGAAATAGTTGTGAATGCTCCAACACTGGAAGTAATAATAATAATAACAACAGAGTTGGAAGGGACCTTGGAGGTCTTCAAGTCCAACCCCCTACATAGGCAGGAAACACTACACCACTTCAGACAAATGGTTATCCAACATCTTCTTAAAAACTTCCAGTGTTGGAGCATTCACAACTTCTGGAGGCAAGCTGTTCCTCTGATTAATTATTCTGTCAGGAAATGTCTCCTTAGTTCTAAGTTGCTTCTCTCCATGTTTAGTTTCCACCCATTGCTTCTTGTTCTACCCTCAGGTGCTTTGGAGAATAGTTTGACTCCCTCTTCTTTGTGGCAGCCCCTGAGATATTGGAACACTGCTATCATGTCTCCCCTAGTCCTTCTTTTCATTAAGCTAGACATGCCCAGTTCCTGCAACCGTTCTTCATATGTTTTAGCCTCCAGTTCCCTAATCATCTTTGTTGCTATTCTCTGCACTCTTTCTAGAATCTCAACATCCTTTTTACATCGTGGACACCAAAACTGAATGCAGTATTCCCAGTGTGGCCTTACCAAGGCATTATAAAGTGGTATTAACACCTCACGTGATCTTGATTCTATCCCTCTGTTAATGCAGCCTAGAACTGTGTTGGCTTTTTGGGCAGCTCCTGCACACTGCTGGCTCATATTTAAATGGTTGTCCACTAGGACTCCAAGATCCCTCTCACAAGTTTTTAAGAAGATGTCGGATAACCATTTGTCTGAAGTGGTGTAGGGTTTCCTTCCTAAGCAGGGGGTTGGACTAGAAGACCTCCAAGGTCCCTTCCAACTCTGTTATTCTATTCTATTCTACCTTTCTAGATTTTAGACAACCACTTCCCTAATCAAAACCATCACAGCTGCCCCCTGGGCTACTTGACAGTGTTTGTTATAAAGTATTTATTGGTTGCTGAGAGATGAATGGAGGCAAGAAAGCTGGGGATATATCATTGGTATATATCATTTGGATCAGTAAACAAGAATTTCACCACATTCTGTTCCAGCAGTGGTTTAATTGTGAGAAATGCAGATTGGCAAGGCCCGTGCCATTTGCTTGAGCAATTTCGGTTACTATGGTGCCTTTTTTTCCTAGCAGAGCATCAAACACGCCCCTAGCAACATAGGCTTGGCCACTGGCTCTATTCTTGTCCAGTTGGGACAATTGGTAATACATAGGCTTCAACATTAAACCAACATTCCTTGGCTACTTCAATCTAGAAAAAAAAAGACAAAAGTTCTAAGCATTGTGTGGTTATAGATCTTTTAAAACAACCGTTAAAACAAATTTGCTAAACCGATGATGTGTGTGTGCTAAACCGATGATGTGTGTGTGTGTGTGTGTGTGTGTGTGTGTGTGTGTGTGTGTGTGTGTGTGTGTGTGTAAGGAAGGTCAAAGGAACTAGATTTTGTCTCTTGGGAGTCTACTTACTGATCCCATTAAACTGATATAACTCTTCTCTTTTGGAAGTCCCTCCAATGCTTGTTTTAAAACAAGGGCTCAACACATTCATCATTCCAAAGAAATACAAATGTGTGTGTGAAGGCGGAGAGCTTAGCTTAGTTGACAGATCAGGGTGGTTGCAATGGCTGGATCTTTTTGTCAGTTGGTAGATTTATTTGCTGCATAAAGTGATCTGTTGCAGTTTTTTTTTCACTTAATCAGTAGGAAATAGAAATCCTGGAAATGGAGCTCTTAACTAGGTGATCTTAATTCTGAGTGAGTAGAAAGTTAGTCCCATAGTAGTTTTCAAACACTTATTAGCTCCTAGTAGATTCTGCTTACATGTTAGGAAGAAACTTACAGTACTTAAGAATATGTGTGATGATGAAGCCAATTGCTAACAACAGGGCTCAACTTTCTTTCATTAGATATCTTCAAGCAAAAGCTGCACAGTCATTTTCCAGAAATGCTTTCATTTGGATTCTTGTAGTGATCAGGGACTTGGGCTTGATGATGTTGCTACCTTATTCCAGCTATGAGTCCACAAAAACCAACTACAGTATTTTAAGTTGCTTTTCCCAATCTCCACATGTGTTGGGCTCTATCATCCCATTCTAAGTCATCCAGGTCATGGTTGTCCCAAAGGTGCTTTTTCAAGAGGCAACTGGACTTTCTGGTTTTTCTTTGAAGAAGTTTCGCTTCTCATCCAAGAAACTTCTTCAGCTCTGACTGGATGATGTAGAAGGGGTTGTAGCTCTGTGGCATGTATAAAATAGTAGATTTAGAATTCTAGGAAGTAGTATGAGATCATGAAGCCAGTGGGCACATTTGAATTTTTCAGAAAATATTGTAGATATATTCATAAAACGATTGTTGTAGGTGGCTTGCCTCTGTATAAAATTACTACATATAGCTCTAGTTCATATTTCAATCCTTATTCTTATATCTAAAAGCAATACAAGACCCCAAAAACATCCAGAAACATAGGTTAGGCTATGGGAGAGTGACTGGACCAAAATCAGAGAGAAACTATATTAAGCTAAAAGAAAATCAATTTTTAGGACCTAAGCACAGCATCTTCAAAATGCAAAATACAGTATTTTTCGGAGTATAAGACACACCTTTTTACCTCCAAAAAGAGGGTGAAAACTTGGGTGTGTCTTATACACCGGATGTAGCCCCACCCAGCCACCCCCACCCTTTGGCCTCTGCCTCGCAGCAATTTACCTCTTTGCAGCAAACAGAACAGAGCCTGTTAAGTCAAGCAACTGATTATCAGCTTCCCGACCCTCAGCTGATTGAGGCTTCAGGCAGGCCACGTGCTAAAACTGAAAGTGAAACTAAAGCTGCAAGGAGGCAAATTGCTGGGAGGCAGAGGCAGAATTTTATTTTCTTGTGCTAATCAGACTGTTGAAACTGGATGCAAGGAGGTAAGTCAATAACTATAAATGTCTATAGAATGTTCAAATTATTAGACTTATTTTTTAAATACTGCTTTATTATTGTTCTAGACAACTTAACAAAATGAAGAAGCTTTTTAAAATAAATGCTTGATCTGAAGAGGCCCAGTGCTTTTGTATCTTCTTTTAAATAGTAGAGAATAATGTATACTTCCAGAAAGCCACATCAATTTTAGCAGCATCTGTACAAGTATAGTCTGAAATGTAACAGTGTCCTGTTTTAGTATTAAGATAAGGCAGCTGAGTTAAACCCTGACTTAGTCATGTTTGGAGTAGATCTATTTAAATAATTGGGAGGAGTTAGTGTGACTACATTTAAGAAAACTTTCTGGCATTAATATATTGCCATAATGTACATTTCTCCAATTCTTTGCTATTTCTATGGGTCAGGCACACATGCACAGAAATACACAGCAAACAGTGTATATCATCTGTGCTGTTTGCTGGGAGGCAAATTGTTTGGAGGCAGAGGCAGATTTTTTTCCCCTTGTTTTCCTCCCCTAAAACTAAGGTGTGTCTTATACTCCGGTGCGGAGTATAATAATCCTATTGATCTCTTAGGCCTCCTTTTGCTCTTCAGTTTCAAGAAGAGAGTCTAATTTTCAGAGGTTCAGAGTGAGTTCAAGAAACAAGAAATAAATACCAACTGTTTGCTCAACAAATCCCCCATTTTCCAGAAAATGGAAAAATACTAAAAAGATTAATACTTCTAAAAATGCACATGTACACATATGTGCACAAGTTCTACACTCATCTAATTCTCTCCCTAGGAGATTCAGTCCATGAATCTAAAAAAGATGATTTGCTGGTGATAATAAGTGCATCTAAATCAGGGGTGTCAAACTCGATTTCATTTAGGGCCGAATCACAGGTGGCGCAGCGGTTAGAGGCAGGTACTGCAGGCCACTTTAGCTGACACTGATCCGCAGGTCAGCGGTTCAAATCTCACCGGCTCAAGGTTGACTTAGCCTTCCATCCTTCCGAGGTAGGTAAAATGAGGACCCAGATTGTTGGGGGCAATGTAAATAAACATTGCTTACTGGTGTAAACCGCTTAGAGAGTGCTTGCACTGTGAGGCGGTATATAAATCTCAATAAATAAATGAATAATAAATAAATAAATAAATAATAATAAATAAATAAATAATAAATAAATAAATAAATAAATAAATAAATAAATAAATAAATAAATAAATAAATAAATAAATAAATAAATAAATAAATAATAAATGTGTTTGACCTCAGGGGGGTGGGGGTAGAGATGTGAAGGCCTGGAAAAAAACTGGAAAAATTCGGGAAACAAATGGTTTTTTCCCATTTTTTTCCTGAAGGCTTTTTTGTTTTTTCCCAAAAAATTGGAAAAATTGAAAAAAGAAAAAAAACACATTGTGGAATATTTTATTTTAACATGATGAATAAAATATTTTAAGACAGGGTGTTCAAATATTTTCCAAATCATTTCTAAAAAAATATGTATGATATCAGATTATTCTAATTTCTGTGCACTGAGTGAGGACAAGCAAGTCCTAGGTAACAAACTGAACCCTCCAATGCAAAAACAGTATGCATTTCTTTCTTTAGGAGGTGCTGCTATTGTAACAAGAAAAAGGTTTCAGTTTTGCTTTTGCATGTTAGTGGGTGTGTTTGGTTTGTTCTGTCCTCTTCACTAGGCCTCAAAAACATTGGAAGAAAATACAGAGCAATAAAAAGGACCTGTGCTGAATGAAAGGGCTTATGAGAATGGGGTTTTTATTTTTATTTTTATTTAATACTGTGGAGAGGAAATATGAAAAATTGTTACTTTTGGTTTTTAAAATTGTTTTGTGGAGGCTTTTTGGCTGTTCCACATAAACTAGTAAGCAGTTCAGGAGATTGTTGCTCCCTTTGTTACAAATAAATATTATAAAAAAGTAAATTCTGTTTGTGATAATTGTTTGGCTACACTATATTTTTAATATGCTAGTTGTGATAATTTTATGCCAGGTCAAATTGTCCATAGTCATATTTTATGTTCCTAAAGTAACAGAATGACTTTCAATCTTAAAAAGACAAAAAAGTGCTAATGTAGCATTTTTTTCAATTTTTCCGAAAATTTCCGTCCCCCCCCGAAAAAAACGGGAAAAACCGGGTTATTTTACGAGCTTCAAAATTTCTGAAAATTTTACATCTCTAGGTGGGGGTGGCCTGCTCAATGTCACTCATGTTGGGGGTGCCTGTGACGGCCCCAGCGCTCTGCCAGGAAAACTGGCTTCTGAGCTCCATTTTTCCTGCAACCCTCTGCCAGCGAAAATGGAGCTTGGGAGGACCGCAGGCCAGTCCCTCACTGTTTCCAGGGTGGCCCCATGGGCCAGATCCAAGCACCTCTCAGGCCAGATCCTGCCTGTGGGTCTTGAGTTTCACACCCCTGATCTATACCAAAGTAGAGAGACCACTAAGTGTCTTGTTTAAGATCTTTAGTTAATACTTTACTTGACCACACATGCATATTTTGAAGATATTCCATGTGAATGAATGAATGAATGAATGAATGAATGAATATGTGTGTGTGTGTGTGTGTGTGTGTGTGTGTTTTCTGAGGTTTTCGCAGGTGTTTGTATGTAGGTCTTTGGTTATTCGGGTTTTCTCCCGCATGAAATTGGAAGTGTCTTGGCGACGTTTTGATGAAGTCTCATTCATCATCATCAGGCTGGTGTCTTCTGCTTCCTGCTTCTAGGAGCAGGAAGCAGAAGACACCAGCCTGATGATGATGAATGAGACTTCATCAAAACGTCACCAAGACACTTCCAATTTCATGCGGGAGAAAACCCGAATAACCAAAGACCTACATATATATATATTCCCAGTTGCAATGTATGGCTGTAAAAGTTGGACCATAAGAAAGGCTGAGCGCCAAAGAATTGAGGCCTTTGAACTATTGTGCTGGAGAAGACTCCTGCGAGTCCCTTGGATTGCAAGGCGATCCAACCGGTCAGTCCTAGAGGAGATCAACCCTGACTGCTCTTTAGAAGGCCAGATCCTGAAGATGAAACTCAAAAACTTTGGCCACCTAATGAGAAGGAAGGACTCACTGGAGAAGAGCCTAATGCTGGGAACGATTGAGGGCAAAAGAAGAAGGGGACGGCAGAGAATGAGGTGGCTGGATGGAGTCACTGAAGCAGTAGGCATGAGCTTAAATGGACTCCAGAGGATGGTAGAGAACAGGAAGGCCTGGAGGAACATTGTCCATGGGGTCGCAATTAATTAGGTCTTACTCTTGGGACTTTGAAAAGTACTTTGTGACTCAGAGAAAACCTTTTGTGACATTTCATACGACTAAGAGAAGTGATGGAACGTCAGTCATGCTTTACTAGTGATACAGCATTAGCCAATAACCAGGCTTTTGATTAAAAATGAGCCACAAAACTGGTGGCATAATGAAGCCTTGGAAGCTTTAAGATAAGATGAATGGTATGAGCATATGGTTGGACCCATCTGCTTATAAAGAAGCTTGGAGGAAAAGGGGAAGGAAAGTACCCATAGGAAGGTCCAGTCGTATCTGTCAGGCAATGTGACCTACCTGATTTAAAGTATTTTAGATGTTTCTTAAAGTTAATGAAATAAATAAAGTAGAAACTGGAAGGCTACAGAGTGCTAGCACCACTCTTACTTTCATAAATATCTCTTAGCCTTATGACTAAACCACCTTAAACCAATATTTTTAAGGTCATTTCAACAAATAGTATCATTCATGCAATTGTGCTTATTTGTAATGATTCTGATGGCTGAAACAATTACTTGTTGCCATCCCTGGCAAATGAAGCCTTTTATTTAGTTTGCCATTCCAAGTTGCTCATGCTTAAACTGAAGGAGTCACATTTTCTTTCGTTGCATTACCATCGAACGTGCAGTTGGTTCAGCATTATTTATTTTCATGCCATTGAAAGAAAGATTTGAACTGATTGTCTTAACGCAAGACTGCTTTGTAATGGCCAGCATCCAAAGTTGTGTAGTCAGAACATTCTGCATGGCACGTGCTAATTGGGAAGCCTTTTGCAGAACTTTCCAGACGGAGATATCTGGATCAAGCTGAAAATTCAACTGGTCAATGATCAGTCAGATGCTACTGACACTGACAAAACCGAAAGCCCAGCTCCATAGCTTGGAGTCCACATTCTAATATCTTGAAGGAAGAAAGAAAAATGGAATATAAAAAGGAAGGAAGGAAATTATGATTAACCGCAATAGATGTTTTGTTTGGAAGTGTACCCATTTGCTTACTCTTGAAGTAAAAGGATTGTAGAATAGAATAGAATAGAATAGAATAGAATAGAATAGAATAGAATAGAATAGAATAGAATAGAATAGAATAGAATAGAATTCTTTATTGGCCAAGTGTGATTGGACACACAAGGAATTTGTCTTTGGTATATATCAGTGGTGGCGAACCTTTTTCGGCTCGCGTGCCAAAAGGGGGGGGGCGCTCGCGCGCGCTCGCATGCCCACACCCATTCCCTCCTCCCCCACACATGCGCACAACACCCCCCATGCTGCCCCCTGCGCAAAGGCTTACCGGAGCCTGGGACGACGAAACCGGCAAACCGGAAGTGCGAAAAAACGCACTTCCGGTTTGCCGGTATGCTGTTTTTTGCACTCCGGAGGGTTCAGGGAAGCTCCCTGAAGCTCCGGAATGCAAAAAACTATAAAACGGACAAACCGGAAGTGCGGAAAAGTGCACTTCCGGTTTGTCCGTTTTGTAGTTTTTTGCATTCCGGAGCTTCAGGGAGCTTCCCTGAACCCTCCGGAGTGCAAAAAACAGCACACCGGCAAACCAGAAGTGTGTTTTTTCGCACTTCCGGTTTGCCGGTGGGCAACCCTCACGTGCCGGCTTCTATGGCTCCGCGTGCCACCTCTGGCACGCGTGCCATAGATTCGCCACCACGGGTATATATGCTCTCAGTGCACACAAGGAGAATAAAATACATTCATCAAGAATAAAAAGATACAACACTTAGTGATAGTCAAAGTTACTAATAAGCTATCAAATCGTACTAGGAAACAAAAACAATATAAATTGAAAGATACAAGCAACATGGTTATAGTCATAAGTGGGAAGAGATAGATACTAGTAAGGAAGAGAAGAAGAATAGTAACACAGTCTTAGTAAATTGTTTGACAGTGTTGTGGGAATTAGTTGTTAAGCAGAGTGATGGCATTAGGGGAAAAACTGTCCTTGTGTCTAGTTGTTCTGGTGTGCAGTGCCCTATAGCGTCGTTTTGAGGGTAGGAGTTGAAACAATTTGTGTCCAGGATGTGAGGGGTCTCTAGATATTTTCACAGCCCTCTTTTTGACTCGTGCAGTATACAGGTCCTCAATGGAAGGCAGGTTGGTAGCAATTGTTTTTTCTGCAGTTCTAATTATCCGTTGAAGTCTGTGTTTGTCTTGTTGGGTTGCAGAGCCAAACCAGACAGTTATGGAGGTGCAGATGATAGACTCAATAATTCCTCTGTTATAGGAATTATTATATAATTATATAATTATGTAGGAGAAGAACTTTACATATTTGCCTTCTAACAAGTAGGTATTTTGTCCACATATATGCCTCCTTGATCAGAAAAGGTCTCACATCCACACAAACCATTTTGTTATAGAACATATAACATGTTCTCAAGAGTCAAAAAAGGATTGTTGCCTTGTCAGAAAACCCAGTGGTACTAAATGCCCAATAGAATCCCAACCTTAGAAATAGCAGTTGTGATTGTACTACATGCACGAGTTGTTTTGGAAGAAGCTATAGCAACCATCAAGGTAATGCACAATGAACCCACGTAAAACATCATAAAACCTAAAAAAACTTGCTAGCCAGCCAACATAAAATATTAAAATGGCAATCAAACTACTAAAAGCTATTAAAAGCACATTCCTAATAGCCTTTCTGAAAACTAAGGAAAAGTCTTTCTGATGCAGACTTCTCATGAGTTTTTATTTTCAAAGCTGTAATATTGAGATGTGAAGATGAGATGCGAACTAAGTATGAGGGAGAAAATAAAGAGTTGAGGGATTGGAAGAATTGGTCCAGTCCGAGGGTACAAAATGCAGCTGCGCAAGCCGTAGTGGGTGTGCCAAGATACACCCACGTAACACCTACTCTTTGCCAGCAGCATTGGTTGCCCATTAGTCTCCGGACGCAATTTAAGGTGTTGGTTTTAACCTTTAAAGCCCTACATGGCTCAGGGCCAGGTTACCTCTGGGACCGCATACCTCCCTATGACCGGTTAGGTCCCACAGAGTTGGTCTCCTCCAGGTCCCATCAACCAAGCAATGCTGGTTGGTGGGACCGCGGGGGAGCGCCTTCTCTGTGGGAGTCCCGTCTCTCTGGAACCAACTCCCTCCAGAGATCCAGATTATCCCCACCCTACTGGCCTTCCGTAAAGCTATGAAAACATGGCTCTTCCTGCAGGCGGGGTGAAATTAAGATCTATCCCCCATGTTTGAATGATGGCCTGTTTTTAAATTTTGTAATTTTGTAATTTTTTTTAATCATTGGTATCGTTTTTATAAATTGTTTTTGTATTATGTTGTACATTGCCCTGAGTCCTACGGGAGTTGGGCGGCATATAAAAATGACCAAATAAATAAATTAGATCTTCTGTCAGAATGGCCAATTGCTGAAATGTGTAAGCTAATACGGTAAATCTTGAGCTCACCAGTTTTTTAGGAAACTGAATTTAGCCGAACTAAATCACTTCTACAACTTATACAGGAGCTCTCTGAAGGACAGAGATTGACATGGAGCCTTCATAAATCAGAGTATACAACATTTTTTCAGACTTCAGTGCCCTACCTGGTATTCAGGGCCATACCCAGGGTGGTACAGTAAAACAGAAGTAGATTCAGAATGAACTAATGGGAGTAGTCAGAGCACATACTAGCCTTAATTCTGTAATACAGATCAAATTATTTAATAATTTTGTACCTCTAGCTCACAAAAAATGAAATTGTAACGGCAGCTTTAGGAGAGAGATTGGTAACCGTTCCAAAGCGTTGGGGGCCCCACACATACCCAAAGTCTGCACATAACAAGCGTATGCCCTACTATTAAGATACTCACTCCTAATCAACTAATCAGCCCATTGTTACAGGCCCGCTTAATCTTCATTTGTGTGGGGGGGAAATTCAATTAAACAAGAAAAGCAGATGGGACATAAAAACTGGAACTTGGCAAGGGAACTAGCTCTGGGCCAAGTTAGTGAAATAAATTGTAATTTTGTTCATGAGTTCCTGTGTTTGTGGGAGGATTGTTTTTGCATGCATACAAGTGTGTGTGTGTGTGTGTGTGTGTGTGTGTGTGTGTGTGTGTGTGTGTGTGTGTGTGTCAAAAAAAGTCAGAATGTTGACTACAATCACAAAATCAAAATCACCATCTTGACTTTTTGATGTACCACCTCCTCAACCCCACCGATGATCCAGGTTGCACAGGTCAGTAACTTGAACATTGGAGTACACGGACTGGTGATGATAACACTACATTGATAGACATGGAAGTGAAAACGTTTTCATCTGTTTGTTCCTCCCTCTCCTTTTTCTGTCTCTTGTGTCGTAACCTTGACTTTGTTGCAGTGTTACAAGGTCAACTTCTTCCCTCGGTATGATGTTTTCTCTCAAACTCTCCTTTGCTACGCCCCCATCTACTTCCTCTTTAAGTTTACCTTCAAAAAATAATAATAAGCTCCAGCTATGATTAAAGTGGAAGGTTTAAAGTCATGGGCAACTCTTTTTCAGAGATGTTGTAATCAAACATTAAATAGTCACAGAGAAATGGATGGTTCTTTCTACTAGTATCAACTATGAAAATGTCTGGTTTGATAACTATCTTCTTAACTCTATGGTGGTGTCCACATTTGAAAATTATTTTTTCTGCCTCTGCAGACTGGAAGAGTCAACTCTATTTATTTATTCTCTTCCTTCTTGGAAAAGGGGACAAATGCCCTTCCTTCCTTCCTTCCTTCCTTCCTTCCTTCCTTCCTTCCTTCCTTCCTTCCTTCCTTCCTTCCTTCCTCCCTCCCTCCCTCCCTCCCTCTTTCCTTTCCTTTCCTTTCCTTTCCTTTCCTTTCCTTTCCTTTCCTTTCCTTTCTTTCCACTTGGCTAGCAAACTGTCTCTTTGCCTTTGTATTTTGTTGTTTCATGCCGATTGTATCTTCCCTTTGGTTGCCTAACAACCTTTTGTAAACTTCCTAGAATCATTTCTGACTCTTCCAGCCTTTAATGTGACTCACTGCTGCAGTGGATAACCTGGATCTAGAAATGAAACGTCTGGCTGGAGGGGAGGGAACGAATCTACTGTATTGATGAACTGACCTTTTAAATATATATTGCAGTCCTTCTTGTTGGCGTAGCCTTGCACTTGTTGAATTTCCTAAGAAAAAGCTGAGTATGTGGTTGGAAAGGTTTCGGTGGTTAAAGGTTGGAGAAAAGGGAGATGTTTCTAGGATTAAAAGGATGGCAGAAGAAGGATGAACATGAAGAAGGATGAGAACTTGGAAACTGCACAAATTGTATGATGCCCTGATGAGTCACACGCACTTCAGGGCCCTGTTATGGGCCAATGAAAGAATCAAAGCTGGACACAAATCAAGGCCTCAGAGGATCCCCTATCCTCTGTAGAGAACTTCAGGTCCTTAAACCAGAGTTTTCATTTTTATACTCCTTGCAGACAATGTTCTATTAAATCCTTCCATTCCTCACTGTTAGAACCCTGTTCAAACGATTGGGTGTGTTAATATATGATTAAGCCACAAATCAATGTTATGTGTATATTGCTTTAAATGCATTGTGGATTATTACTATATAAGTAAGCAAGAGAGCATGCTCAGTGTGGTTTATGATGGTTGGTGGTTTATGGTTTGGTGTAGTGAGTGGTGTTTGACGGTATGTTCCGGATTGAAGACTCTCTGCTGATTTACTGATGAGTAGATTACTTTATGACTGTGTGGAATTGCTGTGAAGAGAAGAGTAACTACTGTGATAGTATAGAATTAAGTGATAGCTGTAATCTTTGTGAGTTAAAACAAAGATAGGCAAGAAGAAGAAACTTCGCATTGACTGAATAACTGTGTATGACTTGGACTTCCTATTTAACTTTGCTACTATTCAAGTAAAACTATTTTGTACATACTAAAGATATTCTGTTTATTGACTGAATAGCATTCATATCAAACTGCAACACCATTACTACAACACATTTTGCTGTGTCTATGCTTAACAGCACAATAACTCCTTAACACTCACCATCCAGTCAGAGCTGAAGAAGCTTCTTGGATGAGAAATGAAACGTCTTCAAAGAAAAACCAGAAAGTCCAGTTGCCTCTTGAAAAAAAGCACCTTTGGGACAACCATGACCTGGATGACTGAGAATCTCCATAGACTTTCATTTGCAGTGTTCCTTCTCCAATTTTTCATGGCAACAACTTCCCTGTGAAGTAGGTTAGGCTGACAGGGGGTAACTGATCCATTGTCACCAGTGAACTTGCATAGCCTGGACCTTCACACCTCTAGTCTATTGCTGAACCATTGCACCACATCTCTTTGGTGGACTTGAGTCCATTATACCAGACGGCCAAAACGATACAGAATTGTGTGATAGATAAGCAGCGTGTTTGGAAAGAAGTGGTAAATAGTATGATTGTAGGCCAGTGAAATGCAAAAGGCTCATGGAGTGACTTTGGGCCAGTCACTGACAGACTAACCTGCCTCACAGGGTTGTTGCGATGGAAAAATAAGGGAAAGAATCCTTCATTCCTGCATGTAAGATGGGATAGAAGTCGAACAAGACAACATCTCCAGATGATCACTAAACTGATTGTTGTAAGAGGTCAACCTATTTTCCAAAGTACCAGAAGGCAAGACAAGAAACAATGGATGGAAACTGATCGAGGAGAGAAGCAACCTAGAACTAAGAAGAAATTTCCTAACAGTGAGAACAATTAACCAATGGAACGGCTTTCTTTCAGAAGTTGTGGATGCTCCATCAATGATGGCTTTCAAAAAGAGACTGGACAACCATTTGTCTGGAACGGTATAGGGCAGTGATGGCGAACCTATGGCACGGGTGCCACAGGTGGCACGCGGAGCCATATCTGCCGGCACATGAGCCATTGCCTAGTTCAGCTCCAGCGCGCATGTGCGCGCTGGCCAGCTGATTTTTGGCTCGCACGGAGGCTCTGGGAGGGCATTTTCGGCTTCCGGAGGGCCTCCAGGGGGACTGGGAAGGGTGTTTTTGCCCTCCCCAGGCTCCAGGGAAGCCTCTGGAGCCTAGGGAGGATGAAAAATGGGCCTACCAGGCCCACCAGAAGTTGGGAAATGGGCCATTTCCGGCCTCCAGAGGGCCTCCAGGGGAGCGGGGGAGGCCGTTTTCACCCTCCCCAGGCATTGAGTTATGGGTGTGGGCACTCGCGCATGCGTGATAACACATGCGCATGCTCTTTTGGCACCCGAGAGAAAAAAGGTTCGCCATCACTGGTATAGGGTCTCCTGCTTGAGTAGGGTGTTGGACTAGAAGACCTCCAAGATCCTTTACAACTCTGTTGTTCTGTTTAATTATGGACTGTGGCTTTTGACTAAAAGTAAAAGAATACAACAGCAACAGCACTTAGACTTATATACTGCTTCACAATGCTTTACAGCCCTCTCTAAGCAGTTTACAGAGTCAGCATATTGCCCCCAACAATCTGGGTCCTCATTTTACCGACCTCGGAAGGATGGAAGTCTGCGTGAACCTTGAGCCTGGTGAGATTCAAACTGCCAAATTGCAGTCAGTGGCAGTCAGTAGAAGTAGCCTGCAGTACTGCACTCTAACCACTGCGCCACCGTGGCTCGGGAGGGGGGAAGGAAGGAAGGAAGGAAGGAAGGAAGGAAGGAAGGAAGGAAGGAAGGAAGGAAGGAAGGAAGGAAGGAAGGAAGGAAGGAAGGAAGGAAGGAAGGAGAAAAACATGCCAGAAGGTCTTATATATTCCACTTCTTCAGTTAGATGCTTGGAGAGTATACAGTATGTATTGGCTATTTTAGAAATGGAGTTAAATTTTCTATAAAATTAACTGATCTTAAATTAAAACTAGGAATGTCTTATTTTTACAGGTATTGCAAATTTCCATGAACGTATATATCCTGTTTTTGTGTCTTGTTGATTTTTGTGCATCATCCAGCCCTGTAACTCCTGTCTCACCTTGATTGTGGCCATATGCTGCCTTCCTTGTAGCAAGAGAAACCTGGCATTAGTCTCTACAACAAGCCTCAATGGTTCTAATTTTAGGTTTGAGTATGTTTCTTGGTATGTGCTCAAACTGTTTGTGGTCTTGGCCAGGAGTTAATCAGTAACGCTGTGGAAAAACTCCCAAGCTCCTATTCAGAAGGTAGCTCTGATGTGTGTTGACCGTTTCAAGATGGGTGTATTGAATAATTGAGTTTCAGATGAAATGTTCTTCTGGCATTTAGAGTTGTTATCTTGGGCTGCCTTGGATTCCCACACGTTTTAAACAGAATTGCAAAACAGAGAAAGTTCATGCTCTCATTTTCAAAACATGAAAAATCAAAGAACAGCCTTTTCAGGTTTCAGTCTTGTACTTTTAACACATTATGATTCATCTTTAATAATTTAGCCAGAAGATAATTTTATCACAAAATTGATGTGTTCTTTGGTCAGAAAGAAAAATAAAATTCAATCGACTTAGCATATCAATGTATTTTCTTTCACCCAAACATTTAATCCAGACTTAATTCAAATAATTGCTCTTATTCTAGGAAACCTTTAGCTTGCCATTTCTGTTTGATAATTTATTTTCTCCAGTTTAAGGCTTCCATCAACCCGCTTTTCAATCAGGAAAGGTTTGGGATTTGGGTCACATTCAGAGGTGGGTTCCTACCGGTTCTAACTGATTCTTTAGAACCGTTAGTAAACCGGCGATGACGTCACGGAGCTGGTTCTGTCGGTGCCGGTCCGTGGGTGCCGCCATCTTGGATTTTGCTTCTGCGCATGCGCAGAAGCTATTTTTGGATTGTTGTGGGGGTGCGCGCGCCCGGCGCGACCCTGAGCAAGCCGGCAGCAAAATGATCCAGAACCCACCCCTGGTCACATTAAATTAATATCTATGCTCGATGTAAGAAGAATTGTAAGATTTATTCTAAGCATAGGCACTGGAGATAACATCCATTATTCCTAAGAAGCATAGCCAGTGGTAAGAGATGCCAGATGTTGTAATACAGTAACATTTGAAGTGCTGCGAATTATTTAACTTGGTTACAACGTTTGCTTGATTAGGGGAAAAGATATGCAATCATGTTAGAGCAGTATCTGAATTGCTATGGTTAGGAATGGAGAACAGAAGCTAGATATGTGTAATGTAATTCTAAAAAAAAAATACTGAGACATTCCTGGGCACAAATAGCTTCTACCTTTGGCTTCTCTATTCCTGCAGCAAGCTAAATATAAATTTGTTTAAAGTGCAATCCATATGAAACCAGCTGTCTCTTAAGGATGAATAAAGGAATTGTTTCTCTGTCTGGTCTAAATTAAGTTTCCCACTACCCCATTCCTTAACAGTATTTATGGCTTAGTTGCCAACATTGGTTATTAATGGCTAAGGGCTGCTACTAAATAAGATATGAAAACCATTTTTGAAGCTACTGTACTTAACAGAATAAGAGAGTTGGAAGGGACCTTGGAGGTCTTGTAGTCCAACCCCCCTCCTTGAGCAGGAGACCCTATAACAGTGATGGCTAACCTTTTTTGGTTCGCGTGCCAAAAGGGGGGGGAATGCGGGGGATCACGTGTGTGTGTGCCCACACTCATAATTCCATGCACCCCCGCACATGCACGCATGACCCCCCTGCTCCCAGCATGCAATAGCATGCCCATTTTTCGCTCTCCCCAGGCTCCAGAGCCTTTCTAGGAGCCTGGGGAGGGCGAAAACGGCCTTCCCCACCCCCTCTGGAGGCTGGAAACAGCCTGTTTCCCAACTCCCAGTGGGCCCAGAAGGCCCGAAAATCAGCCGGCTGGTGCACACATGCACGCCGGACCTGAGCTCACGTGCCCACCGATATGGCTCCGCGTGCCACTTGTGGCACCCGTGCCATAGGTTCGCCATCACGGCCCTATAACATTTCAGATAAATGGTTGGCCAATCTCTTCTTAGAAACCTCCAGTGTTGGAGCACCCACAACTTATGGAGACAACTTTATAGCAAATCTAAGTCGTTCTTTCCTGTCATTTAGGACAGTGGCAGAATCAATTTCAGATTTTTTGTGGGGAGGGTTGTATATGTGTGGAGAAATATTATAATCGAGTAGTATAGTTGCAATCAGTTGTCTATGATGAAAAAAACTAAACTGGCCTACCAAATTCTGGGTGTCCACCAGATGTCAGGTTATTAGAAGGTTCTCTTGGGCAGTCCCAAATCTTTGAGGAAAACCTTTTGTACAAAAATCCATAGAACTGCAAAGTGTGTTCCCTGATCTTATGATTTTGAGCGCTATTGCATTAACTTTGTGACTATAGCTGACAATTCCAGACATTAGAATAGCACTTAATACTGGAAAAGCTGTCTTAGAAGATCCATATCCAATCTGGTACCTTCTAAAATCTTTTGCAACTCACTTCCAATAATTTCCCCCTTTTCTCCTGCTTTCTGGAAAGTTTGGAAGTTGTAGCCCTAATACTTTTGGATGGTGCCATATTAGGAATGGTTGACCTACAGAGCAGAGGTGGGTTCCTACCGGTGCGGTCCAGTGCTCCGTTCCAGTAGGGACCCGCCAATTGAGCAATTTGCATGCGATGGCTCTGGTGCTGTCTTTGCCGGTCCGTTGCGCGGCACCATCTTTTTTCTGGAATTTTTGGGCTTTTTTTGCTTCCTGTACATGCGCAGGAAGCAAAATCTCACGAGGGGACGTGCACGTGTGTGAGATTTCAGCGATTTTTTGCTTCTGTACATGCGCGGAAGCAAAAAATCACCAAAATCTCGCACACACGTGTGTCCCCTCATGAGATTTTGCTTCTGCGCATGCTCAGGAAGCAAAATTGCATAAGGGGACACGCACACATAGCATGCGTGCGCACACAAAATGAGATGATGCGTGCGCAGCGCACCGGTAGACAGGTAAGAGGAACCCGCCCCTGCTGCAGAGGTGCATGCAGCATGGATAATAAACTGCTCAGAATCATAACAACAGGGGACAACCCTTGTGCAGATCTATGAGTTCTCATATAAATGGCTTTTCTCAAGGATTTGGGATGGCCCAAGAAAACTGTGTGATAAATGCCAAATTGGTACAGATGAAAAAATATTTCTGCCTCATCTAATGATTCTTGCCCATTGAGATGTGTGTATACATACCTACATACATGTGTGCGTGTGTGTGTGTCATGTAGAATATAATGGATTGTACATATTAATATATACTGTATGCAGCTGTCAAAAAAGCCAATACAGTCCCAGGCTGCCTCAGTAGAGGGGTAGTATCAAGATTACATGAAGTGTTAGTGCTGTTTTATACTGCTTTGGTAAGATCATACTTGGAATACTGCATCTAGTTTTGGTCACGGTGATACAAAAAGATGTTGAGATTCTAGAAAAAATGCAGAGAAGAGCATCTAAGATGATTAGGGGACTAGAGGCTAAAACATATGAAGAAAGTTTGCAGGAATTGGGTATGTCTAGTTTAATAAAAATAAGGACTAAGGGTAACGTGATAACAATGTTCGAGTAACTGAGGGGCTGCCACAAAGAAGAAGGGGTCAACCTATTCTCCAAAGCACCTGAGGCAGAACAAGAAGTAACAGGTGGAAGATTATCAAAGAGAGATCCGGTCTAGAATTAAGGAGATATTTCCTGAGAATGAGAACAATTAATCAGTGGAATGGCTTGCCTCCAGAAGTTGTGGGTGGCCCATCACTGGGGTTTTTAAAGAGATTGGACAGTCATTTGTCCAGATTTGTAAAAGGTCTCCTTATTGAGCATGGGGTTAAACTAGAAGACCTCCAAGGACTATTCCAACTCTGTTGTTCTGTATTATCACTTTGGTTATCAAATACTGAAGAAGCAGATAGAACTTCAGACAATTGAAGTAGTATATTAAGATCTGTGCAATAATTGCATGAGTGATGCTAAGAGTTTGGCACAGATAAGCACCATTTAATGGCATTTGGAGATCTGAAAGTAGTTGGGCCTTGCCCTCAGAATGGCCGCTTGGAGAGAAGAGCTGCTGAATTAGTCAGAATACACCATTTAACCAGAAAACCTACTAGTGAAGATGTTCTCTGCCAGCCCTTCTAGCCCCCTGGGAGGCCCCCACCTCCTCCAGTCTATTTTTAGCCATTTCTTCTGAAAAGGAATTAATAGAGCATAGCGTGAAATGCTTAGCTACACTCAGTTATGTTTCTCTCTCTCTCTCTCTCTCTCTCTCTCTCTCTCTCTCCCTCCCTCCCTCCCTCCCTCCCTCCCTCCCTTTTTGGTGCCCTTTCAGCTGAAACCTGTACAGGCCTCAGCCTGTAGAGGAAGTAAGAAGGGTGCTTGGTGATGTCATGAAAATAGGAATAGGGAGGCAGGAGGAAGAAAATTGAATATAATAAGCATTTCATGCTTGACAACAGATGACCCCTGAAGTCACTGCTGTCCTGCAAAAGAAAAAGAAAAAAAAAGCCTTCAGCATTGTGCCAGTACATGTCTAAACGTGGAAACCTTGACAACAGCCCGACATGTTACATAAACTTCAAAAAGGCCCTCCTATCATTCAAGGCAGAATAAATTAATCTGTGCCTATCAGAGAACAGGCTGTATGGGGAGCTTTGCTATTACCTCATAGATATTGCAAAGAGGAAAATAGAAGAGACCATTTGGATGGAAACCTCAATCTCAACACTTAATGCCTTTTTATACATACATACATACATACATACATACATACATACATACATACATACACACACACACACACACACACACACACACACACACACTACACACCCTGTTTCCCTCAAAATAAGACATCTCCGGATAATAAGCCCAATCGGACTAGATAGATAGATAGATAGATAGATAGATAGATAGATAGATAGATAGATAGATAGATAGATAGATAGATAGATAGATAGATAGATAGATAGATAGATAGATAGATAGAATGATAGAATGATAGAATGATAGAATGAATGGGGGATCAAAAGCGAAAATTTAGGGGAAAAGTACGAAAACAGAAAAGAAAAAGTAAGAAATCGTAAAAACCAAAGAAGAGAATGAAACAACCGGAAATAAAAATATCTAAGGAAGCTATTTCCAACCTGCTTTGCAGCAGTTACAAATGTACTGTGGAGTCCTTGGTGCTCCTCTGAGTTTAGTTGTTTTCTTGCACATGTTTCATTATCCAACCTCCTCCGGTGTTAGTGAGTGTGGGGTTTGCAGTCTGTTTGTATACAGTGGCTACGTCAGTGCTTGTTGTGGGAGTGTTGTTTTGGTAATTCCTTGATTAGGTTGATGTTTACTGTTTGATTATTTGTCTTAGTTGGTAGTTCCTTGACTGAGGTATTGTTTAGTGCTTGATAGTGGTCTGGTGTCAAGCCCTGCTTATTTGGATGCTGATTGTTGGCCAAGGAGATGTTCTAGTCTTTTTGTTTCCTTTTTAGTTTTTTCAGTGTCTAATGATTGACTGTAAACATTGTTTATCTCTGTGTGCCTGCCGATGGCTGATTTGTCTGAGTTCCAAGCTTCCAGGAAATCCATAGCGGTTTTGGACTTAGTGTAGGATGTTCAGTTTCCCAGTTGAAAATACAGGTAGTCCTCGATTTTTTACTATAATTGGGACCAAAATTTCCATTGCTAAGTAATGTGGTTGTTAAATGAGTCATGCCTGATTTTACAAACTTTTTACAAACATGGGTTGTTAAGTGAATCTGGCTTCCCCCGTTGATTTTGCTTATTGGAAAGAGATATGATCATACATACCTTTCTTAAGTGGCATCTATGGACCTACATAGCAATTCATTGTCCTAGCGAGTCCTGGGCACATGATCTTTGTGCTGCCTGGTATTTCTACAAGTAGTCCTCGGCTTACAACCATTCCTTTAATGACCATTCAAACTTATAACAGCACTGAAAATCATGAGTTATGACCAGCCCTTGCCATTGAAACCAGCGCAGCATCCCCTCAATCAAAATCTGGGCCCTTAGCAACCAGTGTGTATTTATCAAGTTTGCAGCATTTCAAGGTCATATTATTATTATTAGCATATGGTGTTGTTACATTAGCCAGGACACCACAATGCTGTTGCAGAGTAGTAATTTGGCTGCCAATTTACCAGCTCTGTTGAAGGACAGGGTCATGCGCTTCCCAAGGTGTGCCACGGGAGGGTGAGCTGGCTTCGCCACCAGAAAGAAAGACGAGTGGCTCTACCTGCAGCGTCATCCTAGGCCCCTCCCTCCCCAGAGTGGCCTAGCAAATGGGCATCACAACCAGGAAGGTCCAGACCTGGCAGGAATCTGACTCTCTGCATGGAGCACTAACTCGTCTCCCCACCGAAGTGGTACCTATTTATCTACTTGCATACAACATGCTTTTGAACTGCTAGGTGGATAGAAGCTGAAGCAAGTGACGGGAGCTTACTCCACCACACAGTGCTAGGACTCAAACTCGAGGTCATGTGATTGCCATTTGCAACCTTCCCAACCACTTCCCAAACAAAGTCAATGCTGGATTCACTTAATCGTATGATTCACTTAACAACAACAGTGATCAGCTTAACAACTGTGGCAAAACAAATCATAAAGTCGGGCACAATTCACTTAACTTGCTTAGCAATGGAAATTCTGGTTGCAATTGTGGTCGTAATCAAGGCCTGCCTTGTGCTCACATAACACATAGCAGAACACACAACATAATCCAACCTACTACATTTGGGTTTGTCCAACACGTTAAGCCATCCCAAAAAGACAATCAAGGATTAACAGTGAAACTTACCTTGTTCAGCATATGGAGCAAATGGGCTTGCTAAATCATTACCTAACCAAGTGTGTTGGAATTTCTTGAGCAAGGAAACAATAAATATTTCCAAAATGTTCCAGAAGAACAGATGGTCATTTCATTGTTTTAAATAAGCTATTAACACCCACCTCATTAAAACAAGATTCAGTTAATATATTTGTACCATTAGAGTGAAAGATACATTATAATGAATAATGAATGAAACAAGGTGGTTTGTTGAAATTTTGGGACTTGAATAATTTCTATTTACTCCTGCATTGTAAAGGATAATAGTATTGTATAAAGCATTTAATATGAATTGATATTCTATTTTGAAGATAGGTAAATGTGGAATTTTTAGGGGCATTTAGTTATGAGAAAACAGGGGTTAAGAAAAACGAATGATGAGTAATTGATATAAGGAAGATAATGAAGCACGGCGGCCTAGATTTAGTTAGAGTGCAGTACTGCAGGCTACTTTAGCTGACTGTGATCAGCAGTTCAGCTGTTCAAATACGACCAGGCTCAAGGTTGACTCAGCCTTCCATCCTTCCGAGGTAGGTAAAATGAGGACCCAGATTGTTGGGGGCAATATAAATATACATTGCTTAATGGTGTAAACCGCTTAGAGAGTGCTTGCACTATGAGGAGGTATATAAGTCTCACTAATAAATAAATAATAAATAACAACTAATAGAAGAAATAAGCAATAGAGATAAATTTAATTGGAAGATAAGATAATTTGTGTTAGCCAGGTAACAAAATTAGACAAAGGAGGCAGCACGAGACAAATGACATATACCGAAAGTAAAGATATAAATAGAATGGATATAAAATTAAGAATCATGAATGATTATATTTAGGATATGTTTATTAAGTTGTATTGAAGGTATATGATATATGTATGTTTTTAAATGTGGAGAAAAATAAAAAAAAATTTTTTTGCAAAACAAGATTCAGTTAGAAAGAAGATCAGAGCCAACAGAGAGGGCCTTCCTTAGCATAACTCATTGATATAATTTTTAGGGGGAATAGAATGGCCTTTTAATTATTCCTTTTTTCCTTGCAGTAATTCTGCCTAATCAGACTTCGTATAAAAACCTTACTTTCTTGGTTATGGGCTGCTGTGTGAGGGTTAACACTAAATGTGATGTGCACATTTGGTAGAGGGGAAGAGGGGAAGCCTATCTTATAAATCTACTGTCATAATTGTGATAGAAATGCAAACAAGAGTGTATGAAAAGTAAGGCACACCTTTTACAAGCCCTTCACAGACACAGCAGAAAAATGTGGCCTGTTTGTGAGGTGCAGGTGAATTAGAGAGTAAAACAGGGTGAGCTTTGCAGATATTCAAAACATACATTTTGCTACATATTCCCATGAAAATCAGGCCTATTTTTGTTCCCATCCCTGTTTATTTCTGGAGTGCTGCCAAAAACATGCAACGCAAGGCTAACGTGGACCTCAAACCAACAGAAATTTGGACAATGTGATTAAATAAAATACTAGAATGTGCAGAAATTGATAGGCTAACACTTATAATTAAGGAAAAGAAAGAAACTGAATATTTTTTTACTTGGGACCTATTTTATCAATGGTTAGCTGACAAAAACAGGAGCTAGAAACAGGGAAATATATGTAAAGGATCAGTGATATAAGGAAGGTATGTTAAATTGGTTAAACAAATATTGTTATTATTATTATTGATAATATTATAACTAATACTAATGTAATGAATACTGTTGTAAACATTTTGATTATTATTTCCTAAAACTATTTGTACCCAGACAACACACTGTTTAATTGAAATTGGAATTTTATATGTTATAAAAAAAATTAAAAAACGTGGAAAAAAGAGAAGAAAATAAATTTGGACCCCAATGTAGAACCACCATGTAAACCTGAGCTAATCAACAGAATTTCCCTTCCTTTTTAGCCACTCAGAGTCTCCTGAAACTATGAGATTGGCACTAAATAAATATAGTAGGTAGTAGTAGTAGTAGTAGTAGTAGTAGTAGTAGTAGTAGTAGTAGTAGTAATAATAATAATAATCCCAAACATTCCAAAAACAAATGTCAGGAACTGATAGGGGCTTTTTAGTGTCATCATTTGAAGCACAGAAGCATAATAATTAAACATCCTCTCCCTGCATGTGTTAATGGTGATCACTAGGGCCCCAGTTTGAATGGGACTTGACTGACCTAAAATAAAGGAATCAAAGAGGCTGAAGGAAACACCAAGGTTTAAAGAAATCCATGTGGTATCCCTGTTAAAGAGTAGTCTCTTTTGGTGAACATGTGAGGAATACCATGTCATATCTCGTCTTGTCTTGTCGTCTATCTATCTATCTATCTATCTATCTATCTATCTATCTATCTATCTATCTATCTATCTATCTATCTATCTATCTATCTATCTATCTATCTATCTATCATCTATCTGTCTCTTCTATGCCGCCCATCTTGCCAAGGCGATTCTATGCGGCTAACTGTCCTGCAATTAAAATACCATTTAAAACATTAAAACAATAAATATGAACATATATTTAAACATTCAGATAAATGAATTTTTTACTTTCACTTTCACGAATGTTGTTTTTCTGAGGCCGTTGGCTGATTGTAGGTGTGAGCAGGAGCTTCTGTGTTGCATTATTCATGGCCCGTGTCTTCCCAGGAATATATCAAGTCAACTATTCCGTGTTTTCAGTCATCCTTGTTTCTTATTTAAACCTCAGCTGTGTTGTTGCTTTCCCGTATCGCAGTTACGACCCGACTTACTGTTCAGTGAAACAATCTGATTGTACCTCTTTCTCTCTCTCCTCTTACAGGCTGGCCCATCACTTTATCTACCCTCAAGCAATTGTTCAGCCCAGCATGGTGATCCCAGCTCCTGTCCAGTCCATCACTTCTCCTTACATAGACTACACAACGGCAGGGCAGGCCTACTCGCAATTCACCACTGCTGCCTACGACCAGTATCCCTATGCTCCTTCTCCTGCTGCTGGCTTTGTGGGATACGGGTACACGGGCGCCGTTCCTCAACCTGCCACGGCTGCCGGTCTACCAATTGCAGCACCCACAACTTTTGTGCAGTATCCAGCGACACAGCTGCAACCAGACCGTATGCAATAGAAACCCATCTTCGGAAATCTACCTTTCTGGCTATGAAGGAATGCAAAGACATGGAAGGAGCCAAGAAAACAAAGGAGAAAACAATAATTAAATTTTTTTTAAAAAAATCAAGCTTTTGTAAAAAAAAAATCGATCCTATTAGGAAGGATGCATATCAATACCTAAGCTATTTATAGCGTTACGGACTTTTTAAAACATCCTTGCAAAAAACAACAACATATAACTTACAATGAACGTTGGAAATATCTTTTTCCATCTTTCCCTCTCTTCCTTTTTATGGAGACAGATATTATTGCAAAGATGGACTAAAATGACACACACCCCACGCTTAAAAGTGAAAACTGCAAACTCTTGAACACTTCGTGGCAGTTCATTTCATCACCAGCCGTTTTCTGCTTTATTACTTAAGTTGCTTATGCGCCATCCGACTCTTGCCATCTGTTATTTAGCCTTGTTGCAAAAGGTATTTGGAGAATATATAAATGAGGGGGGAGGGGAAGGAGCAAGTTTTGGGGGTCAAGGGGTGGGAGAATCCTTCCATTAAAAACTTTGTAATACTCAAATGCCTTACAGGAAAGGAAAAAAAAGAGCCTATTTTAATATTTATTGTGATCTCTCTTTATTCACAGGAGCTGTGAATTGCAGGTGAAAAATATAGTAATATCTGCCTTGTCTAATACTCACACCTAAATTATTTGTGTGTTGGGGAGTTCTAAATTGCTTTCAACATGCAAAAGTAATATTGGCTTTAAGGACGGTGCAATATTCAAGTCGATGCACTGTATTTTTTTCTTATTTGTAATTGTTACTCTTTTAAGATTATCTCAAAGTTTTAGGTATATTTTTAAAAGCAAGAAAAGCAAGAAAAAAAAATATTGAACACATTGTCTACTTTAATAGATCTTTTGTTTATGATGCTGCAGGTCTAGAGAAATTTTACAGTATTTATATAAAAGCTAAGCGGGGTCTTCGACCAGCACTGTTTAGGTGAATGTCAGGAATAAATCCAAGCTCTATTATGGTGTTACACACTTAAACAAGAGAGTTGAAAAAGTTACATTTTGACACCCAGTGGTACAAAGTGCTGAATAGGTAAAAGGCAGTGTAAGAAGTGCATTTTTACAAAGAAGAGCAATAAACTATTTTGAATTTTAAGATTGTGTTGTGCTTTGGTTACCTTATGAGAAACTGGGAGATATCTGTGGGTTGCTACCTCACTGGACTGTATATCCTGATTCTGCATATCCTGTATATCTTGGATTCGAGCAAGGCTGTCAAACTCCTGGCCCGCAGGCCGGATGTGTCACGCACTGGCCACACCCACGCCCATTTTAGCAAAGTAGAAAAAAAGTCGTGATACGTCACATGATGCCGCCGTGACGAAGTGAATTTGACACCCCTGGATTAGAGTGTCTTTGGAGATTCTCAATCCTCCCGGTCAGTGTTTCCCAACCTTGGCAACTTGAAGGTATCTGGACTTCAACTCCCAGAATTCCCCAGCCAGCGAATGCTGGCTGGGGAATTCTGGGAGTTGAAGTCCAGATATCTTCAAGTTGCCAAAGTTGGGAAACACTGCTCCAGGTCATGATTGTCCCAAAGATGCTTTTCAAAAGACAACTTGGCTCAGAACTGAAGAAGCTTCTTGGATGAGAAGTGAAATGTTTTCAAGAAAAAAAAAACAAAGTCCTGTTGCATTTTGAAAAACACTTTTAGGATTTAGATTAGAGTGCTCTGCTTTGTGCGTTCTGGACTATCTTAGGTGCTAAAGTAGAAAACTTTACTGAAGGTCAGTCTTTGTGGATCCTGTTGGGTGTAGCAATGACGCTATTCACATTTTTCCTCTTTTTACATGGAAATGGAGGGAGATGGCCTTTAGCACAAGTGTGGTATTGGTAAGGCCACACTTGGAATACTGCATTCAGTTTTGGTCGCCACGATGTAAAAAGGATGTTGAGACTCTAGAAAGAGTGCAGAGAAGAGCAACAAAGATGATTAAGGAACTGGAGGCTAAAACATATGAAGAACGGTTGCAGGAACTGGGTATGTCTAGTTTAATGAAAAGAAGGACTAGGGGAGACATGATAGCAGTGTTCCAATATCTCAGGGGTTGCCACAAAGAAGAGGGAGTCAAACTATTCTCCAAAGCACCTGAGGGTAGAACAAGAAGCAATGGGTGGAAACTAAACAAGGAGAGAACAACTTAGAACTAAGGAGAAATTTCCTGACAGAACAATTAATCCGTGGAACAGCCTGCCTCCAGAAGTTGTGAATGCTCCAACACTGGAAGTTTTTAAGAAGATGTTGGATAACCATTTGTCTGAAGTAGTATAGGGTTTCCTGCCTAGGCAGGGGGTTGGACTAGAAGACCTCCAAGGTCCCTTCCAACTCTGTTATTATATTAAAAGAGGTTCCAGTAGACCTCTCCTAAAGCCTAACACACTTG
This sequence comes from Diadophis punctatus similis, assembly GCA_023053685.1. NCBI lineage: Eukaryota > Metazoa > Chordata > Lepidosauria > Squamata > Dipsadidae > Diadophis > Diadophis punctatus. Next base: position 6,522,889 of record JALIGW010000003.1, on the reverse strand, counting down.
CCCTGTTTATCCATAACTAGTAGCTGGATACCCATGCTTCGCTATAAAACTGTGATCGGGCTTGATCAATTGACAGTTAAAGCTTGAAAATTAATGAGTAGTTATGATCGGGCTTGATACATTGACACCTAAAGCTTGAAAATTTATGTAGAATGTGTAATTCCTTACCATCAGAGCGTGTTAATATAAGGCAACTGGCAGTTGGAACAAAGTTCTTTTCAGATGGGGAGGGGGAGTAGAATGTCTAAACTCCCAGCCTGCAGGCCAGATGAGTCACGCGCTGGCCATGTCCACGCCCGGTTTAGCGAAGGGGTAGCATCAGAGCGTGTTAATATAAGGCAACTGGCAGTTGGAACAGAGTTCTTTTCAGGTAGGGAGGGGGAGTAGAACGTCTAACTCCTTAGCATCAGAGCGTGTTAATTAATATAATACTGCATAAGAAATACTAATGATCTGATGGTCATTTCGAAAAATCCTTTCTTAGCGAGCACCTAGAAACCAAGAGGAACATACGTGCCAAGTTTCAAGTTTATAGGCTTTACAGTTCTGGAAATTTCGTGATGAGTGAGTGGTATTTGGCTTAGATAGAGAGAGTGAGAGAGAGAGAGAGAGAGAGAGAGAGAGAGAGAGAGAGAGAGAGAGAGAGAGAGAGAGAGAGAGAGAGAGAGAGAGAGGCCAATCAAGGAAAGTCAGAAAAGCACCTGCCTCCATTTCAAGAATTTGCCAAGAATTGAAAAAGATCCATTTTACCTGATTTATATATCCCATTTTTCTTCTAAAAGCTCAAAGTGGCGTATCTCCTTTTTATCCTCACAACAACAACCCTGTGAAGTAGGATGGGCTGAGAGTAAAAAAAGAAAGAAAGACAGCAACTTTTCCAGAGAATTTCCATGGCTGAGAATCTACTTGCACTTGAGTTTTCCCAGTCCCGGTCCAATATCTTAACAATGACATGAATGAATCAATGAATGAATGAGGAGAAAAACTTCCCTTTCCTTTCAGATAAGTAGAAGAAAACTGAACAAGGTAAATGCATTTTTGCATTCTGCCACCAGATTTTTATTGTATTTTTACGATTGCTGCAGTGGCAGGAAGGCAGAGAAGAAACCATGACTTGGTGTAATATGTGAGCCAATTTAGGAATATAAGCAGATTGGCCTCAGGTAATAGGCAACAGGCTACTCATGGCTGCCAGAGGATGCAAGCAATAGCTTAATGATCGATAGGATGTCCTTGGCTGAGCCAGGAGGAAATTTCTTGCAGTCTTGCTTGGGTTCAGACATTGCAGAAAGCCATAATGTGGTTTTACCTTAGTGTGTTATATGAAACTAGTCACAGTCAATGTATGGCACTAACTATGATTTATGATTTCATGCAGAAAAGCACAATTGGAGGGCCCAGACAGAGGTATCTGCTTGGTGGTGGACACCATCTTAGCTTTTTTGAAGTCCACCCTACAGACACCCCTGGTCCCCAGGCTTCATATATCCATCCCCCAGTTATTCGACTGTAATTGTCAATATGACAGAAGGTGAACATGGTTAAATACCCAAGTGCGGAGTAATCCTATTAATATATTAGATTTTAAATTGGCAGACTCAAATTTATTTTTTGTTGACTGATCTCTTGCTTTTGGAAATCTGTTCCTTAGTACATCATATCAAACCTTAACTTAGAAAAAGTTGATGACTTCTGATTTAGGGCATAGCATAAATTCAGCTACTGTATTTTTCGGAGTATAAGACGGAGTATAAGACGCACCTTAGTTTTTGGGGAGGAAAATAGGGGGGAAAAATCTACCTACCAGGTATTCATCTGGCTAGAGTCCTTAGTCTGGTCAGCTTCAGCACATTATTTTATCCCCTGGTTAGGGCTGAAAAAACCTTTTTCAGAGGGAGTAGGAATGAAAACAAGCCTGCAAAGACTTAGGGCTGGTAAAAAACTTCTTCCAGGGAGTAGGAATAAAAAATGCTGCAAGCCGGTAAGATCGTTAGCACCTCGTTAGGGCTGAAAAAACCTTTTTCAGAGGAGTAGGAATGAAAACAAGCCTGCAAAGACGGAGTAGGATGCCGGGAAGATTGTTAGCAGCTCCTTAGGGCTGGGGAAAAAAGCTTCGGAAAAGCTACATTCGGAGTATAAGACGCACCCAAATTTTCAGCCTCTTTTAGGGAGGAAAAAGGTGCGTCTTATACTCCGAAAAATACGGTAATTGTTTGTTGTTTGGTATCCTTGGTTGTTGGCTGACTCATCGCAATCCAATTTCTGAGGATGTGCTTCATGTGTCTCGGAGTTCGATTTGTAATGGGTGCATTACTTGGAGCCTGACATTATGCTACCAGTACCTTCAGCTACTTGGCAGAGGGGACAGGCTACAAACTAGGGGGCCACGTGGACATTATTCGCTGGCATTGGGGAGTCCAAACATTCAAATCTCCCCCAATGTTTGATCAGAAAAATCCTGTAAAATAGATCGAGGCAAGAGAAAGCAACAGTAGCCCAAAATGCTCGCTAGGTTTCTGGGGCCCAAATTGGATTTGAATATGGGTCTTCCCAATCCTGTGTGATGCAGTGACTCAGCGGTTAGGATGCTGGGCTTGTCATCTGGAAAGTTGGTAGGCCAGGTTTGAGACCCCAACAGGGTGAACTCCTGTCTTCGCCCCAGCTCCTGCCAACCTAGCAGTTCAAAAGCATGCAAATGTGAGTAGATAAATAGGTACCACTTTTGGCAGTGGTTTGCTCTCCAAGCTTGTTTCAATTTACTTTCTGAATGTTTCGTTACCAGACTAGGTAACATCATCAGCAGGATTTTCTTGTCCTAAAATGTCTTGTGTACCACTTTGTTGGGAAGGTAACGATGCTCCATGACATCATGCTGGCCACATGACTGTGGAAATGTCTTCAGACAATGCTGTCTCAATGGCCTTAAAACGGAGATGAGCACCAACCCCTAGAATTGGCAACCACTAGTGGAGTAAAATCCACAGGGATTCCTTTACCTTTTACTCCCCAATCCTATTCTATTTAGCCATTACAGGTAGTCCTTGGCTTATAACCATTCATTTAGTGATTGTGTGAAGTTATAACGGCACTGACCTATCACCGGTGTTCATACCTACAACCATTGCAGCGTCCCCTCAGTCATGTGGTCTAAATTCAGGCACTTGGCAACTGGCATGTACTTATGACAGTTGCACTATCCCAGGGTCATGTGATCGCCATTTGTAACCTTCCCTGCTGGCTTCCAACAAACAAAGTCAATGGGGCAAGCCAGATTCACCTAACAATCACATGATTCACTTAACAACTTCAGTGATTCGCTTAACGACTGTGGCAAAAGGGTCATAAAATGGGGGCAATACTCAACAATCTTGGTTAGCAACACAAAGTTTGGACTCAATTGTAGTTGTAATTCGAGGATGCTATTCCAGTTCTCATATATATGAGCTGATAAGGGAAGAGCTGATAAGGGAAGAGAGCCTGTGGCCTAGTGGTTAAGCTGCTGTCTTACAGGCAGACTGCCCAGGTTCAAATCCCAGTAAGAGTATGGCTATCTGATGAGAGCTAAATAGCTTGAAATAGATCTATAATAGTCTCCCTTCATTTTCATTTAGGAGCAAAAAATGTTACACACGTGTGTGTGTGTATGTATGTATGTATGTATGTATGTATATGTATGTAGTGGGTTCTAAAACCTATTGCTACCGATTCGCGTACATGCATGCGCAAAAGCTTCTGCGCATGCACAGAAGCATCCCAGGCAGGTGGGCGGAGCCTCCCACCACTGGCCGAACTGGGAGCAACCCACTGCATATATACATATATATATGTTTTTTCAGATCTAACCAGCCTCTTTAATCTGATGCAGAAATAGGTCAACAATTAGAACAGAGCATCAGTTACAGGCTGTAAAGTTCACCCCACCTATAATAAACATTTAAAAAGAATCTTCATAGCTTGGTTGGGGTTCAGTGAATTTGGGGGAAGGCAGTTTTTACAACAGGAGAGCAACAAAAAGGGAAATTTCTCCATGCGTTTTGTTGCTGGGATATTTTGATGGATGGGATTGTCAAAAGACCATTCATGATGAACAGGAGGAAGATTATGCCGGAATGAAGAGAACAATGCAGAAGGAATGCTTATCAGGCAGTAACAGGGCGTTCTGGCAAGGGCGACTCTAGCCTGAGACGGTTGGCAAACTGAGCCAGCTCATGGCTGCAGAGGAACTGTTGCTCAGCATAGCTTCAAGTCATAAACTTTTCAACAATTCTCTGGAATGGAAACTCCCAGCACAGCCTGGGCTGGCAAATAAAATATGCTTTCATTTTTTTACTTTAATCAAGATAAAGTCTCCAAATCATGTCCAACTCTTGGAGACTTCAAAGGTATAATCCTGCAATTTTCTTCCAGGGATATGATTTTTCATGACTATGCTTCTCAGCCTGCAGTCCTGGGATTTCCTAATAAGTCTTCCAATCGAGTACCAACCCTGATAACATTCTACGTTCATTCAAGGTTATCTAGATCAGGGGTCTCCAACCGTGGCAACTTTAAGACTTGTGGACTTCAACTCCCAGAATTCCTCAGCCAGCTTTGTTAGCTTTGCTGGCTGTGGAATTCTGGGAGTTGAAGTCCACAAGTCTTAAAGTTGCCAAGGTTGGAGACCCCTGGTCTAGATCCTGCTGCTTGATGAGACAGTAATGTTTTATAGTGGGTCTTTAGATTTAGATTTATCATTAGAGTTAGAAGGGACCTTGTAGGTCATCTAGTCCAACCACCTGCCCAAGCAGAAGTTCCTACATCATTTGAGACAGATGGCAGTCCAGTCTCTCCTAGAAGGTTGGAAGTGTTGGGGCTCTCACAACCTCCACTGGCAAGCTGTTCCACTGGTTGATCGCTCTCACCATCAGAAAGTTTCTCCTCACTTCCAGGTTGAATCTCTCCTTGGTCAGCTTCCATCCGTTATTCCTTGTTTGGCTTTCTGGTGCCATAGAGAACAGCCTGACCCCCTCCTCTCTGTGGCATCCTCTCAAGTATTGGAACACTGCTATCATGTCACCCCTGGTCCTTCTCTTCGCCAGACTGTCCAAGCTCAGTTTAAAATGAAGGTTAATAGATTTGCTTAATTGACACAATTAACAAGGGGTGGGGGGAGAGAGAGAAATTGCTACTACTTCAGAAGAGAGGCTCAAGATTCAAAAGAATTATGATACACTTGAACATTTGGCCCTATCCAATAAAATGTGGGGAGAAATGTAAGGTTCTGCACTTTGGCAGGAAAAAAAACCAGAGGAACAGGTACCAGGTATTATTTTGCTTTAGGAGTAGCATTTGTGATCTGTGTTTCTTAACAGAATAACAGAGTTGGAAGTGACCTTGAAAATCACCTTGTCCAACCCCCTGCTCAAGCAGGAGACCCCATACAATTCCAGACAAAGCTGTCCAGTCTCTTCTTAAAAGTCTTGGTGGACAACCAACTAAATATGAGCCAGCAATGTGCAGCGGCAGCCAAAAAAGCCAATGCAATCCTAAATTGCATTAATAGAGGGATACGATCTAGGACTAGGGAAGTACTAATACCACTCTATATAGCCTTATAGTTAGTTAGACCACACCTAGAGTACTGCATCCAATTTTGGTCACTACACTACAAAAAAAGACATTGAAACTCTAGAGAAAGTGCAGAGGAGAGCAACCAGGATGATTAGGGGACTGGAAACTAAAACATACAAAGAGCAGTTGCAGGAACTGGGCATGGCCAGTCTGGCGAAGAGAAGGACCAAGGGAGACATGATAGCAGTGTTCCAATACTTGAGGGGATGCCACAGAGAGGAGGGGGTCAGGCTGTTCTCTATGGCACCAGAAGGCCAGACAAGGAATAATGGATGGAAGCTGACCAAGGAGAGATTCAACCTGGAAATAAGGAGAAACTTTCTGACGGTGAGAGCGATCAACCAGTGGAACAGCTTGCCTGCGGAGGTTGTGAGAGCTCCAACACTTGAGGGAGTGTTGGGGAGATTGGAACTGCCATTTGTCCGAAATGGTGTAGGGACTCCTGCTTGAGTGGGGGGCTGGACTCGATGACCTACAAGGTCCCTTCCAACTCTAATAATCTGTAAAGGAGCTGAGATAGCGCAGTGGTTAAAAGCAGCATTGCGACCTTCAGCTGATTGCTAGTTCAGTAGTCCAGCTGTTCGAATCTCACTAGGCTCAAGGTTGACTCAGCCTTCCATCCTTCCGAGGTGGGTAAAATGAGGACCCAGATTGTTGGGGGCAATATGCTGAACTCTGTAAACCGCTTAGAGAGAGCTGGAAAGCACTATGAAGCGGTATATAAGTCTAAGTGCTATTGCTATTGCTAAATCTGTAAAAGCTTCCAGTGATGGAGCACCCACAACTTCTGAAGGCAAGCCGTTCCACTGGTTATTTGTTCTTACAAAGGAAATTTCTCCTTAGTTCTAGATTGCTTCTCTCCTTGGTTAATTTCCAACCATTGTTTCTTGTCTTGTCTTCTGGTGCTTTGGAAAATGGGCTTGCATCCCCTCAAATATTAGAATGCTGTTCATCCTAATTTGTTGTCTTGGTAGACCACAAATTAGGATGACCCAGCATAATGACGCAGCTGTATGTGTTTGCATTAATAGAGATATAGTATGAATTTCATGGGAAGTGATAGCATTGCTCCATACTGTACTGGTCAAAGCACACCTAGAATGTTGTTTCTAGTTCTGCCAACATAATGCAAAAAGGACAATGAGGAACTGGAAAGACTGCAGAGAACAGTGAAAAGATGGTAAGGGGTTTGGGAGGCTAAATCCTACAAAGAGCAATTGAAACAACTTGGCATGTTTAACCCAGGGGTGGGTTCCGGTTTTCTTCGCTGCCGGTTCGCTCAGTGACGCGCGGGCACGGGCGCACATGCGCAGTGCTTAAAACACAGCTTCTGCACATGCACAGAAGCAAAAAACAGCTTCTACACATGCGCAGAAGCAAAAAGCAAGATGGCTGTGCCTATGGCGCCGCCGAGAGAGCCAGTTTGGGGGGCGTGGCAGGCCTGGGTTGCTTCCGGTTCTAGCGACCCAGGCCGCCAAGTTACTACCGGTTCTTTAGAACCAGTCCGAACCGGGAGGAACTCACCTCTGGTTTAGCCTAAAAAAGAGAAGGGAGACATGACAGTGTACTTCCCACAGATGAAGGGATTTCATAGGGAAGAAGGTGTGAATTTATCCCCCATAGTGTTGGAGGCTTAAGCAAGAAGTGGTTGGAAGCTCTACAGTGAGAAAGCCAACCTTGGAATAATTAATAACAATTAATATAATTAATAATTAATTTTAATTATTATTAAAATAATTAATAGACAATTTCTTGTCTATTAAACAATAGAGCAGGCTGTCTCCTGAAGTTGCGGGTGCTCCATCAATGGAGATTCTCAAGAGAAAACTGGGGAACCATTTGTCTGGGATGGTATGAAGATACCTGCACTGAGTTGGGTTGGGCTAAAACACCCCCAAGATCGCTTCTGACCCAAATAATTTTATGATTCTATGAGTTATGACTACCTTGTAAATAAAACTGCATTCATCAAGAGGATTGTTTCTCAATTTCTCCTTGGTTGTGAAAGAATGTTTGAAGTCTACTCTCTGCCATCCACCGAATGTGATGTTATTAAAAAAATGTGGAAGAATTCCTATTACCAGCACCAACCTTTGTGTTACCAGAGAGAAAATGCTAACAAAACTTCCTCCTTTCTTCTCTACCCTCTTTGTATCCTGTATACTTTCGCCAACTGAGAGATTTGCTTGTTCCAAAGCAACTCCCACCTTAAAAAAAAAAGCCCTACTGAAATCATTTGAATTTACAAAACTAATTTAAATGAAATGCCTCTTCTAGAGCAACAGGGGAAGAGGAATAGTGTGTGCCTAATTTGTGTTGCGTGCCTGCCACCAGATCATGCCTGGAAGTTTCTGCTTTCTGCGATAGAATACTCTCTCCTTCTTATCTGTCGCTTTCCAGCTCATAGTAGGATGTGCCTGATCTCTGTCTGGTCAGGAGTTATAAAATGACTAGACTAGCTTCTTTTAATTAATCAAAATCAGCATGTAAAAGGCAGAAACCACCAGCAAGGTACCGGTAGTTGTCAGTGCGATACGTGGCAAAATAATTATGGAAAAGATCATTTGAAAAAAATGTTCTGGGGGCCTAGAAGTAAATGCAAGACAGGATACTTTGTTATTGAAGGTAGTCCTCCTCCTCCTCCTCCTCCTCCTCCTCCTCCTCCTCCTCCTCCTCCTCCTCCTCTTCTTCTTCTTCTTCTTCTTCTTCTTCTTCTTCTTCTTCTTCTTCTTCTTCTTCTTCTTCTTCTTCTTCTTCTTCTTCTTCTCCTTCTCCTTCTCCTTCTCCTTCTTCTTCTTCTTCTTCTTCTTCTTGTTTTATGTTTTAAATGTTAAATGTTTTATGAGATCTTATGATAAGCAAGGCTTGTTTCTTTGGTATAAGTTGTGGGAAGCTTCATCACTGGAAGCTTTCAAGAAGAGACTGGACTGCCATTTGTCAAAAATGGTGTAGGGTCTCCTGCTTTGGGGGGGGGTTGGACTAGAAGACCCACAAGGTCCCTTCCAACTCTGTTAATCTATTAGTTAAAGTGGATTATGCATCTACCAGCCATTGATAGGTTATAGATAGCTACCACGTGATAAAAAGGGATGTTCTGAGAAGAAAAAGGAAAGGCAATTTTGAATCTCCTCTTACTACTAAAAACCCCAAACCAAAAGCAGAGAAGAATTTTTTTCAGTTCAAGAAATATATTTTATTTCCCTTTCCAATTTCCCCTTGCAATAGTTTTATCAGCAGGGGACGTTGGAAGAAACTCCTATTTAGAAAAAGAGGAAAATTGGTAGAGAAAGAAGCAGCAGTGCTATAAATCTCCCCTGCCGTGGATGCCTGCAAGGTATGGTAAAAAAAGTCAAGGTGGGAGTCATTGAATCTTCACCTGTTTTTATGTCTGTATCATTGAAATGCTACTAAGAATTTCACTACTGTTAAATAATAATGGATATGCAGATTTTCTGATTTGAATTTGGAAAAGATGTTTGGGAACCTCCAGGACTTAATGAGTAACTCATTAAAGCAGCTGTTTCTTTATCATGGGATTCTGAACTGCAAAAATCAGTACAACCACTAGATGCCAACCTAGTGATACGAGTTTTCTGATGTATTAGCTGCCACCTAGTAGTCGCATAGGGTTTCTGCAGTCCAGATCTTGTAGCTCTGCTTATTCCTTTCTCATATTATTCTCATATTATTTAAATTAAATATTCATATTATTTAAAGCTCTCTCTCTCTTCCCTCCCACTTCTTATCCATGAGTGAGTAAATGCGTCATCACAATTTTTTAAAGACAATGCAAATAGCTGTTGTCATTGTCCATTCTTGTCACATTACCAGAAAATTCCTAAACACCTACTTATACTCCAAATAGAAAGAACATTGAGAAGCCAAATTAATGTTAAAACAAAGACAAATATTTAAGAAATTAGTTTTTCTGTTTTTTTCATCTTTTTTACTACTTGAAATTCATCTGATAGCCTAGTTTGTCAGAAGCTAGGCCTCCACATCCCACAATTAGCTGTACGCCTTTCTAGAAAGTGAGTTTTAATTTGCATGTAATTCGGCAAATGCTTTCTTGAATAAGGCCCGATAAAGAGAAGCAGCTTTTTCCATCTGTCTCCACCAAAGTAATACCACAGAAGAAGATATTTCTTATTTATTTGCAAGATTTATATCATTTTTTGAGTAGAAGCACAATGTGGAATTTTGCCCCGGAACCCTCAAACTTATAGCCAGCAAGATTTAGTAACTGGATTCACACATTGCACTAACCCATTGTTTGCTTAACCATGGTATACCAAAGGCACCACAACTGACAAAGCTCACTTGAAACCAAAGGAAATTATATCACATGAACCCAACCTAGGTTTTGGCCAACAGGTGAGGAAGACAGGCTGTTTATGCTCCGTTTTAGATAAGGAAGTAAATATATATTGGACCAGGGGCGGGTTCCTAATTCTTTTTACTGCCACTCTGTGGGCGTGGCTTATTTTGTGGGTGTGGCTTGCCAGCCATGTGACCGGGTGGGCGTGGCTTCTCAGACAGCTGAAGGGAGAGGAACTGAGATAGGTCCTGCCGCCCATTCCCCCTCCCCTCAGCAGCTCGAGAAGCCTCAAACGTGCGAAAATGCCTAGGATCATCACCGCGCGTTCGTGGCTTCTCAGACTGCTGAAGGGAGGGGAATGGAGATAGCTCCTGCCGCCCGTCCTTTCAGCGTCTCATGTGCTCCCTCAGCCATCCTCCCCTGCTTGGACTCACTGTGGGGTAGGAAGGCAGTGCATGAGCAGTGCCGGAAACTCGGCTTCTGGGCATGCGCAAAAGAAAATTTAAAATATATATATATATATATATATATATATTTAAAAATGGCAGCACGCAGGCACCTGCAACCGATCGCACCGGTACTGTGACGTCACCAGCGGACCGCTACCGGTGCTATAGAGTGGACCGCACTGGTAGGAACCCACCACTGTATTGGACTGATAATACATCTAATGACATTCTTTCCTTCCTCTGTTGAATGTTGAAAGAGAAGAGCAACAAGAATGATTAAAGGACTGGAGGCTAAAACATACAAAGAATGATTACAGGAATTGGGTATGTCTAGTCTAATGAAAAGAAGGACTATGGCAGCGGTAGGTTGCTCCCGGTTCGGCCCGGTTCTAAGAACCAGTAGCAATGACGGTGGGAGGTTCTGCCCACCCGCCCAGGACGCTTCTGCGCATGCGCAGAAGAGTTGCGTGTGCAAGCGCGCACACAAACCAGTAGTAAAGGGTTTTAGAACCCACTACTGGACTACATGTGACATGATAACAGTGTTCCAATATTTGAGGGGCTCCTACAAAGATGGGGGGGTCAACCTATTCTCCAAAGCACCAGAAGGCAGGACAAGAAACAATGGATGGAAACTAACCAATAAGAGGAGCAACCTAGAACTAAGAGATTTCCTAACGATGTGAGCAATTAAGCAATGAAATAGCTTCAGAAGTTGTGGATGCTCCATTACTGGAGGCTTTCAAAAAGAGATTCGATAATGCAGGAACTGGGTATGTCTAGTTTAATGAAAAGAAGGACTAGGGGAGACATGATAGCAGTGTTCCAATATCTCAGGGGTTGCCACAAAGAAGAGGGAGTCAAACTATTCTCCAAAGCACCTGAGGGTAGAACAAGAAGCAATGGGTGGAAACTAAACAAGGAGAGAAGCAACTTAGAACTAAGGAGAAATTTCCTGACAGTTAGAACAATTAATCCGTGGAACGGCCTGCCTTCAGAAGTTGTGAATGCTCCAACACTGGAAGTTTTTAAGAAGATGTTGGATAACCATTTGTCTGAAGTAGTGTAGGGTTTCCTGCCTAAGCAGGGGGTTGGACTAGAAGACCTCCAAGGTCCCTTCCAACTCTGTTACTATTACTATTTATCTGACATGGTAGAGGATTTCCTGCTCAAGCAAGGGGTTGGACTAGAAGACCTCCAAGGTCCCTTCCAACTCTATTGTTCTATGTTCTAGAAAGTTATGTTTGCAGAAGACATTCACAAGAAAGTGTTTAAAGGATTTGACCTCCAAGCTTGCCAGGTGAAAACACAGATAGATCATGCAGAATAACATTTTGGTCCTAAGTGCCAAACAGAGCCCAGAGCTGGCATTTGCAACAAAGAAATTAAACCTCTAGGCCAATGTCGTTGGGCTATTTTCACCCAAAAAGTACAAAGCTGTTGAAAGGAAAAGCAACTCTGGCTGAAAGGATAAAGCCCAGGGCTGGGGGGTGGGATGTCAGGATTGGGAGGGGGGGTAGAGAGAGGAACAGAAAGAAACAACATTTTAAAAGAGAAAACATTTTTGCAAAACCTAAAGCCGCCCCTTTTTCTCTGTTTTATGTATCGCCATGCTGACACTCTCTTAGCAACGATGCCTTTTGTTTGCTAGGATGAATTGCGCAAGTTTTGCAAGGGCACATCAGTTAAGCGGCAGACACTGAATGCTGGCTTAGAAGATTGCTGGGGGGGTGATCCAGTCTGTGCTATGAAAGGCCATTTCAGTTTGCTTGGAGCATGCAGCCTAATTTTTAACTCCTCCCTCGCTGGCTATGAAAGGGCCATCAACTTCTTCTTTTATACATAGCTGATTTCTTTATTTGGGAAAGAAAATACCCAGCTTTATTTATTTATTTATTTATTTTTATTTTGTCAAAACATGTACAAGATAACAGGTATGATATAAACATAAACAAAAGCAAAGTATGTATAGGTAAATTTAGACAATAGGACAGAAGGACAGGGACGGTAGGGACGATGGTGCGCTTATGCATGCCTCTTAGGAATGGGGTGAGGTCAACTGTAGACAGTCTAAGGTTAAAGTTTTTGGAGTTTGGGGAAGAAACCACAGAGTCAGGTAGTGCATTCCAGGCATTGATCACTCTGTTGCTGAAGTCGTATTTTCTGCAGTCGAGTTTCAAGTGGTTTACATTGAGTTTGAATCTATTGTGTGCTCGTGTATTGTTGCGGTTGAAGCTGAAGTATTCATTGACAGGTAGGACATTGTGGCAGATGATTTTATGAACTACGTTTAGATCTGATCGAAGGCGACGTAGTTCTAAGTTGTCTGAAGCTTGACCCAAGAATGGGATAGAGAGCTGCAAAACGGGCATGACGCTACTTATGAGCAGGGCTGGATATTTAAGGAGCATTTAATAGTGGGAATTCTTTGGGGTGTTTTTAATCGAGGTGCATAATGTATGGCTTATGCCTAATTTTCATTAGCTTCCTACCTTAGAATTGAGAGGCAGGTTTTAGCCATTCGTGGTTAGAGGGGTTCTGAAGGCTGCTCAAAGGGACTTGGGGCCATAGGTCATCACACCCTAGCCCCGTGATGGCGAACCTATGGCACGCATGCCAGAGGTGACACACAGAGCCACAAAGTTAACCGTCACTGCCCTAGCCTCATGTTTTATGTATTTGGTTTTTTTTCTCTTTTAACTATTTTGAATGCAACCCATCAAATCTGAGTTTTCCCATTGATTATTTGATAGCATTAAAAAAAACTGATACAGTAGTACAATGTGAATAGGTGGGTAAAGGAGTTACTCTCCAGTTAGTGTGCGTTATATTGTTGACAAGAAGTTAACCATAAGAAACAAAGTACATTAAATTATTTTAATACAATGTGAATCTCTAAGCTAAGTACCAAAGTCTCAACTAACGTACAGGTAGTCCTCAAGTTATGAATGTAATGGAGCCTGCCAATTACATTTGTAACCCGAGGATTCGTAGGAGTGGATCATGTAATCTAATGTGATCACTCTATGCTTTCGCCCACGCATTCGCTAATCGAATGTGCAGGTCGTTAAGTGCCCGAGGTATCTCAGGGTGAGGAAAGCCATTGTTGGGGGGGTCTAGTGCTTTCCCCGACCCACTGAGAAATCTCATGCTTCCCGTCCATGATCCTGCCCGACCAGGTCACTTTCCTTACGTAGATCTCGATGATCAATGGACCTGTCTCCTCTCCAGCCTCTCTGCCACGGTTTCACCTTGAGCAAAGGCTTGCCAAGGTCTACAGGGATGAGAGATTGCATCCCTATAGGCTCTGGTCATTTTTGCAAAAAAGCCTTTGCCAACGAGAACGGAGCCAGGATGCATCCCTCCGGGCCTCCATTCTCATCAGCAAAGCCTCCGTTCTCATCGACAAAGGACTTGAGGAGGCCTTTGCCAATGAAAATGGAGGCCCGGAGCAGGGGTGGGTTCCTGCCGGTACGCTCTTACCTGTTGGTTGCCGCAGAACCGAAGAAGCCGGTGGCGTTCGCGGCGCGGGGCTTCCCCCTCCCGCTTTTCCCCGCCTGCCTAGACGCTGCCATTTGAGTTCTTTTGCGCTCTGCGCATGCGCAAAGTGTTCTGCTTGCGCAAAGGGCAAAAGAATGCAAATGGTGGCGTCCAGGCGGGCAGGGGAAAGCGGGCGGGGGAAGTCCCGCGCCACAAACGCCACTGGCTTCTTCGGTTCTGCAGCGACCAACAGGTAAGAGCGTACCGGCAGGAACCTACCCCTGGCCTGGAGGGATGCACACGGCAAAGAGCTTTTGCAAATGTGGCAAAAGGCTTTGCAAATGGAGGGAAGGCTTCAGTGCTTCAGGCCATCCCTCCATTTGCAAAGCCTTTTGCGGCAGATCTCGTTCCAGGCCTCCCTTTGCAAAGAACAGAGGCCTCAAGTACCGTGAGATCAGTAATGAGACACCTTGTGTTACCAATCTTGAGGTACTTTAGGCCTCAGTTCTCTGCAAACGCACCGAAGGCCTGAAGCACCGAACAGGCCAAGAAACCGAAGGCTCTCTAGCTCTTCTCAAGGGGAGTAGACCCAGCTTGGTGGGATGGGGAATAGGCAGGGCAAATGTTGCAGAGCCTCTGAGTCATTCGTAAGTGTGAATGACTGCCGTGGTGCTGCAACATTCGTAATTTTGGGACTGTGTCGTAAGTATTGAGGGGGGAGGGGTTATGTTGTAACATCAAATGGTTGCTAAGTGAACTGTCATAACTCGGGGATTATCTGCATGTTTGCTTGCTTGCTTGCTTGCTTGCTTGCTTTCGAGACAGTGTTCGTTCCTGGGGACTGCCAAATCCCCGCTAAGTCTTAGCTTAGCTTAGTCTTTTGCTAAGATTTCAGAAGTGGTTTTCCTTTGTTGCTTTCCAGGGATGAGAGAGAGGGACTGGCCCAAGGTCACCCAACTGGCTTTTATAGCTAAGGTGGGACTAGAACTCATACTCTACCAGTTTCTAATCTGGAATCTGAACCACTACATTATGCTGGCTTTCTACGATATTTATAGACATTACGTATTTGTTTATTTATTTATTTTATTTTATTTATTTATTTTATTTGTCAAAACATGTACAAGATAGCAGGTATGGTATAAACATAAACAAAAGCAAAAGCAAAGTAGGTACAGGTAAATTCGAACATTAGGACAGTAAGACAGGGACGGTAGGCACAGTGGTGCGCTTATGCACGCCCCTTACAGACCTCTTAGGAATGGGGTGAGGTCGACAGTAGACAGTCTAAAGTTTTTGGGGTTTGGGGAAGAAACCACAGAGTCAGGTAGTGCATTCCAGGCATTGATCACTCTGTTGCTGAAGTCGTATTTTCTGCAGTCGAGTTTCGAGCAGTTTACATTGAGTTTCAATCTATTGTGTGTGCGTGTATTGTTGCGGTTGAAGCTGAAGCATTCATTGACAGGTAGGACATTGTGGCAGATGATTTTATGAACTACATTTAGATCTGATCGAAGGCGACGTAGTTCTAAGTTGTCTAAAGCTTGACCCAAGAATAGGATAGAGAGCTGCAAAATGGGCATGACGACGTAGCTCTAAACTATCTAAGCCTAAAATTTCAAGTCTGGTGGAATAAGGAATTCTGTTGTGAGCAGAGGAGTGAAGGACTCTTCTTATGAAATATTTCTGGACTCTCTCAATTGTATTAATGTCCGATATGCAGTGCGGGTTCCAGACAGACAAACACACACAAACATTATTTGTGTGTGTTTCTGATTTCAGTTCTTTAGTCAGTTCTTCCCTTTATTAAACTGTATTCTAAATACTTGTATTTGCCTTGTTATATAATATACAGTATGTGTGAAACCTATTCTTGCTTAAATTTGGTTAAACGTTTGTTGTGAATATATACTGTTTATTGTGTCATTACTACATGTTCTCCAACATTAAGTTCCCAGTTTCGTTTCTTTGGTAATGTATCTTTTTTCCAGTGTTGCACTAAATTTATCATTGCAGTTATAAACATGTATTTTAGTAAACTGTGATATTTTTTGTGAACAGATTTTGGAGTTATGCCTAGGAAGAAGAATTATGTTTAATTTCAAGTTTGATTTCTAAAATTTTCTGAGTGGGTATGTTTTTCCACTTTTTTAATGTGCCCATCACATACAGTAAAAGGTTCCTTCTGGCTCATGACATTTTGACACATCCTATTCTCATGTGGCCTCCGTAGCCTCTGAAGATCATGCAACAACAGTTGTTAGATGTTGGGGAATGCTGACGTGTCACTCAAAATGTTGTGGCATGTTACTTTTGACATGCATGTCATATGTTGCCATCACTGGTCTACACCAGGGGTGGGCAAACTATGGCTCTTTGAGGACCTGTGGACTTCAACTCCCAGAATTCCTGAGCCAGCCATGCATGCATGCATGGCTGGCTCAGGAATTCTGGGAGTTGAAGTCCACAGGTCCTCAAAGAGCCATAGTTTGCCCACCCCTGGTGTAGACCATCAGATATAATATAATTGTTTCCGGGACATATGTGGAAAGAGGAGGGGGAAGTTAAAAAAGAAGTCAAAATGAGGATAGTGATCATGCGATCAAACCTTCAGCTAGTTTTTACATGTGTTGCATGCCAAGCATCAATCACATGCTTATGGTCATCATTTTGTATTTTTTAGGGTTAGGGTTATCTGGGGATATCCTGTGGATATCCCCAGTTACTTTAAATGAAGAGGCAGCCATTTTAGATTCAACACACATCTCCTATTTTTATCACCATATTTGTATTTTCATTTATCTTTAAATTACTGTATTCACACATCCACACCAGGAATGGGTTCCTCCAGGTTCGGACCGGATCGCCCGAACCGGTAGCGACCCGCTGGTGACGTCACTGCCGGTGCCCTTCCGTGTGCGCCACCATTTTTTCCCCTTCTGCGGCTTGAAAAAGGGCCCGCCCGCCCGCGGGTGAATTCTGACCTTTATTTCTTCGCCCAAAGCACAGCTGATGAGCTCCTCATCGGGCTCATTCCTGCTTCCGAGCATGCGCAGAAGCCAAATCGCATGAGCGGAGCGAGCAAGCTAAATGTCGCGATGCGAACTGGTGGTGAAGGTAAGTGGAATCCACCCCTGATCCACACCTACATATGCAAACTATAAACCTCAATGGAAACGTTAGAACATTCTAACCCTATAGAAGCATGAAGTTAGAAGGAGTTATTTAGGACTTTGAAACTAATCTTCTGTTCCCTACAAAAATCTAGAATGAAGCATCCCAACCAGGGGTGGGTTCCACTTACCTTCCCTACTGGTTCGCAACACGACGAAAGTGCGCGTTTTGCACGCACACATCACATCGCTCAAATGACCCTCTGTGCATACACAGAGGGTTTTTTGCCAGCTGCGGGGACCGGAGAACCGGTTCGCCATCGTTACCGGTTCAGCGACCTTGGCCAAATTTCCGCCAAGGTCGCTGAATTTCCGTTACGTGCGAACCGGTCCGAACCGCCTGAATACCACCTCTGATCCTAACAGACGGAGGTTCAACCTCTCCTTGAAACTTCCAGATAAAATAATTTCATCTTCTCACTGGATAATGTTATCCTATTGTCCAGTATAATACATACTATTATGCTATAGAATAAATTCCATTAGAAAAATTATTTAACAATACCTTTCTGGCCACTGCTATTACATTACTAGAATAGCACTGATCAGATAATGATAACTTTTTTTAAAAGAAAGTCAAAAAAAGCTATATGGTATAGAGTGGTATTCCATTAAAGGGAATTAAACTTTTTAAAAATAGCAAGACAAGCACTTTAGCGTTGATTAAAAGGACTGTTTGTAAGATGAGTTGATGTACTGGCACTCACTATGAAGACGGTATTGTAAGTCACTGTAAATCTACCTGCCCATTATGATGTGGGATTTATTTGAACGGGAAAAAGACCAAATCTTAGCCTGTACTTCTCAATAAATATGCATTGGACTAAAATGCACTTCGGTCGTCTTTCCTCCCTTTTTTTCTCTGCACATTGATCATCTTTGTTACTCTAGTCAGGACATGTAACATATATTAAAACATATAGTTGTTTGTCACCAACTATAAAACCATTGCAATCATTTAATCCCCCTCCCCCCAAAAAAATTCACATAAATCTCCAGATTACTCATATCCTTTGGAAAAAGAGAGTTGACATGAACTGTGTGGATTCTGGTCCTTGTACAATTTTTCATGCTTTTTATTTTTTGCAAAGGTTCTGCAAAATACGAAGGGTTAAAACAAATCATGTTTTCATTCCATTGCTGGCAAGAAGGCTAGAAGAAGTCCATGGCTGCAAAAACAGAAGGCCAGGAAACAGTTTAAAGAGAGGTGGGTTATAAGGTTGCAAATGCATTGCCAAAAACTGAAGTCTCAAAATGAGGAGGAAAGATTGTGAAAAGAAAACCATTGCTTGCGCTTGCTGATGTGCTAAGATTTGCTAAGATTTGCTTATACGTGAAAACTAGACTTCAGCGATGGACTTTGCAGATGTTTCGTTTATGAATAAAACTGATATCCAAACAGTTCCCATCATGGAAGGTGGCGCAGTGGTTAAAAGCAGCACTGGGACTTTCAGCTGATTGCTAGTTCAGCAGTTCAGCTGTTCAAATCTCACCAGGCTCAAGGTTGACTCAGCCTTCCTGTCAGGCAGTGATTTTATATTGCCTGTTACATGTATATGCAGGGGAGATGCATCCCTATCAAATATAATGATTTATTCCTGAGCACGTGATTAATATGTTCCTAGTACGCATGTGTACATACCTTTCTTTGTTCCCCCCTTCTTCTTCTGCTTCTGTAAGGAGCAAGACCTATGTTTATAGCCAGGATGTGATTTATTTGTTTTTGTACCGAAATAAATATTTTATACCTTAGTGTTTAAACTGCGGTTTTCTTTCTATAATGTCAGAGTTTCAGGAAAAGATCTATTTCGCCTCTGATGAGAGTAATTCTTATCTAACACTTCCATCCTTCCGAGGTGGGTAAAATGAGGACCCAGATTGTTGGGGGCAATATGCTGAACTCTGTAAACCGCTTAGAGAGGGCTGTAAAGCACTATGAAGCGGTATATAAGTCTAAGTGCTATTGCTATTGCTATTGATTGTCTGGAATTCTTTCAGCTGGGATCATCCCCTGGAATTATGTTGGACAATAATTTGCCTTTAATGATCTTTTACCTGTGAGCTTTTAATCTGTTAATTTAGGCAATTGCAACCCAGTCTTTACTTAAAAGTATAGTACACAAAGAAAGAGGGGTCAACCTATTTTCCAAAGCACCAAAAGGCAAGACAAGACGGAATGGATGGAAACTAATCAACGGCAGAAGCAACCTAGAACTAAGGAGAAATTTCCTAACAGTTAGAACAATTAACCAGTGGAATGGCTTGTCTTCAGAAGTTGTGGATGCTCCAACACTCGAAGTTTTTAAGAAGAGATTGGACAGCCACTTATCTAAATGGTATAAGGTTTACTGCTTGAGCAGGGGGTTGGACTAGAAGACCTCCAAGGTCCATCCAATTTTGTTGTTCTGTTATTCTGTTAAGTATTCAATATTTTAGGTGTGAATTTTAGGTGTGAATTTTAGAATTTTTAAGTGTGAATATTTTAGGTGTGAATTTTTGGCCAATGGATACATCTGGTATTTTACAAACATGTTATGGGCAATCTTAATTTCTCAGTTTGCAACTTAATTTAACAAACATCTAAGATATACTTGGAAAGGTGTTCCATAAAATATCGCAATTCCAAACTGTTTTGGGCTTTCAATAACATCATACACCTAGACCTGAACTTGAACATGTTGGCAACTGATGATGTTCTTTTATAACTAGTGAAAAACATTTTCTTCCGCAGGTTGCTTACAATCTTGCAGCTGCATTCTTTACTGGGTATCCACCTTTGAAGGGTCCTCAAGGGATGGTGTTTGCAGTCAGAAATGCATGTCAACTACATCTGGCATCTAAATATCTCAATTATTTATTTTGCAACATTTCTAACCTGCCATACTCTCAATAGACTCTAGCGAATGGATAGTAGAACAAAAACAATACAGCTTAAATAATCTACATTTTCTGCCTAAAAACTACCATACTGCCGCCATTCAGCTTGGAAATGAAATTGTTTTAACCTGCTGCAAAAATCTAGGAAGGTTTGGAGTTGCATATGATCAAGGACACAGCCAGTGAGATCAAGATGCCAGGCCAGGAGCAGAGAGACTCAAATTCTAGTTCTCAACTGGGAACCATCCATTTCTTTGGGAAATCAAATGCTATCTATCCACCAATCCACCTTGGCCCAGTGTGGTAGATCACACTCCATAACCTTTCATGAAATGGTCTCCATCCTGCCTTGGATTGCTTTGGGGCAGTGTTTCTCAATCTTGACAACTTGAAGGTGGAGGGACTTCAACTCCCAGAATTCTGGGTGGCTGGAAGGATTTTGGATTCTATGAAACACAGAAGCTTTTCCAAAATGCATTAAAAAAACAAAAACAAGCAGGCTACACTATTTTCAGATAAGGCTGTCAAGAGCAGTGTTTCTCAACTCCCAGAATCCCCTCACTGGTTTGGAATTCTGGGAGTTGAAGTCCATCCACCTTCAAGTTATCGAAAAACAGTGCTTTGGGGCAATAGCAATAATTAGAATAATAATTATTGTTAAGTTGAGATAAAGTTCGATCCGTCCGAATGCTACCATGTCAAGGGAAGAATATTCCCGTAGAGGCGACATCATGGATCTTTTACTTGGAATTCAGACAGTTAGAAATAAAACCGAGATTAAATGTCTAGTAGAAAATATTTATTTCAGTACAAAACAATATAAAACAATAAACCTACATCTTTGCTGAGTAAACACGACCGTTCAGGTCAGAGACAAAGGCAGAAGTGATTAATGGTGGATTAGGAATGTAGACATGCGCAAAACATCATATCACGTGTTCTGTTTGTATTGGAATGTACCATCATATCAGGATGGGGGTGCATCACCCTGCATAGACTCACAACTGACAATATTCACAACGTGACAATTATGTCTATGGTTTATTGTACGTATGTATCAACCTTCCTCAACTGACACCCTCAGAAATATATTCTGATTGCAACGTCCATTCCCCTCGGAGCATGTGCCTAGCAGTTTAGATCAGTGGAGGATAAACAATGGCAGATAAAATGAATAGGACAGGCAAGCTAAACGTAAAGTGACCAGATTTTTTTTTCTTCAAGCGGGACACCATTGACGGGGGTGGGTTTCTCCATTTGAGTTTTGCCCTCTGCGCATGCGCAGAACGCTGCGCATGCGCAGAGGGCAAAACAGCAAATGTCGGCGTCCAGGTGAGGTGGGGGGGAGGGGGGGGAGGGGGGACGCGGGAGGCCACTGTACGTCCTACCTACCTGGGACTTTTCCCGGTAGCTTCAGTCGCGTTCCTTGCTAATAGCGTCCAGAGCAGAGCAGCCCCTCCCAGAAGATCGCGAGACGTTATCTTTTGGAAGAGGCTGCTCTGCTCTGGGTGCCAATTAGCAAGGAACGCGACTGAAGCTACCGGGAAAAGTCCCAGGTAGGACGCGCGCCCCGTCCCGTCCGCCAGTCCTGCCCCGCCCCCCCAACCCCCAGCGCGAGACACGCGTCCTACCTGGGACTTTTCCCGGTAGCTTCAGTCACGTTCCTTGCTAATTAGCGCCCAGAGCAGAGCAGCCCCTCCCAGAAGATAACGTCTCGCGATCTTCTGGGAGGGGCTGCTCTGCTCTGGACGCTATTAGCAAGGAATGCGACTGGAGCTGCTACCGGGAAAAGTCTCAGGTAGGACGCGCGCCCCGCCCTGCCCCGCCCCTTTTGCCACGGCACACTTAGCATGGCCTCATGGGACAAGTGCAAAGTGGCGCTCCCCCCCCCCCAGGGTTCGCTCTGCCCCGCCCCGCGCCACCCTGTGAATAGAGGGGACTGAATCGGAAGCCTGTCGCTCGGGCGCACGTCTGGCTGGAGGAAGAAGCGGGGGCTCAAAAATCGGGACTTTTTAAGAGGGCGGGCGGGACGCGGGACAAAGCATTAAAAAGCGGGTCTGTCCCGCCAAAATCGGGACGTCTGGTCACCTTAGCTAAACGGAGCCTTTAGTTTGCAAAATCCTTCAGCAAGGAAGGTTCTACAGTTGTGGGAGTTGTGGGAGTTTCATCACTTGAGACTTTCAAGAAGAGATTGGACTGCCATTTGTCAGAAATGGTGTAGGGCAGTGGTGGCGAACCTTTTTAGGCTCGCGTGCCAAAAAGGGGGGGCGCGCTCGAGTGCCCACACCCATTCCCTCCCCCCCATGCATGCACACAACACCCCCCCATGCTGCCCCCTGCGCATGCGCACACACACCCCACCCCCGCACAAAGGCTTACCGGAGCCTGGGACGACGAAACCGGCAAACCGGAAGTGCGGAAAAAACGCACTTCCGGTTTGCCGGTGAGCTGTTTTTTGCACTCCGGAGGGTTCAGGGAAGCTCCCTGAAGCTCCGGAATGCAAAAAACTACAAAACGGACAAACCGGAAGTGCGGAAAAGTGCACTTCCGGTTTGTCTGTTTTGTAGTTTTTTGCATTCCGGAGCTTCAGGGAGCTTCCCTGAACCCTCCGGAGTGCAAAAAACAGCTCACCGGCAAACCGGAAGTGCGTTTTTCCGCACTTCCGGTTTGCCGGTGGGAACCCTCGCGTGCCGGCCGCTATGGCTCCACGTGCCACCTGTGGCACGCGTGCCATATGTTCGCCACCACGGGTGTAGGGTCTCCTGCTTGAGAAGGGGGTTGGTCTAGATGACCTATAAGGTCCCTTCCATCTCTGTTAATCTGTAAACTAGTCACAGCCAGTTCTCCAATCTGGTTTTAAGCAGTAGATAATTCCCTAGACCTAAAACTTTGTTTTTCTCCCTGAAACCTCCCCCTCTTTTTGCAGAAACTTCCACTTCCTCTTGATCTGACCAGTAATTTATTTTTTGTAGTGAAATAGCCAAATATAGACATAGAAGGAAAGAAGTTTTTATTCTTCTTTTGACTCTGATTCCGAAGAGTTTAGATTTATGACATCAGGAGCTCAACCATCTCCCTGCCTCTCTTCTGGAAAAGTCTGCCTGGGCCTTGCAAACTAAAGGTAGAAGTTTACTTGTCTCTCTCTCAGCCAATGAGTGCTCTCTAAAGCAATGATTCCCAACCTTGGTACCTTGAAGATATGTGGACTTCAAACTCCCAGAATCTCCAGCCAGAAATGGAATTTAAGAAAATGAGGAACGCTGCTCAGACTTATCTGGGAATTTGAAGGTGTGCTTGTGTTCTCTAAAGCAGTGTTTCCCAAACTCGGCAACTTGAAAAAGTGTGGAGTTTAACTCCCAGAATTCCCAGCCAGCAAGGGAATTCTGGAAGCTGAGAAACATTACTCTAGACCAGTGTTTCTCAACCTTGGCAGTTTGAAGATGTGTGGACTTCAACTCCCAGAATTCCCCGTTGCTGGCTGTGGAATTCTGGGAGTTGAAGTCCACACATCTTCAAACTGCCAAGGTTGAGAAACACTGCGAGTCTAGACAGACTTATCCAAAAATGGTTTAGCCTGCTTCTTTCAAAAAATTGTGTTTTGGAAAAGTCTCTGTGCATTCAGTAGAGTCTAAAATCCCTTTTCCATTAGCTCCCAAGCATCAATGTAAACAGCAGGAATTAACCAATTACCAATTCAGTCATTCTTTCTATTTTCATATGTGGGTTTTCTTCTTTATAAGCCTGAAACTGGTCCATCACTTCAGAAAGTGAATTTTGGAGTAGGGTAAATTGAGCAGAAGCAGCTTTCAGAGCAAAAGGTGTTTTTCTCTCTTGTACTGGCAAAAAATTGTGGGGTCAAAAGACGACCCCCCCCCCCAAATAGCACTTGTGATTTCTTTCCTTGGGGTTGAGTAACATCCTTTTTTAAAGAGGAGGAATCCAGCCCATTTGCAACCATCTCCCCTCCCCAAATACTTAGTAGATAACTAAAAATAGCATTTGGAGGCAAATAAAGGTAAAAGTAAATGTTTCCGCTCTCCAGTTGTGTCCACCTTTATGGAGTGATGCTCATCTCCGTTTCTTAGCTGAGGGAACCACTATTGTCCGAAAACACTTCCATGGTCAGGGCGGCTGAAGTGCATGGAACCTTGTTGCCTTCCAAGCAAAGTGGTACCTATTTATCTATTTATATTTGCAGGCTTTCGAACTGCTAGGTAGGCAGGAGCTGGGGCAAGTAACAGGAGCTCAGCCCGTCACATGGCGCTCAGGACTTGAACCCCTGCTAGCTAACAAGCTCAGCATCTTTAACCACTGAGCCATTGTGCCCCTTATGGGAGCAAATAAAATGGCATTTACTTGTCTGGAAGAGAAAGTGGTTTAATTCCTTTCTCCCCCACCCCTGAAATTTGCTGCCACCACAGAAAAGCACCTTAATGTCACAGAATAGCATCTTTGTAGGAATCAAGGCAGCTTCTCTATTCCTATCCTAATTCTGGTTTCACAAGTTGTATCTATTATGTAGTGGGCTTCAGTAGGCAAGGAGCAGACCAGCATAGATGCAACAGCATTTATTGACTAAAACTGTAACTGAGGAACAGCAGGCAATGCCTGCACTTTATACTCTGGGCCCACAGGGCCTTAACCAATCATAATCCTTGAAAAAGCCCGCCCAAATATGAATGTTCTAAGTTTCCCTCCAAAACAGTTGGAGCTAACAGTTAGGGTCATCTAAAGGTTAATTTCAATTTAGCAGGGCTTAACACAACTATATATATTCAATACATAACAGTATCAGATACACATCTGCTGCTGTTGTACCATAAACCTATATAACTGCCATGTCCTCTCCAGGGGCGGGTTCCTCTTACCTGGCTACCGGTATGCTGCACGCGCATCATCACATTTCTCCTGCGTGCACACTCGCTACACGCATGCGTCTCCTTGCGTGATTTTGCTTCCGTGCGTGCCCAGGAAGCAAAAATACACTGAAATCTCACAAAGGGATGTGCGCGTGTGCGCGATTTCAGCAATTTTTTGCTTCCGCGCATGCACAGAAGCAAAAAATCGCCGAAATCTCGCGCGTGAGAGCGTCCCCTCATGAGATTTTGCTTCCGCGCATGCAAAGGAACCAAAAAAAGGCCAAAAATTCAGAAAAAAAGATGGTGCCACGCGACGGACCGGCAAAGACGGCACTGGAGCCATCGCGCGCAAATTGCACAATCGGTGGGTCTCTACCGGAACGGCGGAGTGGACCGCACCGGTAGGAACCCACCACTGGTCCTCTCTCAATATTCATCTGAGGAACTGATCAAGTTTATGAGCCATCAGGCTCACCTATCCTCCCCCAACTTGATGCCTCCAGATGTGTTGGCCTACACCTCCTAATACTCAGTCAAAGGCAATAAAGACTGAAAATTGTGAGAACTGTCATTTAAATACACTTGAAGGCTACCATATCAGAGAGGGTTAATCTACAGCAGGGGTGTCAAACTCGCAGCCCACAGGCTGGATGCCCACCCCTGTTTTAGCAACGGGGGAGGGGGGGAAAGTTGAGATACGTCACATGACAACAGTGTGTCGTCGCGAGTTTGACACCCCTGATATACAGGAACAATGAAGGTGAATCTGCCTGTCCAACGAGATTGGGGAGAAAGGGCTTGCTAAGGTCCCACCTGCAAGACAATTCCATCCCCAGGGATCCTGTAATGAAGCCTTCTCAGTGGTGCTCCCTTCCTATGGAATAAATTGATATATCTTGGACCCCTCTTTCCTTTGTGAATTCCTGTTAAAATAAGTGGCTTTGACAGAACACTGAGATTTAACCTTTCTCTGATGGAGGGAGTTGATACGGCTGTTTAGAATTTATATGATTGTTATTCTGTTGGGTCCTGAATTCCTTTTCTGGTTATTGTATGCTGCTCTATGGCTGCAGGAATAGAGCAGCACAGAGAAAATTATAGAAATTTATAGAAGAGAGAGGGGAGGAAGGAAGGAAGGAAGGAAGGAAGGAAGGAAGGAAGGAAGGAAGGAAGGAAGGAAGGAAGGAGAGAGAAAGAAAGAGAAAAAGAAAAAGAGAAAAAGAGAAAAAGAGAAAAAGAAAGAGACATGGAGAGAGAAGGAAAGAAAGAAAGAAAGGAAAGAAGGAGAGAAAGAAGGAAAGAGAAAGAGAGAAAGAAAAAGAAAGAAAGAAAGAAAGAAATAAATAAATAAATAAATTAGGAAGGAAGGAAGACAGAAAGAAAGAAAGAAAGAAAGAAAGAAAGAAAGAAAGAAAAAAAGAAAGAAAGAAAGAAAGAAAGAAAGAAAGAAAGAAAGAAAGAAAGAAAGAAAGAAAGAAAGAAAGGAAATATTTTTTGTAGATTCTGCAGGAATACTGAGGCAGATCTGGGATCATTTTTTGGGCTTTGAGAGCAAAATGGAACTGAGCACCTCAGTCTACTAAACCTTCTTTGTTTAAGTGTTCTAATTTCATATGCCGCCTACCCTTCATCATGTGAAGCTCTGCCAGTAAAGCAAAAAGATCATCAGATAGTTTAAACTATTTAGATTGGGGCTGGTTTTTTTTTCCAGTACTATTTTTGTAACAATGCTAAGACTAGGCAACTGGGTAGAGAAACTTTAAAAAAAATTAAGCTGTGCCATCTGCTATCATTTTGACTTCATGGAATTCTCCAGTCATCCTTACTGGGAAACACCATCTCCTCCCTCCCTCCTTCCCTTCCTCCCCCCCTCTCTCCCCCTCCTTCCCTCTCATTCTCTCTCTCTCTCTTTCCCTCCCTCCCTCCCTCCCTCCCTCCCTCCTTCTCCTCTCTCTCTCTCTCTCTCTCTCTCTCTCTCTCTCTCTCTCTCTCTCTCTCTCTCTCTCTCTCTCTCTCTCTCTCTCTCTCTCTCTCTCTCTGTGTGTGTGTGTGTGTGTGTGTGAGAGAGAGAGAGAGATGGAAAGTTAAAGAGGCAAACTGACTAAGGCCACGGAACCACTGAATCTACCTCTCGGTTACAATGAATGCATCCCAGTCAGAGTCTCTCGCCTTGAACGTATCCAGTGAAAGGAAATTCAGCCCCTTTCTGGG
Organism: Diadophis punctatus similis; assembly: GCA_023053685.1. Classification (NCBI taxonomy): domain Eukaryota; kingdom Metazoa; phylum Chordata; class Lepidosauria; order Squamata; family Dipsadidae; genus Diadophis; species Diadophis punctatus. The sequence continues at coordinate 6,495,912 of JALIGW010000003.1, read as the reverse complement.
TCATGAATACGTTTTCTCACCCTACACACTGTTTTTAAGATTAGGATAGGCAGCTTTTCACCCCCTTAGGGTGAGGGGGCACACCAGTTTTTGCTGGGTATGTGGTATAATGAACACTGCAACAGACAAGGCAATGCTAGAACTAGAACTAAGATTATGGGATTTTTCTTTTCTGTTTTGGCTTTGCTTTTAGTAGAAGGGGTTGGGAAGGACTACTGAGAACATGAGAGTCCAACTCTTTGCTCAGTGGAAAAATCTAAACACAAATAGTCCTTGACTTATGATCACAGTTGGGACCAAAACTTCACTTCACTTCAATCCAATTCAATTTAAAAAGGAGTGTATTAAGTAAGTTGCACCCAATTTTACGAACTGTTTTGCCACCGTTGTTAAGACATGAAGGGAATTTGGCTTTCTCCATTCACTTTGCATGTTGGAAGCCAGATGGGAAGGTCACAAATGCCAATCATATGACCCTGGGATCAGGGGTGGGTTGCTAACTTACTGATACTGGTGCGCTGCGCGTGCATCTCCACATTTTGTGCGCGCGTGCTCGCTACACGCGTGCGCCCCCTCGTGCGATTTTGCTTCTGCGCATGCGCGGAAGCAAAATCTCGCCAAAATCTCTCTCGCGCGCATCCCCTCGCAAAATTTTGGTGCAATTTTGCTTCCGCGCATGCACAGAAGCAAAAAAGCCCAAAAATTCTTTTAAAAATATGGCGATGCCCATGACGGACTGGCGAAGACGGCACCGGAGCGGTCGCGCACAAATTGCGCAATCGGCCACTCCCTACCGGAGCTACGCACTGGACCGCACCAGTGGGAACCCACCACTGCCTGGGATACTGCAACTGTCATAAATACATGCCAGTTGCCAAGCACCTGAATTTTGATCACGTGACTGTGAGGATGCCATGATGGTTCTAAGGGCAAGGACTGGACTTTTTCCAGGACCATTGTAACTTCGAAGAGTCACTAAACAAATAGTCATAGCTGAGGATTGCCTGTAAAAACATCCCAGACAAATGGCTGCCTATTTCTAACTTCCCAGGGAAATTTAACCACACATAGGAATGCAAAGGCGATCCAACCGGTCAGTCCTAGAGGAGATCAACCCTGACTGCTCTTTAGAAGGCCAGATCCTGAAGATGAAACTCAAATACTTTGGCCACCTAATGAGAAGGAAGGACTCACTGGAGAAGAGCCTAATGCTGGGAAAGATTGAGGGCAAAAGAAGAAGGGGACAACAGAGAATGAGGTGGCTGGATGGAGTCACTGAAGCAGTTGGCGTGAGCTTAAATGGACTCCGGGGGATAGTAGAGGACAGGAAGGCCTGGAGGAACGTTGTCCATGTGGTCGTGAAGGGTCGGACACAACTTCGCAACTAACAACAACAAGGAAATCAACTTCCTGACTTGGAAAGTAAGATTGTGGGTTACTGACACTTAATCGTAGCCCAAACATGCTGGGGAAAAATCTTTTTTCTGCCATGTTCCAGAAGTCTGCAGAACCTCATACTGTTCATCTCATTCCCAGTCCATGAGCAACACAGGCTAAAGTTGAGAAGGTGGTTTCTCCCCCTTATTCCAACACATCCAGGACAGTGTCAAAATATGTGAGGTCTGTTAGGCTTTGTTACTTGTTAGTAACCTATTAGTAACTAATAGTTTGAGGGAAAATTAAGCCCCCGTCAATGACTAGCTACAGAGGCAATAGAGGCAGGAAAAGGATTCACATCGTGAGCAGCAGATTTTATGCTGGGTTAGTTTTCTGCCAACTCAGAGATTGATGGAGAAGTTAAAGATGGATGGAGAACACTTTGACTTAGCAGAGGATGGGGAAAAGCTCTTAATAAAAGTTACAGTCAGCAAACTGAGAAAACTTTAGCTTTGGGTGTTTTTATATAGGCCTATAGCAACATGATTGGGGGGGGGGAATGCTTACCATTTTGAGAATGACAATCTGCAAAAACAGTAGTGTGAAATCTTTAATAGACATGAGATAAGTGAAAAACACTTGCCCTGCCCACATATACCCTTGCATTAGTAGCTTGAAGATGTGTGAATTTCAATTCCCCAAATTCAATTGAGGTCCACACAACTTCAAGCTGCTAAAGTTGAAAAGCACTGCTCTAAGCTTATATTCTGTATTCTAGGTCTACTGGATCTGGGCTGTCAATATCCGCATGACCACAAGAGGACAGCAAAGTGACAGTGACAACTCCTAATCTTTATTGCCATCTATGGGTTGCCTGGATCTTTGCAACTCACATCCTGCAGCTTTAAAGTCTGCTCACAATCAGGAAAGGGATTGGCAACAAGGGCTGCATTCATACAATCAAACAAAGACACAGCCTGCATTTACTAAACTTGGTTGCCTATAAGTCTGTAGAGAGTCTCAGTCATCTAGGTCATGGTTGTCCCAAAGGTGCTTTTTCAGGAGGCAACTGGACTGTCTTGTTTTTTCTTGGTTGTCTGTATACAGTGGTGGGTTCCTACCGGTGCGGTCCAGTGCGTAGCTCTGGTAGGGGGAGACCGATTGCGCAATTTGCGTGTGACCGCTCCGGTGCCGTCTTCGCTGGTCCATCGCGCGCGTCACCATCTTTTTAAAAGAATTCTTCGGCTGTTTTGCTTCTGCGCATGTGCAGAAGCAAAATCTTGCTGAAATCTCGCAAGGGGATGCACGCACACACGAGATTTTGGTGAGATTTGCTTCTGCGCATGTGCAGAAGCAAAATCTTGTCGAAATTGTGTGCGCGCACGCGTCCCCTCATGAGATTTCGATGAGATTTTGCTTCTGCGCATGCGCAGAAGCAAAATCGCATGAGGGGGCGCGTGTGTGTGTAGCGAGCATGCGCACACACAAAACGTGGAGATGCGCGCGCAATGCACCGGTATCGGTAAGTAAGCAACCCGCCCCTGCCTGTATAGTATGTCTGTATGTGTTGGGCAAAGTCACCGTCAGCTTGGTTTGTTTATGGTTCAGCATGGTGTGGAGGTAGAAAACAAATAAGTTGAATAAACAAGTTTTGTTTGTTGTGTAAAAGCAGTAGCTGCATTTAGAGGGAAACTAGACAGGTTTGTCTAATGCCCTGGCTTGGTGGGGGGGGGCAGGGAGTGGGTTGATTAAATCTGAAGAAATGTGTTTCAAAGCCATACATGACCATGCTGACTTCCAACTCAGCACTGCCTCTTAATTGAAGATAGTCTCCACATTCATGGTGAGAACTGTGAAGAGAAGGAACCACCTATACTGTATATCTGAACTCCTAAACATGTGATCAACAGAAATAATCAATACCATTTTAACAGATGCCATTCACAAAACATTTGTAGGTGATCACAAAAAAACCCCCCAACATTCTGGTCCACTGAGGTTTAAGTAGTTAACTTCCCTCCTAACATTTTTTCACAGAGAGGAAGACCTGGTTGCCATTAGTAATACATACTGCAGCGTGTCTTTTGAACCGACGGAAGACATAAATATTTTCCTCTCTATATTTAGAGATTTGCTTTGACTGCCTGGCCCTGGGGAGTTTGTGCAACCATCATGGACACAGCACTGTGCTCCGCTCCACTCTGATTATCAGCTTCTCACCGCAAGTCCTTGGGCTCGGTTGCCAACAGCCGAGGGCTTCGGGAAAGGATGTTCCCCCTGCTGTTGGCTCAGACTAACTGAGCAGAAACTGAGCAGCAAAGCAGACGAAGATAAAAAGGAGGGGAGTGCAAGACGAATGCCATCTTTTGCAGGGGGTAGGGTGGGGAGGAGGCTATCTATCTCTATCTATCTATCTATCTATCTATCTATCTATCTATCTATCTGCATATATATATATATATATATATATATATATATATATATATATATATATATATATATATATATATATATATATATATATATATATATATATATATATATATATATATATATATATATATATATATATATATATATATATATATTTGTAATTAGATCTGAAAAACAAAGTGGCTGCAAATTGTCAAGAGGGTGGTATTATCTAAAACAGGATGTTCAATCTTGTCAGCTTTAAGACCTGTGGACTTCAACTCCCATGCTGGCTGGGGAGTAGAGTAGAGTAGAGTAGAGTAGAGTAGAGTAGAGTAGAGTAGAATAGAATAGAATAGAATAGAATAGAATAGAATAGAATAGAATAGAATAGAATAGAATAGAATAGAATAGAAGCTGGAAGGGATCTTGGAGGTCTTCTAGTCCAACCCCCTGCTCAAGCAGGAGAACCTATACCATTTCAGACAAGTGACTGTCCAGTTTCTTCTTAAAACCTCCCAGTTATGAAGCACCCACATCTTCTGAAGGCAAGCTGTTCCACTAGTTAATTGTCCTCACTGTTAGGAAGTTTCTCCTTAATTCCAGGTTGCTTCTCTCTTTGATTCTGGGAGTTGAAGTCCACAAGTCTTCAAGTCGCCAAGGTTGGACACCCCTGATCTAAAATGTCCACACACCACCTTCACGGCTGGTGGCCTGCAAAAGGATTGGACTTCAGTTCCCATTAAAACAAATTGCACTGTACTTATCCTGATACGTTACTTCTTTCTTTTTGGCAGGTTGTAGATAACCAAAGGAACCGTTTAGCATAATAACCATTTTAAGTAATATTGCCGATGGGTCGAGTTCCTCTGAAGCTTTGTTTCCATCTGAATTACTGTTGCACTCCCTAATAAAACTGGCACCTGCGTTTCTCCTTGCATCGAAAGAGACGAATAGGGCACGTTTGCCTTGCTTTGTGGACATGTCTCAACCTGCTTCCTCACAATAACGCACTTTATTCTATGCTTCACCCACCCAGCTCCTTTTCACGCTGGCTGCGCCTTTGACATTTATTGTTGAGTCTATTTACCCAGAAGTGGAGCCAAAGATTCTCTAAGAGGAACTGAACAATTTGTTAGAGGCTTTAAGTAAGTTAATTGACCCCAGTGTGTGGTCTGGGTGATGGATGCCTGGTGTGTGTAGTGTGTGGTATTTGTACGGTGACTTCCACCTTTGCGGGAATTGGATTCTACAGAATCCTGAGCAATTTTGAGTACAGGAAGTCCACGTCTTGCAACTGTCATTCACAACCGGTCCTCACATTTATGACTGCTGCAGCATCTCCACATTTACCGGATCAAAATTTGGTACTTGGTAACTGGCATGTGTTTACGACCGTTGCAATGTCCTGGGGTCATGTGATTGCCATTCGTGACCTTCCCAGCCAGCTTCCACAAGCAAAGTCAATGGAGGGGAAGCTGGATATGCTTGATGACCATGTGATTCACTTAACAACTTGCAGTGATTTGCTTGACAAGCATGGCAAAAGAGGTCATTAAATTGGGTGTGACTCACTTAACAACCCCACTGCTTAACAGTGGAAATTCTGGACATAAGTTGAAGACTACCTATCCCCGATTTCATCTCTGCTCCAGAGAACACCATGGCAACAACTATATTTGCAGTGTTGGAAAAACGTCCCTGTTTATATATCTGTTCATTTAATTACTTATTTCTCCCCTTATATGAGCATCTCACTGCTGAACATTAGCAAACGTCTTGGCAGACATTTTTTGTCATATTTCATATCAACCTGCATACTTTGAAGGACAGTTTAGCTCATATACCGTACGTATTCATATATGGCTGGCCTCATTTGAGGGAGCTTGGTGAGGGCCGGGCTAATTGGAAGACATTTTCATGCTTCTTATGCTTTTGTTTAAGATTACTTCTGGTTTGACCTGGATTGTCCTGGTTTTGTATTCTGATTAGTTTACAAAATACCCCATAAAATTGGGCTGTCCTGATTCACAAAGGGGGAACTTAGCTTTAACCTTCCATTTATAACTTATGTTCTGATCCAGCTCCCCAAACACGACAAACCTTCTGTAGTTAACTCAATGATTCCTTTATTAGGAGCGCCAGCAGCCCGGGCAAAAAGTCTCTCTCACACAGCAGGCTAACAAGTCTGTCCGGCAGGGAGATGAATAGTTGTCTGCCACATCTGTTCATCTCTGCCTCCTGCCTTTTATCCCCAGAACTAGGGTGGGGCTTCGCTAGCAGCGATGGCTCTTCCGTCCCAAGGATCGGCCCACAGATTTCCACTGCTCTCCTCTCCTCTGCCTTCTGCGCAGCTGCACATCAGGCACAGGACCCAGCTGTTCCTCTTCTTCCTCATCAGCCACTCCTTGACTCTCCTTCTGAGGGCTGACGGACAGCCCAGTCTCTCTCTCTCTCTCTCTCTCTCTCTCTCTCTCTCTCTCTCTCTCTCTCTCTCTCTCTCTCTCTCTCTCTCTCTCTCTCTCCTCTCTCTCCATCTGAGGGCTGACGAATGGCCCTGGCTCCGCTTCTCTCTCTCTCTCTCTCTCTGACAGCTCCATTCCCTCTTCCCTCTCGGAGCTCTCAGGTTGCCTTGATGCTGGCCCTGATTCCCACGCTGCTTCTTCATCTGATTCAGCTGCTAGAAGGGTTGGTGGCTGACAGGCCACAGCAACTTACTTCAGCTGTGTTCAATCAAGTGGTAGTGAGTTTAAATTAAAGTGACCAGATATATTTTTTTTTAAGCGGGACACCATTGACGGGGGGCGGGGCCGCCTGGACGCCACCATTTGAGTTTTGCCCTCTGCGCATGCGCAGAACGCTGCGCATGCGCAGAGGCAAAAGAACGCTAATGTCGGCGTCCAGGTGGGTGGGTGGGAGGTGGGAGGCCTTTCCTCGCCTCCCGCCTCCCCTTCGGGAGCCGGCAGTGGCTTGGGGTGGCTGGCTGGCTGGCTGGCTGGCTGGCTGGCTGGCTAGATGCGGAGTCTCATGGTCCGGGAGGTTTCCGGTTCTCCTGTGCCTTCCTCGTTCCTCACTTGCAGTGGTTTCGAGCCGGGCCTGGCGCGGCCCCCTGGCCCTTGGAGCGCATCAGCGGAACAACCGAGCGCTCCAGGGTTCTAGGATGCCTGATTGCTGGGGCCGCCGCCGCCGCGCCCGAATCCTCTCCCTCATTTTCTTGGCCGGAGATGAAAGAGGCGGCGCAGCCGGATGAAGAATGAGCGAGCGAGGGAAGGAAGGAGGGAATCGTACGGCTCCGCCCCGGACACACCAGCCGGCCATGCTACCTCCGTCGGGGCTGCAGCAACCCCAGGACCTCCCTCTCCAGGCGCGGCTTCCGGATCCGGACTACTCGCTTCGTTCTCTGGAGAGGCTGCATGCGCGCTTGTGTGTGTGTGTGTGTTCGTGAGGCTCCAGCAGCCCAGCGCTGGCGGAGGGGGAGCAGGAGAGCTGAGACTCGTAAGGTGACCAGACGTCCCGCTGTTTCGGCATTCTTTCCAAAAAAGCGTGACTTTTGGGAAAGAATGTGGGACGTGGGACACACGGTTGAAAAGCGTGTCTGTCCCGCCAAAAGCGGGACATCTGGTCACCTTAGTTTAAATGGTTAAACATGCCATATCCCTTTGCCTAGAGGAGAATGGGTTTAGCCATCTGTCAAAACTTGCTCGCCCTGGGCACAGAAAGAAGGAAAGGGGGTTGAAAGAGTATAATCTTTTCTCCCCATTTTCCTCTCCTTGGTATAAAAAAATCCAATGCTACATTATTTTGGTACTGTTGTTTATGTATTAATCTTTCCTTTTCTTTTTGTGACTTAAAAGTAAAAATAGAAACATTCCACACTGGGTTTCCTTCTTCAAGCTGGCATTGAACAGGAGTAACGTCATTACTTCAGCCTGTTATTAAATGCCAACTTGGAGAAAGAAACCTAATCCTGCTCACTGTACTAAATTTCATCAGTTGGCGGCAATGTAATAGAATTGGTTTTAAAACATTTACAATTTATATGAGAACCCTTAAATCAAACTTAATTAAATGGACTATTTTGTTCAGTTTGATGTTCTTGCAAAGCAAGGGTGCCCTGGTTTATACAAACACAGGTTTCAAACATGATCCTGTGACCACCTTCTTCGAAAAAGTGATAAAATTATTCTGTGCAAATATGACCACTGTTGAATGTAATGGTATGTGGGAATGACTTTGAGAGATAGGGGGAAGGACTAAAGCCAGGGGACTAGTTCGATAACAGAACAGAACAGAATAAATCTAGTCCAACCCCCTGCTAGGGCAGGAGACCCTAGACAATTTCAGACAAGTGGCTGTCCAGTCTCTTCTTAAAAACCTCCAGTGATGGAGCACCCACAACTACTGAAGGCAAACCATTCCACTGGCTAATTGTTCTCACTGTCAGAAAATTTCTCCTTAGTTCTAGATTGCTTCTGTCCTTGATTAGTTTCCATCCATTGCTTCTTGTCCTGCCTTCAGGTTCTTTGGAGAATAGGTTGACCCCCTGTTCTTTGTGGCAATCCATAAGAGGTAGCTGAGCCTGCAAAAGAATTGTGGGCATGGCAAACATTCAGCAAGGATCCTCCTTAATTTATTGAGTTGTAAAGGCAATATGGGAGGAATAACCTTTCAAACTTACAAGATACTATTAATGTAATCTTACAACAAAGTAGAGCTTTATGCTTCTGACCTCACAACATTTTATCTGAATGGGATGACAACAACCAATGACCTTTGCAGCCTCTTTCTCTTTTTCCCTTTCTCTTTCTCTTTCTCTTTCTCTGTCACATGGTTCATTTAACCACCATTTCCCTTAAGAAAATGAAAGTTGCTGGGTCAATTATAGTTTTAAAGGATGATTGGGGTAGAGAGTTCTAGAACCATTGCATTGCATTTCAGTATACTTTGAATTAAACTGTAAGTCTGCTTGAAAATAAAGTCCAGTAACCCTTTATTGTCATTGTACGTATATACACAGTACACCCATACAACAAAATTCACATAACGCCTCAAGACCAGTCCCCAACACACATAGCAGTCCCTAAAAACACGCCCCACCCACCACGAATTCCCCACCCTGAACCACTCAAACATCCATACAACAGACCAAGCAAAACTATCCAACAGCTCACTGATGGTGACCCTTTAATTCATTATTAAATGCAATTATAGCTCTGGGATAAAAACTGTTCAGAAAGCGTGTGGTCCGAGTTTTAATTGTTCTGTATCTTCTGCCAGAAGGCAACAGTCCAAAGAGATTGTAAGCAGGATGAGAAGAATCTCTGAGAATACTGTGCAACTTCCTCGAACAGCGAGATGCGAAGATATTGTCCAGGGCTGGTAGCTGGAGCCCAATGATATTCTGGACAGTTGTAATGATTCTCTGTAGAGTTTTTTTTTTTTGTCTGCTGCAGAGCTGCTCCCATGCCATGCTAGAATACCAAATGTCAGGTCACTCTCAATGGTGCTGCGATAGTAGGACAACAGTAGATGCTGAGATAGATTCTGAGATAGCTTTTGGTCACCAACTACAAAAAAGACATTGAGACTCTAGAGAAAGTGCAGAGGAGAGCAACCAGGATGATTAGGGGACTGGAAAATATAACATACGAAGAGCGACTGCAGGAACTGGGCATGGCCAGTCTGGCGAAGAGAAGGACCAGGGGAGACATGATAGCAGTGTTCCAATACTTGAGGGGCTACCACAGAGAGGAGGGGGTCAGGCTGTTCTCTATGGCACCAGAAAGCCAAACAAGGAATAACGGATGGAAACTGACCAAGGAGAGATTCAACCTGGAAATGAGGAACTTTCTGACAGTGAGAGCGATCAACCAGTGGAACAGCTTGCCTACGGAGGTTGTGAGAGCTCCAACATGTGAGACTTTCAAAAGAAGATTGGACTGCCATTTGTCTGAAATGGTGTAGGGACTCCTGCTTGAGCGGGGGGTTGGACTAGATGACCTACAAGGTCCCTTCCAACTCTAGTAATCTGTAAGATCTGTAAGATCTGTAAAATTCTATGTGTGGTGTCCCAAAGCATGCTTTGAATAAAATGAAGGGGAAGCTGCATAGTACTGTAAATTCAGGGAATCAGGGAAGCATCAATCTGCATTTTTTGCAGCATCCATAACACGCTGTCCCCAAAGAGATGCTACTATCATTAGGAGAATACAGTCACAGATCAACTATTGAATTTCAAGAAACGGAAGTGCACTAAGACGCCACACGTGTTTCTCTTTTTCTTCTGTGCCACATGGCTGCATTGCTTCACACAGTTGCCTAGCACAGTTTGAGAAAGCAAGTAAAGGCTTTCAAGACAAGCTGTTATTTAGCAGATGACATCTGTGTAGATAAGGTTGGGAGCAGGTGGTAGAAATCTTCCCATCTTGATTGTAAGAATGGCAGTACCTTATAATCAACGTTCCCAGCAACTATTATTTTATGAACAGGCCGGTTTCTCATGGCAGCCATTTTGTGAGAGTGTTTACAACATGTGTTTAATTTCCAGATCAGCCCAAATGAACAGGGTACCCTACATAAGTGATGGCAGAAGTCCAGGAATATTCAACATGCTGTTTTTACTGTAAACTAACAGGATACGTCAATAGATACAGATGGTAGACCCAAACTCAAGAGTTTGTATCACATACAACAGAAGATTTAAAGAGAACAGTTTGCACAACTTGAAATTAATACAGACGGGCTTACAAAAGGATATTATTGGAACATAACTGTGACAATATCAATCTAGGATAGGGATGACAATCTGCAGATTATGGGTTGAGTGTAGTCTCCCAGCCCCAAGCGATCTCAAGAGATTGTAACACTGAAGTTCAATAACAGGTTGATTCTCATTTTTGCTATGTTTCCATTTTATTCATTTATTTATGCACATTTAGTCCAATTCCACTACAATTAACCCCCCCAAACATAACTCAGTTAATACCACTACATGGGATCATACAAGTTAAAACCACCCATAGAAGAATTTGAGAGAAATACACAAAATGGCAAAACAACAAAGGTTCAGCCCTAAGTTTGGGCAAACATTTACTTCTTAGATGATGCTAAAGACTTTAAATGTTGGCTCATTTGACATCTAAAAAAATAAGGACTTAAATACATATATTATCTGTAGCAGAGGGTAAATCCACCCTTCTGTATATTGGGGCCAATAAAGGGTTGGCTGTGGGTGATCTGATGACCTCATTGTGTCATATGCCTACAGTACTGCAGTGCCTGGAGGCCTAAAAATAATTACAAAATAAAAATAAAGTGTACCCCGCAACAGGGAAAAAATCTGCTTCAAACGTCAATATTAGTACTTCCATATGAGTCAAACTGGAGGATGTAGTTAAGCCTGCACCTAGTTATTAGCGAGGTCAGAGGTCCCCAAACTTGGCAACCTTAACACTTGTGGACTTCAACTCCCAGAATTCTCCAGCCAGCATAGCTGGCTGGAGAATTCTGGGAGTTGAAGTCCAGAAGTCTTAAAGTTGCCAAGTTTGGGGACCCCTGAGCTAGGTGGTCTTTCTTATATGCAGAGACTATTTGGCAACAAGGACAGATCTTCAGGGCAAGACTTATGCAATATTTTGCATAAACCTACAGGAATTTGGTTGTTCTGTCATTATCCAACATGGAAAAAGAACTGCAGACGTAGTAGGACATAGGGTACTGGAATAGAAATACACTCAAAGCAGGAGCCAGCATTGCAACTAGACACTCTTGATCTAATTCCAGTCCATATTTAGGCAGCCTGTGTTAATTGATTGAAAAGCTACAGAGAACTCAGGGATGCCTGCAGAAGGGTGAAATTCTAAAAAAGTCAAAAGAGCCACTGTGGCCACAGGATCAAAGCACACACACACTTTCATTTTTTTTTAAACAGATGACCCCCGAATGCAACCCCAAACATAGACTAAATTCAATAAATATTAATAATCTCTCTTGTTGCAGTAACAGCTAGTTTTGGCTTATATGAGTGGTGCAGCAGTTAGCATAAACAGAAATGTTCTCCGGATTCCATTAAGCAGAGGTGGGGAGTTCAGAAAGAGGAGTCAGGAAAGCAGACCGAACAACTTAGGCTGCAAAATATGGGGTTGCTTGCTCTTTGCTTAGCATTGCAATTTGGCACAAAGCTTGAACAAGCTTCTTTTTGTTGCTTCTTGGGATTTTGGGAAAGCCAAAGTATTTACAGTGAAAAGTTAACTATCCTAGTCATTTCCTTCAATCAAGTTGTTTCTTCTCCTTCTCCTTCTCCTCCACCTCCTCCTCCTCCTCCTTCTTCTTCTCTCCTCCTCCTTTTTCCCTCTCCTTCTCCTTCTCCTTCTCCTTCTCCTCCTCCTTCTAGAATAGATAGAATAGAATAGAATAGAATAGAATAGAATAGAATAGAATAGAATAGAATTCTTTATTGGCCAAGTGTGATTTGACATACAAGGAATTTGTCTTTGGTGCATATGCTCTCAATGTACATAAAATAAAAGATACATTTGTTAAGAATCATGAGGTACAACACTTAATGATTGTCATAGGGTACAAATAAGCAATCAGGAAACAATCAATATTGATATAAATCATAAGGATACAAGCAACAAGTTATAAGTGGGAGGAGATGGGTGATAGGAACAATGAGAAGACTAATAGTAATAGTAATGCAGCCTTAGTGAATAGTTAGATAGTGGTGAGGGAATTATTTGTTTAGCAGAGTGATGGCGTTCGGGAACCAACTGTTCTTGTGTCTAGTTGTCTTGGTGTGCAGTGCTCTATAGCAGTGATGGCGAACCTATGGCACGGGTGCCACAGGTGGCACACGGAGCCATATCTGCCGGCATGCGTGCTGTTACCCTAGCTCAGCTCCAGCGTGCATGTGCATACTGGCCAACTGATTTTTGGCTCACACGGAGGCTTTGGGAGAACATTTTAGGCTTCTGGAGGGCCTCCGGGGGGGCGTTTTTGCCCTCCCCAGGCTCCAGGGAAGTCTCTGGAGCCTGGGGAGGGGGAAAACAGGCCTACTGGGCCCTCCGGAAGTTGGGAAACGGGACGTTTCCGGCCTCCAGAGGACCTCTGCGGGGGCGGGGGAGGCCGTTTTTGCCCTCCCCTGGCATTGAATTATGGGTGTGGGCACTCGCATGTGCATGATAGCACGCGCGCACGCGCTTTCGGCACCCGAGGGAGAAAAGGTTCGCCATCACTGCTCTATAGCGTCGTTTTGAGGGTAGGAGTTGAAACAGTTTACATTATATTTTAAATTATAAAATATAATATAAACTCATAATAAAACTATTATGAGTTAAACATTACTATTATTTGTAACGTAATTTTTGCTAGAAACATCTCTGCCCCAACCCACAACTCACAGCCATTGTAACTGGTTCACATATACATATTTATGTTTTATATTGGTTCTATTTGCATACTCTTTACATTTCCTCCCTATTTTTGTTCTTGATTTGCAGTCATATATTTTTAGAAAATATATATTTAGATACTTTGAACTTATTGAATTTTTTTTCCTGTTGGATCTTCTATGCTGTGGCACTTCATACATGCTTTATGTTTAGCAGAGTGTGGGATTCTGGGATTTGTAGTTCATGAACATTTGGTGCAGAGGTGGGGATTCACTTACCTTCCCTACTGGTTCGCAAATGTGAGCACACTCTCTTTTATCATCACACTTTGGTTTTCCTTTCAAATCTCATATGAGATCTTGCAACATTATAATATTGTCAGTCAAAATAACTTAAGTACTCTTGATGTTTCCTCAAATTCCAAAGAAAAAACAATTACTGCCAACCTGCCTTCCATTGAGGATCTGTATACTGTACGAGTCAAAAAGAGGGCCGTGAAAATATTTGCTGACCCCTCGCATCCTGGACATAAATTGTTTCAACTCCTACCCTCAAAATGGCGCTATAGAGCACTGCACACCAAGACAACTAGACACAAGAACAGTTTTTTCCCGAACACCATCACTCTGCTAAACCAATAATCCCCTCACCACTTTCTAACTATTCACTAAGGCTGCATTACAATTACTATTAGTTTTTCTCATCGTTCCTATCACCCATCTCCTCCCACTTATGACTGTATGACTGTAACTTGTTGCTTGTATCCTTAAGATTTATATTAATATTGATTGTTTCCTGATTGCTTATTTGAACCCTATGACTATCATTAAGTATTGTACCTTATGATTCTTGACAAATGTATCTTTTCTTTTATGTACACTGAGAGCGTATGCACCAAAGACAAATTCCTTGTGTGTCCAATCACACTTGGCCAATAAAGAATTCTATTCAGTTCTATTCTATTCTATTCTATGTAAGGAATTATTTGTAAGATTTGGTTCCCCCCCAAAAAACACAGAGTACTTTGCCCACCCCCCCAGAAACCAAGAATGGATATGGACTCTATGTACTTTCACTTAATTTTTCCAACCACGATTACTATGGAAGGAGGAAGAAACAAATCAAACCAACTAGATCCTACACCTGTTAGATAAATCAAGCAAGCAGGTGAAGCCGCAGGTGCCTTGCTGTCTTGCAAAATTATTAAGCATCGCGCCCTTTTTGCCGCCTTGCCTGGCTGTTGGTTAGGTGTGCAAACAATTCTTTGGGACTCTGAACAGGTGCTGTTTGCCCTTTCTTTTGAGGGCTTGTTCCTTAGCAAATCCGTTAACAAAGCCTCCAGAGTTAGTTGCTATTTATTTATTGTTACCTTGGCTTGCTTTGTTAATGCTGACCACATTTCAGATCGCTCTCATTGCATAATCAAGAGTCAAATGGAGTGTGCCAACTACCGTATTTTTTGGACTATAAGACGCACCGGTTATAAGACGCATCAAGATTTCCCAGAGGTAAGTAAGAAAAAAAGTTTTTGTCCTCCCTGGCCCCCAGAAGCACTCTGCAGGCCTCCCAAACCCTCTGCGCACCCTGTTTTTTGCAAAAACGGACCCATTTTTTGCAAAAATGGGATGTGGGGGCGGGGCTTCGGGAGGCCAAAAATTGCTGTATTTGGTATAAGAAGCACCAACATTTCCACCCTCTTTTAGGGGGGGAAAAGCTGCGTCTTATACTCTGAAAAATATGGTACTCATTTTTTTTCTCTGTAGAATTTATTCCCATCTTTTGATCTTAAAGTCTTTACTATGCTTGTTGGTTTAGCTTTAGTTTTACTGCTTCTCTAATTTAATTTAATTTCCTAAATTTCCTTGGCTGAATTCCAACCAAAGCAGAAGAATTTTGATTGCCTTATCCCCAAGAAAAGGGATTTTATGGAATAGCTTTTTGGGTGATCGAATTTAGTGGTTTAATTTTTAATGCAAACGGTCAGAAAGATTGAGGATTGAGTATTTTGGAAGGCTGGTTACCACTATTCAGAATATGTCATTAAGACTTTACTATTCATTCCAAGGATCAAACAATTAAGCAGGCAGACATTTTGATTTTTGGTTTTTCTTTCCTTGATGGATCATTAGAGTGAATTTGTGTCATTTTCTTAAGATGGCATAAAAGTATTTAAGTGTAATATAGGTAGTCCTCTAGTTACAACTGTAATGGAAGCGCATAATGTTCTTAATGGTCACATGACCAAACTGATTTTACAGAATATGTGTTTGAGTATGTCTAATTTAATGAAAATAAGGACTAGGGGTGACATGATAGCAGTGTTCCAAAAACTCAGGGGCTGCCACAAAGAAGAGGAAGTCAAGCTATTCTCCAAAGCACCTGAGGGTAAGACAAGAAACAATGGGTGGAAACTAATCAAGGAGAGAAGCAACCTAGAACCAAGGAGAAATTTCCAGACAATTACAGCAATTAATTGGTGGAACGACTTGCCTTCAGAAGTTGTGGATGCATCATTACTGGAGGTTTTCAATAAGAGATTGGACAGCTATTTGTCTAGAATGTATAGGGTCTCTTGTCTGATCAGGGGGTTGGATTAGAAGACCTCCATAGTTCTTTCCAACTCTGTTATTCTGTTAATTTTTTGCATGTTCCCTTTCTTTGACCATATCTGAAGAAGCCCCTTCTGTGATTTTTGCATCCTATGCTAACTTCAACTCATTTTGAATTTTTTTTCTGAGCTCATATAATTCATACTAATAAGTTTCAAAATGTTTGGAGTGAGCCGTAGATCAGGGGTTCCCAACCCCAGGTCCATGGACCAATACCGGGCCACAGCATGGTAGAAACTGTGCAGACAAGCGAAACCCCATTCACGGGATGCAGGCAGAACATGAAAACATGCCCCCTCCGGTCTATGGAAAAACCGCTCTCGACAGAATGGGTCCCTGGTGCCCAAAAGATTGGCGGCCCCTGCTATAGATCGTTTAGGAGACTTAGTTTTTCTGAACTTTTAAGCATGTTTTAGAGCAGGCGTGTCCTTCCTAAATTCCCTATGGCTGGCTGGGAATTCTGGAAATTGAAATCCACAGGACTTAAAGTTGCCAAGGTTGGAGAGAGCCCTGGAGGTGTGTTGCCTACCTCTGAATAATGGGATACAATGGCCCAGCGGAGGGTTCTGGTTATTTTTGCTACCGGTGTGCATCGCGAGCATGCGCGGAAGTGAACTCGCGTTCCATCGGGCGATTTCACTTCCGCGCATGCTTAGGACGACATTACAAGCCGAAACACAGCTGTAGAGCTTCTCAGCTGTGCTTCGGAGGAAGAATAAAGGTCGGTATTGAAACAAGGATGGGTGGGAGGGCTTTTTTCTGACGGCTCAAGATGCGGAGAAGCCGGAAAAAAGCGCCTAAAAATGACATCATCGCCGGGCTCCTACCAGTGCGGCGTCCCGCACAGCACCGGTAGGAACCCACCACTGCAAAGGGCCTTGATATTTAGGAAACCTGTTAAGAAGGGATTCTTAATTCCTCCCACAGAAGGAATTCAAGGTCCAGACAAGATCCTGGGACTGCACATCCCCCCCCCCCGCCATAGCAGAAAGATGGGAATCAGCCGATCACCAAACCAGCGGTGGATTGCTCCCGGTTCGGCCCGGTTCTTAGAACCGGTAGCGCTGGCGGCAGGAGCCACTGCCCACCCGCCCGGAATGCTTCTGCGCATGCACGAACCGGTAGTAAATGGTTTTAGAATCCACTACTGCACCAAACCCCAAAGTAGTAGCAAGATTGTAAAGTTTTGCTTTCACCTTCCTTGTAATATGGCATACAGACACGGAAAACCTTGTCTATAGGTTGGAGTGTGGGAATGATATAAGTGGGAATGATATAAGTGGGAATGATATAAGGCTGTGGGAATGATATAAGTTAAAGCATAGCTAGTACTCCCAGCAATGGATATGGATAAAGTATTTGTGAAGATGAAGATTATATCTGAGCACACAGAGAGTATTTTTTTAAAGCATAATCAGTTGCACAAACACTAGGACTTTAAAGGTGAAGGGTGTGTTCTTCAGATCGGTTGCACCTGCCACTTCAGAACATTAAACTAGGATAAACTGTCTTGGCCTGCAGCCTGTGAATTGCACTGAATCCTCTGGACATGCAATGATGGGCAGGAAGCCAATGCAAAACCACCTTGGCACAAAAAAACAGCTGAGAGGTCAACCATGCGTATGGTTGAGAAAGAGGAAAGTTAAGGAAATTCCATTTAGAGAAAGCACTGTTTGGAGAGGTGGGGGGTATCCAAAAGGGAAGAACCCCAGGACTGCCTGGGCAGGGTGTGGTGGAACTGGGAAAATCCTTGCCTGAAAGGAAATTGGAAAAGGCGCTTAAACCACAGAAACTTTACCTTTGCTTTGTTTCTTTGCCACTCCTTCAAACGCCACTAATGCAGCTGTTTGTCTAGCAAATAGACCTTTCTCTTCCTCTCTGGCGACAAAAGCCAAGGTCATTGTGGTTATAATTTGGGCTTTGGGTTTCCCCAACTACCAAAAAAATTGTTTGTTTTCTTTCTTTCTTTCTTTCTTTCTTTCTTTCTTTCTTTCTTTCTTTCTTTCTTTCTTTCCTTCCTTCCTTTCCTTCCTTCCTTCCTTTCTTTTTCTTTCTCTCTCTCTCTTTCATATCTCCTTCCTTCCTTCCTTCTTTCCTTTCTTTTCCTTTCTTTCTTTCTTTCTTTCTTTCTTTCTTTCTTTCTTTCTTTCTTTCTTTCTTTCTTTCTCTTTCCTTCCTTCCTTCCTTTCTCTCTCTCTCTCTCTCTTTCTTTCATATCTCCTTCCTTCCTTCTTTCCTTTTTCTTCCTTCCTTCCTTCTTTCCTTTCTTTTTCTTTCTTTCTTCTTCCTTCCTTCCTTCCTTCTTTCCTTTCTTTTTCTTTCTTTCTTCTTCCTTCCTTCCTTCCTTCCTTCCTTCCTTCCTTCCTTCCTTCCCTCCCTCCCTCCCTCCCTCCCTCCCTCTCTCTCTCTCTCTCTGTGTGTGTGTGTGTGTGTGTGTGTGTGTGTGTGTGTGTGTGTGTGTGTGTGTTTGTGTGTGCGTGTGTTCTGGCTCCTGCTACTAAGGTGACAGCACATAGGGCTCCTTTGGCAAAGGTTGGTGGATTCAGTATTGGTCTGGGCTATGCTTTCCCCAGCAATTTGAGCTGTATCTTCAGTGCATGCATTGCAATAAGATACCATGTCCATTGGGAGAGAGTTGTGCCATGTGTACAACAGTTCGGTTGCTACAGATTCCGCCGAGAGCCTGTGCTCAGTCACCGGGTGACTGTCTCCCCAGCAAAGGGAATCCCCTGACTTTTGCCTATATATGGTCTGCAAGCAACTAACTCTATGACTACCATGGAGTGTTTGCGATCCTTCATTCAGCATTGTTTAAAGAGGGTGTTTGGCATTGGGCATTGTGTGAGAGTCTTGTTAAAAACCTGGCACCAGGCATTGTTTGACAGAGTTCGACATACCAAAGTCTTTACAAGAAGCACAGGGGTGGGATGATGGAGCGAAGCAGAAAAGGGATGGTGGTGTGTGCGTTGTATGTCTGTTGCTTGCGTCGTCCCATTTGCTCCGGGGAGACTATGCAACATTTAAAAGGATAGGCGTCTTATTATGTAATCAGACGATACTGTACCGAGCTGCAGCTTCAAATAACAGAGCAATTAAGCCAAAATGGACATGACAATTTCCTCCCTGTTAACCCCTGTCTTCATTTCCTGCTCCTTTTCCAATTGCTTTTGTGGTGAGCATTTTTCCACTATAAAGCCTTAAGGGGAAACTTGCTTTTTAGAGAACGTTGTATGCTCTTAGCAGAAAATGCATGAAAACCACCACCACATTAACAATAGTAGCAACAATAATCCCAGGATTGTATGTTTTGAGAATTCCAGGGATTCTTCAGTCCAACTAAAATGGGAATGCCAGATGAGGGACTTCAGGAGGTGTTGGGCAGCAAGTCGATTACTGGATGATGTGTGTTCTCCTAAAATTTCTGGTCAATATTTCCAAGGAAAGGGCCCCATGATAAACATGCACTTTTTATTTTAGTTGTCTGCACCCAAGTTTAACCTGGTTATGAAGTGAGCCATTTTTCTTCATTTGCAGAATACATTGAATCATAATCTAACCACGTCAACTGAATCATCATAACAGAATAACCAAGCTTAGCATCTTGGGCAAATGCAGACACTGCAGCAGACAGATTAAATGTATTGTGTGAACACAGCCACTGAATCACACTGGTGTTTTTTTTTTTTAACTTGGCATATATCTGCTTCTGGGGAAAACAATCACGGTATCTACTATTGTTCCTTACTTGTTTGCTTATGTTCATTCAAACTAGTAGAAAACAATGGTAGATAGAGCCAACTAATTATGATTCTGCATCCATCACAAATAATATTTCACATTTTAGAATACCTCCATATGACTTGCTTTTAAATAAAGAATACAGAACAGAATACAGAATAATAGAGTTGGAAGGGACCTTGGCGGTCTTACACAGGAAAGATTGGGTGGCAGAAGATCACTGAGCCTGATGGGACAGTGCTTCAATTTCCCAGGTCAACCAGTCTCCAGATTTTCCAAGATCCTGCTCAGGACTGCAGTTGGCCCCTGCCTCTCTCCTAAACATCTCAGCATTATGCCCCCTCTTTTCTTCAGAATCCTTATGTCTCCCCACCTGAAGATCCATTTAATCTTCCCACTAGTTTGCACATGTGCAAATGTACATACCAGATCTCCAACCCTCATCTTTGCCAACATCTGCTGATCTTCCCATCAGTTCACCCATCCTTTATCTTCCTGCCACCACCCTGCTCAACTTCCTAGGTCACTTCCTCTCTCCCATTAACCAGCCCACCCGTACCTATCTTCCCAGTTTTTCTTAATGCTAATATTTTTCTAAAATTTTAGTATTTTACATTCTTCACAGCCCCTTGAGGGATGTTTGCTCACGATTTTGGGAACCCTTGCTCTGGGAACTGCCAAAGAAAGGTCAGTCTCTGCCTACTCCCCATTCTCCTAGTTCCAACATGTATTTGACTAAAAAGTTGAGAAACCTTTTTTTACAATGTCATCTGCATCTTCTTAGGAATGCAGAAATCTGCTTTAAGGAGCTGAGGTGGCGCAGTGGTTAAAAATGCAGCACTGCAGTTCAGCAGTTCAGCTGTTCAAATCTCACCAGGCTCAAGGTTGACTCAGCCTTCCATCCTTCTGAGGTCGGTAAAATGAGGACCCAGATTGTTGGGGGCAATATGCTGAACTCTGTAAACCGCTTAGAGAGGGCTGTAAAGCACTATGAAGTGGTATATAAGTCTAAGTGTTATTGCTATTGCTATTATGGTGGTTTGGACAGATGAAAATCTAGTTGAATCTTATCTAGCAGGAGTTCCTAAGCTTCAGATAAGGCATCTTTGAAAGCTGTACACGGTAATAATAATAATAATAATAATAATAATAATAATAATAATAATAATAATAATAATAATAATAATAATAATAATAACAACAACAACAACAACAACAACAACAACAACAACAACAACAACAACAACAACAACAACAGAGTTGGAAAGGACCTTGGAGGTCTTCTAGTCCAACTCCCTGCTTAGGCCGGAAACCCTACACTACTTCAGACAAATGGTTATCCAACATCTTCTTTAAAACTTCCAGTGTTGGAGCATTCACAACTTCTGGAGGCAGGCTGTTCCACTGATTAATTGTTCTAACTGTCAGGAAATTTATCCTTAGTTCTAAGTTACTTCTCTCCTTGTTTTCCACCCATTGCTTCTTGTTCTACCATCAGGTGCTTTGGAGAATAGTTCGACTCCCTCTTCTTTGTGGCAACCCCTGAGATATTGGAACATTGCTATCATGTCACCCCTGGTCCTTCTTTTCATTAAACTAGACATACCCAGTTTCTGCAACCGTTCTTCATATGTTTTAGCCTCCAGTCCCCTAATCATCTTTGTTGCTCTTCTCTGCACTCTTTCTATATCGCGGCGACCAAAACTGAATGCAGTATTCCAAGTGTGGCCTTACCAAGGCATTATAAAGTGGTATTATTACTTCACGTGATCTTGATTCTATCCCTCTGTTAATGCAACCTAGAACTGTGTTGGCTTTTTTGGTAGCTGCTGCACACTGCTGGCTCATATTTAAATGGTTGTCCACTAGGACTCCAAGATCCCTCTCACAGTTACTACTGTTGAGCAAGGTACCACATATACTGTACCTGTGCATTTTGTTTTTCTTGCCTAAATGTAGAACCTTACTTTTTTCACCATTGAATTTCATTTTGTTTGATAGCGCCCAATGTTCAAGTCTGTCAAGATCCTGTCAAGAACATGATGTCTATGATCTCTTGGGATAAGACGTGATACTAATGCAATTTTGCTCTGTCTTCAGAAAATGATTCTTGATCTTTCTAAATCCCATGGACCATCTCGGTCTTCGGGTTATAGAAAATGCAATTAGATTAATAGGGCCCAGGCTAGAGAACTTCAGAGCAAAATCTCAGGAGTAATAGATCATTTCACACTATGTAGCACTCGGTTGTAAATCTTTCTCCTGCAGAATTCTGCAGCGCACTGCCCACTTTGAATCTACATTGCTGATGAACTCCAGCAGTCAGTGCTGTTCTTTGTGGCACACTAGAAAGAATATATTATTTGGGCAAAGAACCTCCATGGCACTCAGATTTACTGTCCGTTTCTTCTCTTTCAGGCAACTCAGCATAATGGACAAATGGGCAACGTCTTCTCCTGAGAGAGGCAACTATAAAGTGTTCAACATTTCAGTCTAATGTATTTCAAACCAGAGACCTAATTTCCTGTGAAGGGGTAGCCACTAGGTCAAATCAAACAAGTTCAATCTGTCACTCAATCACTCTCCTCAAGATCCTAAGTAGTGACGGCAGAGGATATTTTTTGAATGCAACCGTACCTAATTCTGCCTTTTCAAACCAATGCAAACTGAAACTTTCTTATCCATTAACATTTCTAGTTCTCTGGATCTTGCAATGCAACTTGCTAATGGCTTTTAAAAACAACAACAACAACATTAGCAAAAATGGACTGCAGCTCGAATCCTTCACGTGCAGAAATGGAAAGTTATGTTAATCCACACAATGGAAGAATGGATGGAAAAAGTGATGGAAGTCAATAGCAGGAGCTATCTCCATTCTCCTCCCTTCAGCAGTCCGAGAAGCCACGAATGAGCGGTGATGATCCTAGGCATTTTCGCACGTTTGAGGCTTCTCGAGCTGCTGAGGGGAGGGGGAATGGGTGGCAGGACCTATATCAGTTCCCCTCCCTTCAGCAGTCCGAGAAGCCACGCCCACCCAGTCACATGGCTGGCAAGCCACTCCCACAAAATAAGCCACACCCACAGAGTGGTAGTAAAAAAATTAGGAACCCGCTCCTGTTTGTGTCCTATTAAATAAATGATTGTGACTAGCTATGCTCACTATGGTTTTTCTTTTGAGATGGACAACTGTTTTGTGAGAGTAGGAAGCAGATGTTCTCTAAATACCAAAAGGTTTCAGAGTCTTTGGCTCATGCAATGATGTTTTTACTTTCAAGAGATTTTTGAAACTCTTGTTAAGACACCTTTGCTCTTAGTCCCAACTATTTGACCACTAATGTAGTCAGCAGATCTTCAACAGGAGTGGTCTTACTCTGAGATCTCAAGAATTAAAGCTGGAACCTTTAGCATGTAACCATTGGCCTACTACACATCTGTAGAAAATTTTGATAGTATTGAAGGATTAGATGGTTTCTCCGTATATGCACTGAGGAATGGTCATTATACTTTATTCTTTAAAAAAAGAACCTGAATTTCAAAACTGCCTGGGGGGAAAAACACATCTATTTAGATATTTGATAGCAACTAAAGTGGTTGTTTATTTATTTATTAATAGTTCTTATATGCCGCCCAACTCCCGAGGGACTCAGGGCGGCGTACAACATATTACAAGAACAATTTAAAAAATGGTAATAATGGATTAAAATACTTACAAAAATTAAAACAAACCAACATTCATACATGGGGGGTTGATCTATTTTCACCCTGCCTGCAGGAAGAGCCATGTTTTAACAGCTTTACGGAAGGCCAGTAGGGTGGGGATAGTCCAGATCTCTGGGGAAAGTTGGTTCCAGAGAGATGGAGCTCCCATAGAGAAGGCTCTTCCCTGCGGTCCCGCCAACCGGCATTGCTTGGTTGATGGGACCTGGAGGAGACCAACTCTGTGGGACCTAACTGGTCGTAGGGAGGTATGCGGTAGGATGCGGTCCCGAAGGTAACCTGGCCCTGAGCCATGTAGGGCTTTAAAGGTTAAAACCAACACCTAAAGTAACTAAAGTGTAAAGGGACGTGGTGGCTCAGGGGCTAAGATGCTGAGCTTGTTGATCAGAAGGTCGGCAGTTCAGCAGTTCGAATCCCTAGCGCCGCGTAATGGAGTGAGCTCCCGTTACTTGTCCCAGCTTCTGCCAACCTAGCAGTTCGAAAGCAGGTAAAAAATGCAAGTAGAAAAATAGGGACCACCTTTGGTGGGAAGGTAACAGCATTCCGTGTGCCTTTGGTTTTTAGTCATGTCGGCCACATGATCACCGAGACGTCTTTGGGACAGCGCTGGCTGTTTGGCTTTGAAACGGAGATGAGCACTGCCCCCTAGAGTCAGGAACGACTGGCACATATGTGCGAGGGGAACCTTTACCTTTACCTTAAAAGTGGTTGTTTGAATATAGACTACATTTCTTTGAAAGCAAGATCTCATACATTAATTTACTAGCTAGAAATTCAAAAGTTTTCTAATATCTACAGCTCAAAGGCATTAAAATATAATACTCAAAAACCACTCTCAAATTTTAAGCTATGGTCAGATTCAAAAACCATGTATTGGATGTAACCCAGAACTCAGTTCCAGAAACTAATCCCAGGATACGGTGCATATTAATTATAAAGCAGCTTGGTGCTAAAAATAGATACCAGTACTTGCTGAAGAAAGGACTTTGATTTGCTAATTACTACTGCTTGGGAAACATACAGGGTAATTTATTATTATACATATGGCAGAAAAATCCTCAGCACCTGTTATTTTATCAATGCAAGACCAGGAGAATTTCTAACATATTGCAGAGTTCTATGAAGCTATTGAAGTTGACTTAGTAGCAAACTGAAGATGTTACTTCGTGCATCAAATACTACAAAAGATGCTCTTGGCTCCAACCTCAGTGGTACAAGACATATCAACTAAATCAGGAATGCCATCCAAATTAGGAAAGCAAGAAGGTGGATGTTTGCAAATGGCACTGGAATTTGATGAGACAAGAAAGGACCTGAAGAAATAAATGGTGCCTAAGGTTGAGAAATTATATTCCAACCCAGGGGTGGGTTCTAACTTACCTCACCACCGGTTCGCTTCCTCCCGCGCCGTGTGGCATGCGCAGTGCCGAAAATTCTCAACCCCCCCCAAGCCAAACCAAGATGGCGGTGCATGCGCAGTGCCAGAAACTCGGCTTCTGCGCATGCGCAGAAGAAAAAAAATCAGAAAAAAATTCCCCCCAAAAAAAATTCCCCAAAAAAGTTGGCAGCGTCCACGGACCGGCACCGACAGACCCGGTTCCGTGACATCATCGTGACGTCACCAGCGGTTTGCTACCGGTTCAGGCGAATCGGTCCGAACCGGGAAGAACCCACCTCTGTTCCAACCTTCATACATAGGTATTCTACAGATATGCTGGACTTCAACTTCAGAGTATGAGGCTAGTTGAGAGGTTGTTCAGCTGCTGTGGCCTAAAGTTGGAGGTCTCAGGGTTAAAATTCAACATCTCTGACTGGCTGTTGGTTGTAGCTATAAACAATATACTTCATTGCCAGGCTGAAGACAAGTTGATTCAGATTTTAATCAAATCTGGCTATATGGAGATGGGGAAGGAGAGCCAGTTTGGTCTAGTGGTTAAGACTCCAGGCTAAAAACCAGGAGACTGTGAGTTCTAGTCCAGCCTTAGGCATGAAAAATCGGCTGGTGCCCTTGGGCCAGTCACTCTCTCTCAGCCCAACTCACCTTGCAGGGTTGTTGTTGAGGGAAAATAAGGAGGAATGAGCATTAGATAATAATGTTTCCCGCCTTGAGTTATTTATATAAAAATAATAAAGGTGGAATAAAAAAATATTTAACAGATCTAAAAATCTCCACTGGAATGATACTGTTTTGTAGCTGTCTGAATTCTCCGTAGAATCTTAAGAGGTTTGGTAAGAATTGCTACAGACATTTTATTTTCCTACTACTAACAACTAGATAGAATCATGGAAAGATCTAAATTTTTCCCCCTTGGAACAATGTGCTGTGTACAGCGTTGATCTCAAATGTAATCTGCCTTTTACTCTGCCTTTCTATGGCTTTGAGCCTCTTTTTCTGCTCAGCCAAGTTTCAAACACATTGGATTAATTTGAGCCTGACTCCTGATGACTTCATACACATTGTCCCTATTGTTTTATTGTCAGTTACATCAATATGTGTGCCAGTGTTTTTTCCCAGGGAGGTTTTTTTCTCCCAAATTTCCAGTCTCCTATATTCCCTGGAGCACTTCCATCCAAATACCCATTGAGTCCAACTACTAAACAGATCTAACCCAGTTAAGCATTTGACAAGCAAGCTCAGCCTAGGTCATCTACTGATACTGTATATGAATTATATGCTATACTGCAAGTTATTTACTCTCAATATCTGGAATATGCTCGTAATTGACTTGCCTTACAGCAGGGGTGTCAAACTCAATTTCATCAGGATTGTGTTTGTCCTTGGGGGTGTGTGGCCGGGGTGTGTGTGTGTGGCCAGCTCGACATCACTCATGTTGGAGGCGCCTGTGGTGGCCCGAGTGCTCTGCCAAACGAAAATGGGCTCCTGAGCTGTTTTCAGCTGCCATGGCCTCCTGAAACCCTCTGTCAGCGAAAACGGAGCTCGGGAGGGTTGCCTTCCCGTTTTCACTGGCAGCGGGTTGCAGGAGGCCGTGGCAGCCAAAAACGGAGCTTGGGAGCCCGTTTTCGTTGGCAGAAGCACCGCGGGCCAATCCTTTGCTGTTTCCAGGGCGGCCCCGTGCGCCAGATCTATGTACCCTGCAGGCAGGATCCGGCCCCCGGGCCTTGAGTTTAACACCCCTGCCTTACAGAGTTGTAGCAAAGATTACTGTTAATATTTATGAAGAATTAGGACAGCGGCTTACCCAGTGCTTTTAAGAAAGGACAAATGATGCTATTAATGCACATAACATTCACATCTGTTAATTTCTATTAGGCATGTTTAGAAATAAATTGTTATAATTATAACAGAAAGACATCGTAATGGGCAAGTTGGTAATTATTTGCTCCCTCTGCTGTTGATGGGCACTTTCAGACTTTTTGGATGTTGGCTGTTTACCCAAGCTTTGCAATATGGTGGATGGGGCTCCCCCGTTTGTGATGTTTTTGTCTGCTTTGTTGTCGGGCTGCCATCCTGTAATTATTTTGTAGCTATATTTTGTACTAGTTCTGTGTTTTTATTTTTAATTTTTTTTGGGAGAGGGATATTTTTATGGTATGGTTTTGAGCCTCCCAGATTTCTTTGGGGTTGAACAGCATCCAGATTGAATCAAATAAAAAAAGTTTCTTATCTTTAAACATCTATGGAGATTCTCAGTCATCCAGGTCATGGTTGTCCCAAAGGGGCTTTTTTTCAAGAGGCAGCTGGACTCTTCTTGTTTTTCTTTGAAGAAGTTTTGCTTCTCATCCAAGAATCTCATCGAAGAATCTCATCCCATTCAGAGCTGAAGAAGCTCCTTGGATGAGAAGCAAAATGTCTTCAAAGAAAAAACAGAAAATCCAGTTGCCTCTTGAAAAAAAAGCACCTTTGGGACATCTTATCTTTAAAATGAAATGCATTAATTGGCAGGCCTTTAAAGAGAAGACCGTCATCTGTGAAGGGGAATAAATCACCCTCGTGGGTGGACATGAAGAGCTACAGTATCTAAACTGGGGATGAAGAAGCTGAATTGCTCCATCCTTCCCTTTTTTTGTTAACTGACATGCCACCGCTGCTGAATGGCAAATCACAAACAATTGTGGAAAATTTCCCACCTCTGGTGAAAGTCCTAAAATAAATCCTAAAATAAATTTAATGACCCCCCCCCCTAATATATATATTTCCTTCCATACACCAGGATGACTCGACAGAATAAACATATATAACCCTTTCCTGGTGAAGAGCTGATAGGGAAGAGAACCTTGTGGCCTAGAGTTAAACTTCTGCCTTACAAGCAGACTGCCCAGGTTCAATTCCCACTACGGGTATGGCTATCTGACGAGAGCAAAATAGCTCAAAATAGATCTATAATAGTCTCATCTATATATATATGAATGAAAGAGGTCCATGATGGCAGTCCCTGCAGTGTTATCATTGCCTCACTGTCATGCCAAAAAAAGGTTCAAGAAAAAAAATGTACTCCTGGCTAGCAAAAGATTAGGGGTCCTTGGTACTCTCTGAGCTTGGTTGTTTTCTTGCAGATGTTTCATTACCCAAACTAGGTAACATCATCAGTGCTAGGCTAGCACTGATGATGTTACTTAGTTTGGGTAATGAAACGTCTGCAAGGAAATAACCAGGCTCAGGGAGCACCAAGGAATCCTCACTTCAATATTGAGTTATAAATATTCTCTCTTATTGGCAGCAAAAGATTGTCTGCTCCTACATTAAAGGGATAAAAGCTGAGATAAGTCTGAGATGGGTTTGTATTTGAAGGGACCATGGAAAAGAAATGGTGGAGGGATCCTCAACTCAACAACATTCCTCAACCTGGCACCTTTCAGCACATGAAACTCCCAACTATTTGGATTTTTGATCAACACAAGTGAAGGGGTTTTGTTCAGGGATGAACACAGAGGTGGGATTCAGCAGGTTCTGACCAGTTCTGGAGAACCGGTAGCGGAAATTTTGAGTAGTTCGGAGAACCAGTAAATACCACCTCTGGCTGGCCCCGCCCCCATCTATTCTCTGCCTCCCAAGTCCCAGCTGATTGGGAGGAAATGGGGATTTTGCAGTATCCTTCCCCTGGAGTGGGGAGGGAATGGAGATTTTACAGTATCCTTCCCCTGCCACGTCCACCAAGCTACACCCACAGAACCGGTAGTAAAAAAATTTGAATCCCACCATTGAATGAACAGAAGAAATCATATGGATTTGGAGGGAAAGCATTATCATTATTTTTTGTTTAAACATGATGGTATAAGTTAGGAGATGAAATTATAAGAAACACCTAGAAAAGCCTCCATTCTGGCAGGGATATAATAGCATTAGCACTTAGACTTATATACCACTTTATAGTGCTTTACAGCCCCTCTCTAAGTGGTTTAGAGTTAGCCCATTGGTCCCAACAATCTGGGTCCTCATTTTACCGACCTCAGAAGGATGGAAGGCTGAATCAACCTTGAGCCAGTCAGGATCGAACTCCTGGCAGTGGGCAGAGTCAGCCTGCAATACTCCATTTAACCACAGTTCCACCACGTCTCTTTTCTACCCTTGTCTACAATCTACCCTTATCATCTTTCCATCCATTTTTATGATTAGCACATAGCTGACTTTCACTAGGGGGATTAATATCTACACACTGTTTCAGCCCTGGAGTTTTCCCTTATGATCCTCAAGCTGTCATCATTCGTAACAGCAGGTTTATGGACTCTACAGAACTAGCGACACCAGCTGCATGGTAAGCCCTCTTCTCTTTCATGTCTTTTCATATTCTTTTTTGTAACAAATGCATTAGAAAGGCAATCTTCCTAGCGTGGCCATGAGAAGATTCCCGCCATGCAGTGATGATTCACGCTTCTCCAGCGCAATTATCCTTCTAATGAATATTGCATCTGACACATTCTTGGGCCGAGCTAAAATTTCCCAGATGCAAAGCAAAAGTAGTCATGAAGAAAAAAAAGGAAACAAAGATTAGACCAAGGCTGGAGACGTTTTGTGCCTGAAGTCTGCACTTTTGAAAAAATACATAGCGATTCCTCCACTTTCCGGATGCCAAAGCGCAATTTTCCAAATTTTCCTCCCAATATTTGGAAAATTTTATTGCTGATTCTCTCCACAGTTTCTGGTAAATTTCAACAGCAGCAGAGGAGCAGCAAACAGTGATTTTGGTGGAAAAGGAAAAAGGAGGTTGGGATAAGCAGCATATAAGTGGTAATTTGCCAGTCGACCAAGTTTTACTGGGTGTGGACCAGAGGTGGGTTCCTGCCGGAGCTGCCCGATATGCAGCTCCAGTAGGGAGCGGCGGATTTCGCAACCGCTCCGGAGCCCTCTCTGCCGGTCCACCCGGCGCGTCACCATTTCCCCCCCATCATTTTCGGTGATTTTTGGGCGATTTTGCTTCTGCACATGCGCGGAAGCAAAATCGCACCGAAATCTTGTGCGCGCGCGTGTCCCCGCATGAGATTTCAGTGCAATATTGCTTCCATGCATGCGCAGAAGCAAAATCACACGCCCCCGAAGCGTGCAGATGCGTTTTCATGGCTCCAGCAGCGAGGTAAGTGAGCAACCTGCCCCTGGTGTGGACATTCCTGGTCCAAATACCTCCACTCAATCCTTGTCCATTCATGCTCTCAGAATTCTTCCACCTTCCTACATTAACCTCAGCACTAAAAAGTCTGGCATTTTATAGAAACATCTAAAAGGTATTGCACCTCTTTTATGTCTTTTAAAAAAACAGATTAACAGAAGGGACCTTATAGGTCAGTGATGGCGAACCTATGGCACGGGTGCCACAGGTGGCATGCGGAGCCATATCTGCCGGCACGCGAGCCGTTGCCCTAGCTCAGCTCCAATGCGCATGTGCGTGCCCGCCAGCTGATTTTTGGCTCACACGGAGGCTCTGGGAGGACGATTTCAGCCTCCGGAGGGCCTCCAGGGTGGCAGGGGGAGCGTTTTTGCCCTCCCCAAGCTCCAAGAAAGCCTCTGGAGCCTGGGGAGGGCGAAAAATGGGCCCACCGGGCCCACTGGAAGTCGGGAAATGGGGGAGTGGGGGGGTCATGCACGCATGTGCAGGAGGGTGGGTCAAGTGAGGGGCTTTGAATTATGGGTGTGGGCACACACGCGCGTGCAATAGCGCGCACGTGCACTATTTTGGCACCCGGGGAAAAAAAAGGTTCGCCATCACTGTTATAGGTCATCTAGTCCAACCCCCTGCCCAAGCAGGAGACCCTACACCATTTCTGAAAATGGCAGTCCAATCTCTTCTTGAAAGCCTCCAGTGGTGAAACTCCTACAACTTCCGAAGGCAAGCTGTTCCAACTCCGGAAGTCCGGAGGCTTCAGTAAGATCTGTGCGCATGCGCGGCGGCGGCGTGGGGGGGGCAGCACAGGGGGGGGGGTTGTGTGCGCATGTGCGGGGGAGGGCATGGCATTGTGGGTGTGGGCATGTGTGTGTGTGCTATCGGGCACGCGCGCACCCTTTGGGCACCTGAGCAAAAAAAAGGTTCGCCATCACTGATCTAAACCCTTTAATAATAATAATAATAATAATAATAACAGAGTTGGAAGGGACCTTGGAGGTCTTCTAGTCCAACCCCCTGCTTAGGCAGGAAACCCTACACTACTTCAGACAAATGGTTATCCAACATCTTCTTAAAAACGAACAGTGTTGGAGCATTCACAACTTCTGGAGGCAAGCTGTTCCACTGATTAATTGTTCTAACTGTCAGGAAATTTCTCCTTAGTTCTAAGTTGCTTCTCTCCTTGTTTAGTTTCCACCCATTGCTTCTTGTTCTACCCTCAGGTGCTTTGAAGAATAGTTTGACTCCCTCTTCTTTGTGGCAACCCCTGAGATATTGGAACACTGCTATCATATCTCCCCTAGTCCTTCTTTTCATTAAGCTAGACATACCCAGTTGCTGCAACCGTTCTTCATATGTTTTAGTCTCCAGTCCCCTAATCATCTTTGTTGCTCTTCTCTGCACTCTTTCCAGAGTCTCAACATCCTTTCTACATCGTGGCGACCAAAACTGAATGCAGTATTCCAAGTGTGGCCTTACCAAGGCATTGTAAAGTGGTATTATTACTTCACGTGATCTTGATTCTATCCCTCTGTTAATGCAGCCTAGAACTATGTTGGCTTTTTTGGCAGCTGCTGCACACTGCTGGCTCATATTTAAACGGTTGTCCACTAGGTTGTCCCTCTCACAGTTACTACTGTTGAGCAAGGTACCACATATGCTGTAGCTGTGCATTTTGTTTTTCTTGCCTAAATGTAGAACCTTACTTTTTTCACCATTGAATTTCATTTTGTTTGATAGCGCCCAATGTTCAAGTCTGTCAAGATCCTTCTGAATCTTGAACCTATCTTCTGGAGAGTTGGCTATTCCTGCCAGTTTGGTGTCATCTGCAAATTTGATGAGTTCCCCATCTATCCCCTCGTCCAAGTCATTGATGAAGATGTTGAAGAGTACTGGGCCTAAAACAGAGCCTTGGGGTACTCCACTGCATACTTCCCTCCATGTAGATGCAGTTCCATTGAGTACTACACGTTGAGTGCGGTTGGTCAGCCAGTTTTGAATCCATCTGGTGGTGTTGCTGTCTAACCCACATTTTTCTACTTTATCTAGTAATTTCAAATGTGCTAATCTATGAAAGCACAAGATTTCCAACTAGCCTAACCAAGACCACATCTCTGAGGGGACGAAAGATGATGTAGTCCCTTCGAAGGAGAAGGAAACCAGCTCAGGAGCAGAACCAGTAAGTGTGATTCCTGTCCTTTATCCCCCAAACCACCCACACAGTCTGCACGCACAAGCGGACATGCAATTAAGGGAGGATGAAGGGATTGCTAGCAGAACTGCATGGAAGGACATGTAGACATCAAGAAGGCAGTGCCATCAGGGGGTTAATCTCAGGAATGAGATGAATATTTTATTGCCAGTACTGTTGTAGATATGAATTACTTAGCAGAAAGATGGCAAAAGTCCAATTGAGCAAGCGACAAACCACCAAAGAAGCAATGAGCAGCAGGATTTCTTCACCACTCCTAGCCTTCCTGCTTCAGCAATCCTGCTTACCTCTGAGTGCAAATGCATATCACTCCACAAGTTTGTGCAAAAACATGTGTGGCTCTTGGGCCCTGAACTCTGGGGTATAAAGATGTTGCTTACTTACCCCTGTTTTAGCAGTTGTGGTCAGTACATCTTTTTCAAACATCAGGCTTTTGCATTCCCTGTAGAACTGCAAAGATGAGGAAGGAGAAACCAGCCATGACCTCAGGTCAATTCAAAAGAAGCAAAGCTTAATGGTTTAGTTCCTCTACCTGCACAACTGTGTTCAATTCACAGCAGTATTAGGTGACTGAATAAGCAATTGTGCAAAGCATTGTAGAGATGCAGTTGGGGGGTAGAGTGGAAGTTTGTACAGGGAAATCTTGGTGCAAAACAGCAGAAGTAAAGCGGAGCAGAATTCATCTGGAGATATTTTTTTTCCTGTCCCTTTATAGCTCTTCACTGGCCAGCAGTGCTATCTATACAGTTCTTCCGATGCATTCATAACTCATTATTTAGGTTTACTTCAATTGCGATAAGAGGCCTCCAGGCCAATTAATCCTGAGGGCTATCAACTAAAAGACATTGGTAATCAACCTTTTCCATTTGCTCCTCTTTCGGAGGTTTTTATCCAACTATGGAAAACAGACAATAGTTGCAACTGGTAGATGAAGGTGTTTTTCCCCCTCTGGATTCTCCTGTTTATCCATCATAACTCCTGGTTTTCCATGATAGACTTCTCATGTTGGAAGCAGGGGTGAATCCAGCAGGTTCTGACCGGTTCTGAAGAACCGGTAGCGAAAATTTTGAGTAGTTCAGAGAACCGGTAGCAGAAATTTTGAGTAGTTCGGAGAACCAGCAAATATCACTTCTGGCTGGTCCCAGAGTGGGGAGGGAATGGAGATTTTGCAGTATCCTTCCCCTGCCACGCCCACCAAGCCACGCCCACAGAACCAGTAGTAAAAAAAATTGGATTTCACCACTGGTTGGAAGCATCTTCACATGAACATCTTTGGATTTTGTGATATTTGATCCCGGTTTTCCTCTTTCCCTGTTCACTAAATCCATGGTTGTTTTGCTCTAGTTATTATAATTATTATAATTGACCACTTGATGGTGGTTGGATCAATTGAGCAATGTCTCCCAACCAAGAAAACAATCCATGCATCCAGTGGCATGGACAGATATATATGCAAGCTTAGCCAAGAAGCTAGAGAGCTACATTTGACCTTTAGGTAGAGTGCTGGAAGTCTCAATCTCAAAAATAGGAGGGGGTAATTTTAATTAAAATTATGCAGTGAATATGATTATTGCTTGTTGGTTTATAATTTTCCCATACATTTAGAACTTGGTGGTAGATACTTTAGAAGATCTGAAGTTGTACCCATGTCTTTTGGAAGTGTTCTGACCTAGGCTTCCTGATAAATAATAAAGCACAAATGGAGTCCCCCGAAAAAATCTCTTTTTATTTTAATGGCTGTGAATTATGTTCATTCCCAGCCGTAATAAGTCCTAAACAATGTTAATTAGTCTGACAGAAGTCTTTCGGAAGAAGGCAGATAAGCACCAATCTTTATCTCTCTTGACACGCTGCCAAAGATCTAATTGGCAAGTATCTTTTCAAGGCCAGACAGAACACAGAGTCAGAATGGAGATTCTGATTTACACCAACTAGAATTGAACCAAGTTGCTTCCTGCAAGGAGCACATCCCTGTGCTTCCCTTTTATGTCCTTATGGGAGGGGCCAATCATCTCCAAGCCTTACTCCCGAGTAGCCCTTGTCCTCCATAACTCTTCTTGCCTTCTGGCAGCTCTGCGCATGCGTGCATTGGGAACAGACTCCCCCTGTTCATCTGCCTCGCTCATGTCAGCCTTTGGGGGCTCTGGAGTCAGCATAGACCTTCCAGATGGCCCGGGCTGGATCTCTGCCTCTGACACTGAGCCTTCTCCAGACTCCAGACCTGGCCCATGTTCCTCCCCATCCTCCTCGCTGTCCGATTCTGCTGCCAGCTCCGCAGGCCGCTGGACACTGGCGGACCACAACAAGAAGTCACATGTGGCTCTGGGAACTTCAATTGTGGAACTTTGGATCGAGCATGCTACATATCATAGGAATCTGATGAATTTGCTGCCTATTTGGAGGTCAGGAAGAATATACCAAATCATCAAGGGAACTCTGTAATATCTGGCTTACAATGGTGTGTTTCCTACAACCTTATTCCCCAAGCAGTTGTGGTTGTCAAAAACCCAACTCTTGATTATAAGCTCTGGTTTTCCTTTGTATAATATGTACAAAGTGTGGTCATCAAAACCAGATAAATGGATGGATGTCCTTCAGCTTTAGGCAATTCCGAGCGAAAGGTTAACTATCTCAATATGTCTTTAAGTATTCTTTCAGAATTGAGCCCACCACCAGCTCCGAGGTCCTACGTAATTACTGGTCCGCTGTTCTTTCATTCTGGCTCAGGGCATGCTGCTGACTTGGGTAACAATTTGCAGTAATGAGGCACAAATAATAAACTCTGAAGCCAAGCTAATAAAATTAGCTTTGATGTTGCCTTCAAGGTAAATCTCTCTTCTGCTTTACAGATTGAGCAGGTTCTACTAGAACGACATTGCCCTCATCAGGTGGCATTTGAAAATTCAAGGATCCACCATGAATAGTTTTGTCTGCTCAAAGATATTTTTTCCTGAGTTGAGTAGAATTACAAAGATGTGAATGGCTTGAAGACTGCAGCCCAAAGAAACTGATCTGGTATTCTACAATTCATACATTTCAATATGAGACAAAGTGAAGATGTTTATTACGGTTTTTACCCAACAAGATGAGTAAAGTCAAACAAAGCGTGAAGTTTTGTAGCTTATGTTTTATTGGCTCCTTTACACTGCATTACAAAAAATAGTGCTTCTTCCTTTTTTCTTTATTTTCTTTTATTGGCAGGGGGGGAAATCTATGCTCCTTTTCCTTATAAAAAAGATTAAAACTTTAATGTGATTAAAATGTATTGAAACAATAAATCAAACTTATTGGAAACAAGAACCCTCATTGTAAAAGCAAATAGAAGTAAGTTTGAAAGCATGCAGATAAAAACGTCAGCCATGGAACCTTGCCTGCATGTTCTCAAAATTAAGTTCCTGTCAGTTATGAGAAGGTTATTCTACCAGATTTGAGTTTCAAGAATCCAAATAAAATAGCAAAAAGATTGGGGGTGTGTGTCTAATTTTTGCTGTCATATAATAGTTATCTTGATCTTTGCAGTCCAGATATGGTAGCCCTATTGTACTTCTACCATGCCAACCCAGTGGCAACTAGCTGCATAACCTCCATATTAGACAACTTACCTCTGAGTCTATTCATGTGGATTCACCATTGGTTGATTACCACACCAAGGAGAGTTTCCACTTATATATGGAAACAATGTACAGGAAGAGTGGAAAACCTATTCCTTGGATTCCCCATTTTTTTAAATTGGGCTATAAGATAAAATAAGATACAAAATACTTTTGTATTTACTGAAAGTAAATCGGAGAATGGTGGGGAGGAAGAAGGGGAAGAAAAATGAGGGAGGATAAGAGAAAAAGAAAAAGAAACATTGGCTTCCAACTCTCTCTGTTGCAGTAAAATAAGGCATTAACATCAAATCACAACTTTTTGTTTTTTTTCATAATAATATGAACAAGCCATTTCTGTAAAGATCTATCAATCTACTCTGTAAAACCCAAAATCAAAGTTTCATTCTTTTTCACTTCAAGCACAAAGTTTAGAAATGGTCTCCATGTGGAAATAAAAGTACTTATATTCTTTTCTTTAATCAAAATAGTCAATTTTGCCATTTCAGCCAACTCCATCAACTTCCCCAAATGTTTACTGACTATGAGAAAAAGTTTGGTGACATTACTATTCTGGTGGTCTTACAAATTTAACACAATAAATCTATAAACATGTATCTAAAAATAGATAGCGCCCTAGTGGCACAATGGTCGGAATGCAGTATTGCAGGCAAGCTCGTCCTACAGCCCGGAGTTCGATCCTGAAGGACTCAAGGTTGACTCAAGGATAAAAGGCTATTCATCCTTCCGAGGTTGATAAAATGAGGACATATTATTGGGAGCAATATTCAAAATAATGCTTTAATATTGTAAACTGCCCAGAGAGTGCTGTAAAGCACTATGGGACGGTATATAAGCCTAAATGCCCTTACTCTTGCTAAAAATGGCTGAACCAAAACCACTTTCCTTCCTCATTCAGAAACCAAGGAATAAATCAGCAAAATAAGTTAAGATCTTAATTTCAATATGGGTGAACAACAAAAATCTGTAAAGTATCTTTTACTTTAGTAGGGCAAAATATTTCGATTTACGGTACCGTTTAGGCCACTCTGGCCACTTCATATATTTCAAGAGGTGACCTCACGACTTGCTCTTCTATTATGTTAGCCAAAATAAAAAAAGGAGGAAGGGGGGGGGGAGAGAGACACACAAACTCTGGACAAGTTGTTCATTCTGCACTTTGAAACAATGCACACAACCTATTGCTCCTTCAGCTCTGCCCAGTTCATGACAAAAAGACTCAGTTTGTAACTTGATGAAACGCTAACCCTGTGCGAGTATATGAGACATGTCCAAACATATCTGCAAATTGGTAATAAAACTATTGAAAGCTGCCACTTAATGCACATACCAGCAGTGTGTTGCCTTTGCAACATAAAACAGAGTTATTCCTCAGAAATTTTCTTGCTTAGGATCCTTAACAATTCTGAACCTGCAGATTTTAACATTGTGCATCAAAGAAAGAAAGAAAGAGATTAAAACACAACCGACTTCTTAAAGGCGGTATGTGATGCATATCCCCAAAGAACCTTACAGTAATTTCCTGCAATTTAAAAGTTTTTATTTTTAAAACATCAGCTGCGAATCCCCTTAGTCCCCCCTTTTCATACTGAATTTCAGCAACCGAATGCAGTAATTTATTAGGGATCATCCAACTCAACCACTTATTAAAATGTCTTGGCGTTAAATACTACTCAGATACTCGAGAACTTTCCTGTATCCTCCAGGCTCTCTCTCTGTAATTAATGCTGCTTCTAGGAGTATCATGCAGATTGCTTCAGCAGTGATCATTAACCCTTTGGGGACTCGGTACGGGGTGCCATCTGGTTAGCAAAAGATAACATTTTGAATGAGTTTTTTTGGTTGAAATTCCAAAAGGCTATTTCCTCCAGTAGACAAGAATTTAAACCTTGGTGTTTGGACGTTCAAAGGACCCTTTCCCAAAAATCCAGTCAGCCCAGTATGTCATGCTGTAACAGACATTTGAATTAGCATTGGAGGGTCCATTTTCATTTCTCTAAATGGATTCCCAGAAAATTGCACCTGTGGGTTGTGTTGGAATGTCATACGAGAGTTTCAATGATGCCTAGGAGAAAAAAGGGGTAAAGGTTTCCCTGTCCAGTCGTATCCGACTCTAGAGTGTGATGCTCATCTCCATTTATTGGCCAAGGGTGCCAGCATTGTCCAAAGACATTTTCCATAGTCATGTGGCCACCATGGCTATATGCCAAAGACACACGAAATGCTGTTACCTTCCCAGTGAAGTGGTACCTATTTATCTACTTGCATTTGCATGTTTTCAAACTGCTAATGGGCCAGAGCTGAGACAAGAATGGGAGCTAACCCCATGCACGGTGCTCGGGTCTCGGGCCCAGGAGAGCTTATCTCCAAATGTGAATTGCAACTGCTGGAACAAGGGCAAACTCTCTCACCAGGGGCCTGGATCAACTGTATCAAAATTAGGCTGATTTTCTCAATAGAGAGTAAGACCAGATCTTTCCTAATGGGCATGGTATCATCTTGAAGGTACCTGTCCCACTAGCCAATCCTCTTTCCTTTGCTATCTACCCACCTATCTTTCTCTTTCCTACCATACAGGGAGTCCTTAACTTATGACCGTTCATTGAACAACTGTTCAAAGTTACTGAAAAAGGGCTGAAAAAGATGACTTACGAACAGCCCTTGCACTTATAACCCTCAAAGTTTCCCTGGAGTCATGTGACCAAAATTCAGTTGCTTGGCAGCCAGCATGTATTGATGACGGTTGCAGAATCTTGGGTTCACGTTGATGAGATTCTCAGTTATCAGGTAGAGTTGTCTGGAAGTTGAATTTGAAGTTGAACTGGACTTCTTTTCTGGTTGGTCTGAAATATTTTGCTGTTTATCCAAGTAGCTTCTTTAGTCTGAGCGAGTTGTTTAGGACAGGGGTCTCCAACCTTGGCAACTTTAAAACTTGTGGACTTCAATT
The DNA here is from genome assembly GCA_023053685.1 of Diadophis punctatus similis. NCBI lineage: Eukaryota > Metazoa > Chordata > Lepidosauria > Squamata > Dipsadidae > Diadophis > Diadophis punctatus. Next base: position 6,457,343 of record JALIGW010000003.1, on the reverse strand, counting down.
CCCAGAGTTGAAGTCCACAGGTCTTAAAGTTGCCAAGGTTGGAGCCCCCTGGTTTAGCGGGGATCCCATATATTTCCTCCAGGGTGATTTCATTTCTTCATTTCAATTTGGATAGATTGATTAGGTGGGTAAGCAGAGTGTCCATGACAATGTTGAGACTTTCCCACAAATGATATCAATTCATGAATTTTACTTAAAGTATGAGAATGGGAAGCCAGCATTGCTGGCTGGTTTACCTCCACTTTAATTCTAAAGTTCTACCCGGGTATATGGTTAGAGGATCATATTAAAATATCAGAGAATTTCAACGAGTCATTTCAAAACACAAATGGGGACAAATTAATCCATCTGGGCTTTTGGTTATTAGAAAACCTGTGTGTGTTTTTAATGATAAGAAACAATGGATTATTTTCTGATGTTAGAACATTACATGTCTCCCTGAGCTGTCTCTTTAAGTCAATATCTTTCAAGGAACTCCCCATATTCCAGTTGATTTAATCCTGCTTTATATTTACTAAACACAGTCTTGTTAAAAAGGATGCCCAGATGTTTTTCTGGCTTCTTACAATGCTTGCTATTTCCATGTTCACTTAAGCTCTGTACCTTCTGATCATTACATCCTTTATGGCCTTATTTTGACTGAGAAGGCATTGTGGAAGAAAAATCTAAAAACTACAGTTGGATTTCTAGTAAAACATTTTTATTAGAACAACAGAAGCCTCTGAAACCTTAGGAATTATTTCTTCCTCAGATAAGACAGGGGATGGCACCAATTAGAATGAAATGACTAAAATGACTTAATGGCACATAAATGGCCTGCACATTAAGGGAACAGACCAATTTATTTCAATGTGAATCATCAGGCTTTGCAGAAAACTAATAACCAACTAATAACCAATCAGAACGATCTCTTTTCACCAGAACTCGGTTAATGGATGATTATAGAGCAAGGATGGGCAACTATGACAACTTTACAACTTGTGGACTCCAACTCCCAGAATTCCTGAGTCAGCATGACTCAGGAGTTCTCACCCATTATAGAGATATAGCTCAACCCATCAGAGAAATCTCAGTTACAGAGAGTAAGTGAAAGTATTAGCTCGTTTTCCTGATTTCATATTAAAAAATCAAAATAATTTTTGTTGCGTCCCCTCAGGACGCCAGATTACCTCAGGACTGTTCCTGATTGGCTAGAGTGGGCGCTGTCTGGAAGTGGGAGTTTAAAGGCTTCCTATTGGCTGCGTCTGACAGCCGGCTATAAAAGAGCTGTCATATGCGGCAGAGGCGTGGGTTGTTTCTACTGAGTTGTCGCTGGTTGTTTAGCTGTTGCTCCATTAGCCTTAATAAAGGCTTGTTGGTTCTGGATGCGTCTCGCCTCAGTTATTGTGTCCTCACCCCGTTCGGACATATTATTTTTTCTCTTAACAAAAGAAAACGATAAGCAAAACCACCCAAACTCCCATCAACCTAATTAAGTAAATATTCACACTATGGCAGTGTACCTCCTAATATGATGTTTTTATATTGTGGGATCTAGTTGTGTCTTATGTGGTTAAAGGGTCAGCTTACAAAGATAACTTTGCATTCCGGTGCCACTTCTGAGACGAGCTCTATTATTACCAACATTGGGGGGAAGAATGGTAGATCACTATTGAGAGAGCATGAAACCATTACGATCTACTTTAAGCCTTGGCGCAGGTGCCAAGGATTAAGAACTTACCTTGGCTGGGCTGGAGGCTGCTTGTATATGTTCTGTATGTATACCTATGTTTACAGCATCCTTTTTTAGCTCTTTTACTGTAATATCTCACCCTGGGGGGGGGGCTGGGTATGTGTGATCTGGGCTATGAATGTGTTGTGATTGGAGAACATGAAGGTATGATTATTGGTAAATAGGAGTGTGTAGGTTTTTTATAGGATGTATGATTAGACAGAATGAGTGAACCGGAGATTGGGTCTGGTTCCCCCTTCGCTGAGTGTGCTCTTTTTACCCAGTGCAGTATGAATGGTATGGATGGCCTGCAGGAAGGGAGGAGGACCAGCGGGGGAGGGGAGGGGGTCCCTGGAGGGGACGAGAGCCGGAACATCTCGGTCATAATGGGAAGAGGCAGATATGGCGGGAGCAGAGGGGAGGGCCGCTCTCGGGGAATAAGACCTCGCTGTTTACAAGCGATCCCTTGTTCCAGCCCCTCTGATCCGGTTCCATCTTGCTCAACCCGGATACCTGGCAACCAGGGTTCTCAAGGCCCTGGGCTCAGGATGCTGCTGCTGTTTAACGCCAGGTCAATTACCAACAAAGCCCCCCTGATACGTGATTTAATCACAGAGGAGGGGGCAGACCTGGTGTGTGTTACCGAGACCTGGCTAGGGCAAGAGGGGGGAGTAGCCCTCTCTGAGATATGCCCAGCCGGTTTCTCGGTGCAGCATCATTCTCGACCCCAGGGAAGGGGGGGAGGAGTGGCAATTATAACGCGCGGAAATCTGCATCCTCGTAGGATCCCTGCCCCGGAGATTGTTGGGTATGAGACGCTCCTTTTGAAGTTGGACTTAGGGGTACAGGTGGGCCTTTTCTTAACGTACCTGCCTCCCAGCTGCGTTAGTAAGGCCCTGCCTGAGCTACTTGAGGCAGTAGCTGGCTTGGCAGTTGAGTTCCCTAGGCTTATGGTCCTGGGGGACTTCAACTTGCCATCGGCTGGTGAAACCTCTGGGGTGGCTCAGGAGTTCATGGATTCCATGACAACCATGGACCTGAACCAAGTAATCCAGGGTCCGACTCATGAGGGCGGTCACACGCTCGACCTAGTGTTTCTTTCGGGGCAGTGGAGAGATGATCTGAAGATCAGGGACATAGTCATCACCCCACTGTCATGGTCAGATCATTTCCTACTGAGGTTGGATTTCGCAGCCCCACTCCTCCCCCGCAGGGAGGCGGGACCGACTAGGTGGTTCCACCCCAGGCGCCTAATGGAACCGGAAGGATTCCAGAGGGAGCTTGGGGAAATACCTGAAACCCTGGTACACAACTCGGCTGACTCCCTGGTGGCTGCTTGGAACACCGCAGCATCAGGGGCGTTAGACCGAATTGTGCCTAAGCGACCTCTCCGTGGCAGTGGATCCCGGAAAGCTCCCTGGTTTACCGAGGAGCTTCGGGAGATGAAACGCCAGAAGAGACGTCTAGAGCGCCGCTGGAGGGCCAAAAGGACCGAGTCTGACCGAACACTATTAAGAATTTACATCAGATCTTATTTAGTGGTGATAAGGGCGGCAAGACAATCTTATCTTTCCGCTCTTATTGCGCCCGCAGATTCTCGTCCAGCCGCCTTGTTTAGGGTGACTCGCTCCCTCCTTGCAAAAGGGGGGAGCGAGGAACACTTTCAAGGCAGAGCTGAGGAATTCGCTGAGTTTCTGTCGGACAAAGTCGCTCAGATTCGATCAAATTTGGACTCCGGCAGGGCAGAGTCCATAGAGTTGACAGGGGCGAGTCTTAGTCCACCATTATGGGAAGAGTTTGGGCCTGTTTCTCCCGAGGATGTGGACAGGGCTATGGGAGCGATGGGTACCTCCACCTGTTTATTGGACCCGTGCCCCTCCTGGCTGGTGTCGGCCAGCAGGGAGGTGGCACGCGGCTGGATCCAGGCGGTGATCACCACTTCTTTGCGGGAGGGATCCGTACCGCAGTCATTAAAAGCTGCGGTGGTGCGACCCCTCCTGAAGAAGCCTTCCCTGGATCCAACCGATTTGAAAAACTATCGTCCAGTCTCCAACTTACCTTTTTTAGGGAAAGTTGTGGTAGAAGGTGGTGGTGACTCAGCTTCTGCAGCTCCTGAATGAAACAGATCATCTAGATCCTTATCAGTCGGGTTTCAGGCGCGGCTACAGTACAGAAACTGCCTTGGTCGCTCTGATGGATGATCTCTAGCGGGCCCAGGATGGGGGGAACTCCTCCATCCTGGTGCTACTTGACCTCTCAGCGGCTTTCGATACCATCGACCATGGTATCCTTCTGCATCGTCTCGGCGAGTTGGGAGTGGGAGGCACCGTTTTGCGGTGGTTCTCCTCTTATCTCGCCGATCGGATGCAGTCGGTGTTGGCAGGAGGGCAGAGATCGTCCCCCAGGCCCCTATCATGTGGGGTGCCCCAGGGGTCGGTTCTCTCGCCCATCCTGTTTAACATCTACATGAAACCATTGGGTGAGATCATTCGCAGACATGGGGTGTGTTTCCACCAGTACGCTGACGACACCCAGCTGTACATCACCACCCCGTCTGACTTCAGGGAGGCAGTTGATGTAATGTGCCGATGCCTGGACGACGTTAAGATCTGGATGGGGGGGAACAGACTCAGACTTAATCCCGACAAGACCGAGTGGCTGTGGATAATGCCTCCTAAAGACCATGATAACTGTCCCTCCTTGGTCTTCGAGGGTGCGAAATTGACTCCCTCGGACCAGGTCCGCAACTTGGGGGTCCTTCTAGATCCACAGCTAAAATTAGACCATCATCTTTCTGCTGTGGCTAGGGGGGCCTTTGCACAGGTCCGCCTGGTGCACCAGCTGCGGCCATATTTGGAGAAGGAGGCTTTGCTCACAGTCACTCATGCCCTTGTCACCTCGCGTTTGGACTACTGCAATGCACTCTACATGGGGCTACCCTTGAAGAGTATCCGGAGACTTCAGTTGGTGCAAAATGCGGCTGCGCGTGCTGTGGTGGGTGTGCCAAGGTACACCCACGTGACACCGATACTCCGCCAGCTGCATTGGTTGCCCATTGGTCTCCGGGTCCAATTCAAGGTGTTGATCACCATCTTTAAAGCCCTTCATGGCTTGGGACCAGGATATCTCTGGGACCGCATTCTGCCTCATACTTCCCTCCGACCGGTTAGGGCCCACAGAGTTGGCCTCCTCCGGGTCCCGTCGGCCAAGCAATGCCGGCTGGCGGGCCCCAGGGGGAGGGCCTTCTCTGTGGCTGGCCCTGTGCTCTGGAACCAGCTCCCCCCAGAGACCCGAACCATCCCCACTCTGCTGGCCTTCCGAAAGGCTGTTAAGACATGGCTCTTCCTGCAGGTGGGGGGGGGCAGCTTAATTCAATCGAGCTTACCCCCCAAGTATGTATGTTGCTGAATGGATGTTGTTGCTTTTATATTGTGTTTAAATTTTGTACTGTTTTTTAAATTTTATGAAATTTTGATTATTCTTGTATTTCTCTTTGTTGTACGCTGCCCTGAGTCCTTCGGGAGTTGGGCGGCATATAAGAATAACAAAATAAATAAATAAATAAATAAAGCTAGAAACCAGGAGCCTGTGAGTTCTAGTCCCAACTTTGGCACAAAGCCAGTGGGGATGAACCTTGGACCAGTCCCTCTCTCAACCTTAGGAAGAAGGCAAGGACAATGCACTTACTTGCCAAGGAAACTGCAGCAACTTAAGGAGTGAAAAAGGGGTGGGGGTGGGGAGAGAAAATCCTTATTGCAATACAATTTTTGCTATGGGTATATGATTTGGGCACCATAATACAAAAAGATGTTGATATTCTAGAAAGAGGCAGAGAAGAGCAACAAAGATGTTTTCTGTCAGTGAGAGAAGACAGGGGTGGGGGTGGCCAGCTCGATGTCACTCGTGTTGGGGGCACCTGTGGTGATCCGAGTGCTCTGCCATATGATCAGTCCAATTCCTATTGGCCATGTAACCAATTGCAACCTACTTGCTCAGGGGTGAAATGCTACTGGTTCGGCCTGGTTTGGGCGTACCAGTAGCCGCGGTGGTTCGGCGAACTGGTAGCGGCGGCAGTGCAAGGCTCTGGCCATCTGCCCGGATGTCACCATTTTCTTTCTTTTAACCCTCTGCGCATGCACAAAGACTTCTACGCATGCAGAGTTTGAAAAAGCACGTGCAACAGTGGTGCGCGCGCTTCCGAACCGGTAGGGAAGGAAAGTACATTTCACTGCTGTACTTGCTCCAATCTCTGTTTGTCCTCCAGGGCCATTGTTTGGGTAGTGGGAGTGTCTCTTTCTTTCAAATCAGTCCCTCCCCCTCCCCATCTATGTCTGACAGGGGAGGACCATCAGTTAATCAGCCACAGGAATAAACTATGTGATTTAGTATGAGCCCTACTTACTACTTATAAACTGTTTGCTGGGCTCCTTTTGAATATGGATTGCGCGCTCTTTAAAAACCAAACCAAACCCTGAGCCCCTTTAAATCTCTCCTAGTTAACAGATAGACAGAGAACATTTTCACTAAACATCTGTGACGTGAACTTGGGACAGTCTACAGAAAAAACAGCAACCCTGTGCTCTTTCTCAAAGCTACCGGTCTCTTTAGAAAAAAGGATTTCTGTGTTTAACAAACACATTGGTTGCCTAGTCACTCAAGTGTGTTTGCGTTAGGCACGGTGGAAAAGTGATTTTCTTAACCTCCCTGTCCTCAGCTGTCCTACCCTGCTTGTAAATCTTTCTGTATTGCTTTATCTGGGCCTGCTTTGGTGCCCGAGTAGAATTGCCAAATGCTGCCCGTTGTCAATTGGGAAAGTTCTACTTGCAATTGAGGGAAGCTAGGCAAGATGTCCAACTGGGGACACCATGACCACTCGGAACCTAGATCCCGTGCATTCAGTTTTGCTCACCTGCTGCTCACTTCCAGCTGTGTGGCCTGGTTCCTAACGGACCAGTCCCAGTCTGTGGTTCAGGGATCCTGGCCTAAAGTATGACTATTACCTACACTGTGCCTTATCACAATCTGAATTCATATATTATGAGCTGCGGTGGCACAGTGGTTAGAGTGCAGTACTGCAGGCTACTTCTGCTGACTGCAGGCTGACTGCAATTTGGCAGTTCAAATCTCACCAGGCTCAAGGTGGGTAAAATGAGGAGCCAGATTGTTGGGGGCAATATGCTGACTCTGTAAGCCACTTAGAGAGGGCTGCAAAGCACTGTAAAGCAGTATATAAATGCTATTGCTATTATACTTGGGTAAATCAATCCATACCAAGAATGAGAAGAAAAGCAAGACATTCACAAGGAACATTTGGGAGAGGAAAGTGCATCTTTTCAGCAACGTATTAATAAAAATGGCAAAGGCAGAGCAGGATGCTAGTTTTAAAAGGGGTCTAATTCAGCTCAGATTAGGATATGCCCCATGGTTTTTCCATGCTGGAACCAGAAAGGATGAAATCGAAGGGCCTAATTTCCATGAGCACCTGGGTTTAGAAATCGTGCAGCTGGTCCCAATTGGGACAGGGCAGCAAAATAATAAAGCCTGGAAATAAATAAAAATAAAATGGCTTTCAAAAGCATTGCTACAAAGGATGGCACAGAAATGGGAAGAGCAAAGGAACATCCTAAATGGATTCTTACCTTGGTTTAGAATTTGTGTGTGTAAAGGATTTCTCCCTTGTATTTTGCAACTGACAGGCAGGCCACATCCAAATTTAGGCATGCAGCTATTGAAATCCAGTAGGACGAGTTTCCTGCTTTTGGGGGAAAAGATGAGGCAGCTTGTCTAATGACACAAAACGAAAAAATCTGCAAATCTCTCACTTTGGTTTGCACAGGAGGCAATTTTGAAAGGCAGGGGTGGAACTCCGGTGCCAGAGCTACACTCATTGTCAGTGGGTTACAGCGCAAACCCATCTGATGGGTGCAGAATTCGCAAGGTATAATTATAGCAATTACCCGGACGGGTCTTCTCGTCAGTAATCTTGGCTTGCCCATCTAAGCGCCTGTCATCTCTCATCATCAGGGCCTCTGAGCAGCACATTGTTCTGAGGCGTTTGCCTGCTGTTTGACAGAGGCAGGACAGGCTGCCCATAGACGGGACCTCCCGGAGTGAGCGACCATCTGCCAGATGGGCCCACTGGGGCCCCAAGCATGGCGCAGTTCCTTGAAGCCGCCAGCTTGGGGGAGCCCAGCTGCGGTTCTCCAAAGGGCAGTGCCAGGAACTTGGAGGAGTTCAAAGCGATCCCGATGAATGTGCAGTTTCAGACTAAAAGCAGATTGCATCCCTCCTCGTTGTACGCAGATGTTCCTCTTTACTGATCAAATGAGGGCTTGCATAAACAGAAAGGCAGAGAATAAATGTGATAGTGATAATAAAAACATTTTAAGCCAGTGGTTCTCAACCTTCCTAATGCCGCAACCCTTTAATACAGTTCCTCATGTTGTGGTGACCCCCAACCATAAAATAATAAAATTATTAGGAAACTCAGGGGTGGGTTCTAACTTACCTCGCTGCCGGTTTGCTTCCTCCTGCGCTGCGTGGATGCGTCTCATGGGAGTGCGTGCACTTTGTGCGTGCACGCATGCGCAGTGCCGACATTTTTAAAAAAAATTGCAAAAAAAAAAAAAAGCCAAAAACAGGTTGGTGACCCATGCGCAGTGCCGGAAATTCGGCTTCTGTGCATGCTCAGAAGTTCCCATGGTACAGGTTTTTTTTGCAGTAGTCTACTTGCATGTGGGTGGACCCGCCTGGAGACAGATAGAGGAGCGGTTTCTCGATTCCTAAGACCATCAGAAATATGTTTTCCGATGGTCTTAGGTGACCCCTGTGAAAGGGTTGTTCGACCCCCAAAGGGGTCGCGACCCACAGGTTGAGAACCGCTGTTTGGAAACTGAAACAGTTTGGAGACTGGGCGTGGCTCAGCCCTGAGTTTGTGCAGAAGCTAAACTCGGCTGAATTGAAACTGAAACTCATCTCTGCTGTTCTCTCCTCTGCCTGTGTTTTGCTTGTAAATACCACTATGTGGAAGAATTTACTTTTGGTATTGTATATGTTATTATATACGTATATAAAGAGAAGTTAATGAATCCTGCTGAATCAATTACCTGTGTGTGCTTTCTGGATTTGATTTCTGCAATAAATTCTGACAATCTGCCTGCTTAAGGAACAGAGGATGCCCATATTACGATTATCGTAAGTCAAAGTTTAGATTTGCATTCTGAACAATGCAAAAACATTTGTTCGTGTTCCAACCAAGGCACATTCCCTCAATTTTAAACAGCCTTTGATTTTTACCCTTTCGTGCTTGGAATGCAATTGAACTTAATCAAAATTTTATATAGTAACGATTCTCCTGTCCTGTATTTAATAACGATGCCCTTTTGCCACCTGAAAAATGGCTCCAACATCCTTTGGAAGACTCTTGAGAGCTGATCTTAAGAGGGTTGTATATAAGCCTGGCGGTTTAACATTCTCTCCTTAGCCTTAGAAAAGGTATTCTTTACTGACGTGAATTACAAAGGAAGATTTGCTCCCTTTTGTATACATTCCTAATCAGACTGAAATATGTTAAGCACTTGACTTGGATCAAATAAAACAAAAACGCTCCAATGTATTTTTTTTTTCCAAATGGGGTTTCAAGAACTCTTGAATGCCATGTGAACTGGACGGGTTCCATGATGACTTAAGGGGTAGGGTGGGGGTCTCAAATGCACACTGAGCCCCCCCCCAGATTTCACCCCAGCATGGGATTCATTGTATCGCACCATTTCCTGTCACCAGCTTTCCAAGTGGTCTGTGAATGGGAACAGTTAGTCTTCCATCTTCTGTTCAGATGCACAAAACCCAACGTTTGGTCTGACCCTACACAATTCCAACTAACATTTCCCTAGGTGCTCAAATTTAGTAAAGCAGGGCAGTGGTGAGTTTCACTTACCTTTGCTACCGGTTCGGGAACGGGAGCGCGCTTTGCGCATGTGCAACTCTTCTGTGTATGCGCAGCTCTATGATGACGTTCTGCTGGGTGGGCGGAGCCTCCTGCTGCCGCTACCGGTTCGCCCGAATCATGCCGAACTGGTAGGAACCCACCACTGAAGCAGGGACCCCTAGAAATCTAGCAGGTGTTGCTAAATTGCTTAGCAGCACAACAGTTCCTCCCTCTCATTTCCCTTTCCAAGTGGCAGACTATAGTTGGGTATACGTGTGAACGCGTCCCAAAGAGGACTGCTTAATCATCCAAGTGGCATCCTGTGCACACCTAGTTAAAGGAAAAGGTTCCCCCACACATGCGTGCTAGTCTTTTCCGGCTCTAGGGAAGGTGCTCATCTCCGTTTCTAAGCCGAGGAGCCAGCGCTGTCTGAAGATGTCTCCGTGGTCATGTGGCCGGCATGACTAAATGCCAAAGGTGCACGGAGTGCTGTTACCTTCCCACCAAAGTGGTCCCTATTTTTCTACTTGCATCTTTACGTGCTTTCAAACTGCTAGGTTGGCAGAAGCTGGGACAAGTAACGGGAGTTCACTCCGTTACGTGGCGCTAGGGATTCGAACCACTGAAGGGCCAACCTTCTGATCGACAAACTCAGCGTCTTAGCCACCACACACCTAGTTAAGAAGCCCCAAGACCCATTGACCTGTGACATTTAGAATTATGTTACCTGACTGCCTTCAGAGATTGGTGGGTGCTCCAACGCTGGAGGTTTTAAAAGAAGAGATTGGACAACATTTGTCTGAAATGGTATAGGGTTTCCTGTACCATTCCTGAATTTCCTGCCTGAGCAGGGGGTCTGATAGAAGATCTCCAAAGTCCTTCCAACTCTGTTCTTCTGCAGTGGAGTGCCAGTTTAATCAAGAGGTTAAAGTACCAGATTTCCATCTCTGCTAACCAGAGGTGGGTTCCTCCCGGTTCACCTGAACCAGTAGCAAACCGCTGGTGATGTCATGACGACGTCATGGAACAGGTTCGGTTGGTGCCGGTCCGTGGGCGCCGCCATCTTTTTCTAAAAAAAATTTTTGTTTTTTTTTTGAATTTTTTTTTTGGGGGGGGGGTTCCCGGGGTTTTCTTCTGCGCATGCGCAGAAGCCGAGTTTCTGGCACGGCGGATGCGTTGCCATCTTGTTTTTTGGGGATATTTTTTTATTTTTTCGGCACTGCGTATGCGCACACGCCCACGCGGCGCGGAAGGAAGCGAACCGGCAGTGAGGTAAGTTAGAACCCATCCCTGCTGCTAATCATATATTGTGGTTTGATTATGGCTCAACATGTTGAATGAAGGCAATCTTTATGGTTTATATAATAAACCACAGTTAAAACAAACTAACGTGAAACTAGTTTCTGTGGCTAACCTCAGCATGGCTATTCTTGAATGAAATAATTACACTCAAAATGCACCGGATTTTGATAATTCATGAAGGAGCAAAACTGCCCCTTGAAGAGAGATTTTTTTAAAGAATGAATGTATTTGTTATTCAGCTCATCCATGCAAGATAAGGGTTTTTTGTGAGAGGCCAGTTTAATAAGTAATAAATATCAGTAACTGAACCTTTTTTAATTCATTTTCTTTGGCCTCAAATGTTTAGGATCTCTACCTCACTTGACCATTCGATGAGACTTCTATCAATTCCACCCCATCATTCCATCTGTTCACTTTTGGATGGCCATAAGATCCTTTGGTCTTGCAAACATTACTCCTTCCTAAAAAGAGCAAAATTCTTAAAGCTGGTTATCTAATACACATGAAATTCTATCGCCACCTTGAGGTAAGTATTTATAACGGACCTCACATCCAGATGGAATAATAGTAACTTTTATGGAAGTTCTTGCTTCCATAACTGATTATCTTTTGGAGGAAGATTATTTTCTTCCAGCTGATTAATACATGGCATTTATGTATAATAAACATAACATATTTGAATGCATAGTTTATGATTTAAACTGTTCTTGAGGATAGTTAGCCTAAGCAAAGAGAAATTTCCTGACAGTGAGAACAATAAACCCATGGGATGGCTTGCCTTAAGAACTTGTGGGTGCTCCAACACTGGAGGTTTTCAAAAAGAGACTGGATAGCCATTTGTCCAGAATGGTATAGGGCAGGGGTAGGCAAAGTTGGCTCTTCTATGACTCATGGACTTCAACTCCCAGAATTCCTAAGCTAGCATGATTGGCTCAGAAATTCTGGGAGTTGAAGTCCACGAGTCATAGAAGAGCCAACTTTGCCTACCCCTGGTATAGGGTCTCCTGCTTGAAAGGGGGTTGGACTAGAAGACCTCCAAGGTCCCTCCTTCCAACTGTTATTCTGTCTCCCCCTGAAGGAGTCATTAAGCCTGCTTAGTTTCCTAGCCCAAAGGCCAGTCAGCTGTTTCTTGCATGATTCCTCCAAATTATAGCTTGTTCTGATTTCTCACTTTTTTCTAAGTTCCTCAAATGCCCCATAATTGTTATTCCCCTAAACCAGGGTTTCTTAAACCTTTTTCTCCCACGACCCCTTCCCATTTTTAAAAGGCTTTAGATCAGTGGTTCTCAACCTTCCTAATGCCGCGACCCACACCCCGCCCCCGCAGCGACCCGACCCGCCGCCATGACCCCTGACCCGCCACTTGGGTTCTTTTACTCTCTGCGCATGCGCAAAGCGTTCTGCGCATGCGCAGAGGGTAAAAGAACCCAAATAGCAGTGTCCGGGTGAAGTCTCCTGACCCCTGTGAAAGGGTCATTCGACCCCCAAAGGGGTCGCGACCCCCAGGTTGAGAACCGCTGCTTTAGATAGAATTAACATATTTTTCAGCGTATAAGACGCACTCCCCCCCCGAGAGGGTGAAAATTTGGGTGCATCTTATACACCGAATGTAGCCCCACCCACCCACCCCAACCCTTTGGCCTCTGCCTCCCAGAAATTTACCTCCTTGCCGCAAACAGCAAACAGCCTGTTTCAGTTTCAGCTTCAGCACAGCCTGATTAGCACAAGCAGGTGATTGTCAGTTGGATCGGCCTCCCGACCATCAGTTGTTTCAGGCTGCAGGGAGGCAGAGGCAGATTTTTTCCCCCTTGTGCTAATCAGGCTGTGCTGAAACTGAAACAGGCTGTTTGCTGCAAGGAGGCAAATTGCTGGGAGGCAGAGGTAGAGGCAGATTCTTTTTGTTTGTTTTCCTCCCCAAAAAAGGTAGGTGCGTCTTATACTCCGAAAAATACGGTAGATTCCCAGGACACCAGGTAGCAACAGAGAGTAACAATGAAAAAGCCTGCAAGGTAAGAGCTGGGAAGATCTGTTAGCACCTAGTTAGGGCTGGAAAAAAAAAAGCTACATTCGAAGTATAAGACGCACCCAAATTTTCAGCCACTTTTAGGGAGGAAAAAGGTGCGTCTTATACTCCGAAAAATACGGTAATGGAGGAACTAAGAAGACGTAAGAGGGAAAGACTACAGTTTCTAGGGCTTTTTGAGGCAGAAGTGAAAGTAGATATTGAAAAATGTGAATGGAGAGTTTTTTACCCCTCTCTTCCAGTGTTTGAACATGGAGTCAGCTGTTTGGGAGCAATGGCAGGAAAGGGTTGATGTCCATTCTTGGAAAATGCCTGGTTGGACCCCAATCCTTACTACATATGTGTGATGTTGTGATACAACTACAAAGGCAAGCTTGTATCACGATGTCACATATTTTATCAATCTGATGCCGGATGTCTATGTTTGCAATACAGGTAGTCCTTAATTTACGACCGCAATTGAGTCCCAACATTTCTGTTGCTAAGCAGAAATCGTTGTTAAGTGAGTCTTGCCCCATTTTACCACCTTTCTTGTCACAGTTGTTAAGTGAATCACTGCAGCTGTTAAGTTAATAACGCGGTCATTAAGGGAATCCGGCTTCCCCATTGACTTCGCTTGTCAGGAGGTCATGAAAGGGGATCACATCACCCTGGGACACTGCCAATGGTCATAAGTATGAAACAGTTGCCAAGAGTCTGAATTTTGATCACATGACTCTGGGGATGCTATCGTGGTTGTAAGAGTGAAAAGTGGTCTTAAGTCATTTTTTTCAGTGCCGTTGTAACTTTGAATGGTCACTACATGAGCTGCTGTAAGTCAGGGTCTGCCTGTAATACCCATCTTTGCAGATTTGATACACGGGCTTCCAAGCCCTAAACCTCTGAATGTTCACACAGTAGTTCTGGTTTCACCCATGATAGCCAGACACCCAATGATTTTAGAAAACAGCTGGATTCAACCAAACTGTGCACAGAAACTTTTATTAAACAAGAACCGATTAGACTTTGCATTTCTATGCCTAACTAACAACGGCCCAGCAATTTTTCCACAGTTAGACTCGAAACAGCTCTAATGTTCTAATAAAACACAAATATGGTATCAGCTTTAACAGTACTGCTGTCTTTTCATGTCAAATAAGTAAATATTTAAATAAAATACATATTTACCGTGTTTCCCCGAAAATAAGACCCTGTCTTATATTTTTTTGAACCCCAAAATAAGTGCTTGACCTTATTTTCGGGGAGGTCTTATTATTTTGGGTCGCGTGAAACAAGACGGGGCTCCTCTTGCCATCTTACCTGATTTCCAGCTCTGTCTTCCTAACCTTAACCAGAGGAAATTATATTTTTGGGGGAGGGCTTATTTTTTGGGGGGGAGGGCTTATTTTTGGGGGAGGGATTTTTTTGGGGAGGGCTTATTTTCAGGGAAACATGGTAAATAAAAGACTACTGCACCACTATCCTAAAGAAATCACTAGCATAAACTAACCTCATTTGTTCTGATCTGTATGAGATACTTACAACACATTTTAAAAGAACTAAGCAAGAGCATTTTGATACAAGACTTCGGCTTTAATATTTAACCAACTGTTGGGAGTACTTGATTAGATCAATGGTTCCCCAAAACTGAGGACCAGGTAGGTTCAGATTCAGTTCTTACGATGTCCCATGTCCATGTATTTGCATCTAAGTTTGGTTTGATTTGATCATGGTCCCACATTGATAAAAATCAAGCTTTCCATTCAGTTCAACTGGATGTGTTTCGCAATACAAATTGCAGGAGCTTGGGGCTGCCACCGGGAGCAAAAATGTACAAGGCCCCTGACTCTCCACCAACATCTAAACCTGACCTGTAGATGAATTTGCCAAAAAAAGCAATGGGGGGCCATAGCCAAGGAAGAATAAAGTGATATCAGAGCTTAACTCCAACTCTGGTTAACTAAAACTCTACGTCTAGAAACAATGGAAAGGGTCACACTCAGGGGTGAAATCCTCCCGGTTCGCTCTTACCTGTCGAGTCGCCACAGAGCCGATGGCGGTTGCGGCGCGGGGCTTCCCCCGCCCGCTTCTCCTGCCCGCTTGGACGCCGCCATTTGAGTTCTTTTGCCCTCTGCGCATGCAGAACGCTTTGCGCATGCGCAGAGGGCAAAATAACTCAAATGGCAGCGTCCAGGCGGGCGGGGGCAGCCCCGCGCCGTGAACGCCACCAGCTCCGTTGGCTCTGCGGCGACCGAAAGGTAAGAGCGAACCGGGAGGATTTCACCCCTGGTCACACTGGAAAGGATTCCACATATTTAACTTCATTCAAAAAGTCACTTCTGTATACAGCACTATCAAAACAAGACCAAAAGACGAAGCGGTGAGCAAAACTTAGCCCTTGAATAATTATACAAGAAAACATCACAGATCTCCATCTGGGTTTTTATGCTCTTCTAGAATTGCAGTCACTGCTTTGCAAGCAGAAAGAAGAAGGAACAACAACACTACTTGTCCATCAAATTGAAGATCGTCTCACAAGTAATTCCTGCTTTACCGTCATTCAGGGCAGTTTCTTTCTTCTCCCGTGCTTCGTGAGAAACACGGTACGGGGTGCAGAACGGAGTGTTCACACAAACAGCTTCTTGAAGAGAAAAAATAATCAAGGTGAATACGGACATTTGCTAAGAAGGCTCCACACTCATTTGCACTTACTCAAGTGACCCTGACGACACAGATAAATCTCCAACAACTCGCTAAAAGAATGCAAATGGCCACCTTTCTGCAAGGAGTATAAATCCTTCCATTCCCCACTATCCAGTCGGAGCTGAAGATGTTTCTTGGATGAGAAGCGAAACATCTTCAAAGAAAAACAAGAAAAACCAGAAAGTCCAGTTGCCTCTTGAAAAAGCACCTTTGGGACAATCATGACCGGATGACTGAGAATCTCCATAGACAAACCCCTTTCTATGAACTCTTATTTTGCGACCCCATAATCCCTTAATTCGGGGTAAAAGTTGGGGCGACTGGATGGAGCTGAGCATTTACTGGCCGGATGCCCTTCCTGATGCCACGTGGAGTTCATAGCAGATATTTTCTCTTTGCATCCTGGGAGAGGAACATTTGTCGCTGCTTAGAATTGAATTCTCAACCTTCCAAGTGGGATACGAGTGTCTCCATCGTTAGGTCATCATGCCGCTCAAATAAACCCCCTTTTTATGTCCTGTCAGTGATGGCTAACCCTTTTCTCTTTGTGTGCTGAAAGTGCGTGCTCATGTGACAGTGCACGCGTGCGTGTGCTGCCACCCATAATGCAATGCGCACGCAACAACCCCCATGTGCCCTACCCCCCTGCGCATGCACACACCCCCACGCTCCCATCCCTTGTGCATGCTTTTGTGAAACCCCCGTGCTCCCGACCCCCATGCATGCATGTGCAACTCCCCTGTGCTCCCTCTGGAGCCCGGGGGAGACCGTTTTCGCCCTCCCGAAGACTCGAGAAAAGCCTCTGGAGCCTGGGGAGGGCAAAAAACAGGCCTCCCAGAAGTCTGGAAACGGGCAAAAATCAGCTGGCCAGCAGGAGGCGCACGCGCATGCGCAGTGGAGCTGAGCTGGGCGATGGCTTGCGTGCCGGGAGAAATGGCTCTGTGTGCCACTTCCGGCACGCGTGCCATAGGTTCGCCATCACGGCCCTATGCTATTCAGGACGCCACAACCACCCATTCTCCAACTACAAGTAGTCCTTGAATTGTGATCAGTTGCTTACAAACCGCTTGAAGTTAAAATGGATCCCAAAAGCTACTTATGACCAGGTCCTGGCAGCTGTGCCCCTTGCCCACAGTCACATCACTATACTGGGAGCACTCAGCAATGGGCCCACATTTATAGCTGCTTGAAGTAGCCATGTCACCACGATTTACGTTTTTGCTGGAAACTGGCATTTACTTCTGGTTTCCAGCAAAATCTGGCCCATAACCAAGAATAGGTTTGCTTAATAACCATGGTGTTTGCTCTGCAAGCCCTGCAAAAAAAGGGGGTCAGTCACATGATGTCCCACTTTACAACTGTCACAATGTATGTTATAATTTCCAAGCTCAATTATGTATCCGTCGTAATAAGTCAAAGACTCCCTGTAAGTTTTTTTGGGACGGCTATAGATAAAAGGATGTGGCAGGAAGCCCAGAATGTATGAAAAAAACAATTAAAAAATGCAACATGAATAAAGGTCTCTGGGCTCATTATGTAGGCAGACAGAATACTTTTACACATGACTTCTGAAACTGAAAATACTCTGCATGATTCAAACTGATTAATGATTATATTTCCCTTACCAACCTTGGCCCTAATTATGCCAATAAAACTGTCATTGGGGAGGGTGGCAATGAATAATTCTGAATATTATGGGGAAGCAGGGAAGGCAAGTTCACCTGTCTCTGTAATGTCTGAAAGGAAGAAGATTAAAAAGGGTGCTTCTAATGGGTGGCAGCTTATTGTGTACGCAAGCAAAACTAATATGGCTATTTGGCCAGGAAAAAAGTTTAGAAATATGTCCATCATACATAACAACAACAATTGTTCATAAGAAAGACAAACTTTCTTATGAAAGTTTGAAAGAATGAAAGTGGGTCAATTGTTGGAAAATGTATAATTTGTATAATTATCACCTTTGTATAGAAGATTTGTCTGCTAGAAAATTTGCATAATTTATAAAATTGATGGAATATAAGAAAGGATTTAAATGATTATTGATGTCTTTGGAAGGATAAAAGATTTTAATAACGAATAATTAATATTATTATAAGGTTTCTATAAAAACTCTGGATAATAGACATTGCAGTACCTAGAGACGCAGAAGAAAAAACACAAAATACAAAGACCTGAGAACAGAAGAACAACAACTGTGGCAAATGAACGCAAAGACAGTACCAGTAATAATAGGCTCCTTGAATGCAATCCCAAAAACATCTGGAGCACCCTTTGAGCATCATTGGCATTGAGAAAATCACCATCAGTCAATTGAAAAAAGCAACTTTACTTGGAACAGCTTACATCCTGCGGCAACACCTGTAACACTGTCAAGCAACTGTCTATGGGGATTCTCAGTCATCCAGGTCATGGTTGTCCCACAGGTGCTTTTTCAAGAGGCAACTGGACTTTCTTGTTTTTTCTTTGAAGACGTTTTGCTTCTCATCCAAGAAGCTTCTTCAGCTCGGACTGGATGGTGGGAAATGGAAGGATTTATGCTCCTTGCAGACAGCTGGTCATTTGCATCTTTTTGGAGAGTTGGTGAGGCCACTTGGAGATTTATCTGTGTCGTCAGGGTCACCTGAGTGGTGCAAATGAGTTTGGAGCCTTCTTGGAACTTTTGAAAGGACTGTGTTGTACACTGGAGATAGATGATGTGGCCTCAACAACTCTCTAAAAGGATTCAAATGACCAGCTGTCTGCAAGGAGTATAAATCCTTCCATTCCCCACCATCCCATCAGAGCTGATGAAGCTTCTTGGATGAGAAGCGAAACGTCTTCGAAGAAAAAGAAGAAAGTCCAGTTGCCTCCTGGAAAAAAGAGGGCTTTTCCTGGGAAGGACTCGAAATATGGATAAAAATGCCAAATCCAGTCCAAACATCTGGCTGATTGTGCATCCAGTAACAGTAATAGAGCTAGTTTGCTTACGATTAGAGACCAAGAAACTCTGATTTTTAGCCTCCCCTTAGGCATGAAAGCCAGTTGGGTGACTTTGGGCCAATCACTCTCTTTTAGTCCAACCCACCTCATAGGGTTGTTGCTGTGGAGAAAATGGGAGGAGGAAGGAGCATTAAGTGTATCTGCCACCTTAAGTTATTTATAAAGTAATAAAGGCAGGATAAGAATCCAATAAACAAACAAACAGACCAAAGTGGAAAGAGTTTGTGCTAAAAGGAAAGTAATTCTTTAAAATGGACAGCTCAACAACATGGGAAGCCAAAATGCATACAGGAAGAGGTCGAAAGGTCCATCTGCAAATGTGTGGACTTTAATTTCCAATGGAAGAGAGACTTTTAATTTCCATAATTCTCCATTTAGCAAGGCCAATGTTGAGAGTGCAAATCTGTGTCTCTGGATGACACCAGACCTGGCGATGGCTGCCCTAGGATTGGTGAAACCTGTATCAACCAGGGATGAGCTTTCTCAGGGCAGGGACAAGTGAAAATCTCAGCATACGGGAACATTACTTTAGTGGAAAGCTGGGAGTGTCTTTTTTCTTCTTCACATTTATTGAAACAGATTTTAACATGCAGATGCATTGATGGCTTATCTAGTATTGCAATTTTCAAAATGTGATTATATCTGTGCTGGAATTTACTTATAAAAAGGTAAGTTAACCAGTGCATTTTTAAAAAATGTGCAGATTTTAAACCTGGCCAGAAAAAAATACATCACTTCCTTGCTAAAAAAAAAAGAGAAAAAAAGAGGAAAAAAAAGAGGAAAAAGAAGAAAAAAAGAAAAAAAAAGAAAAAAAGAAAAAAAGAAAAAGCTCTTCTTCTTGCTGTGTTTCATTGTGATCATCTCATTTGTTACCTTCTTGTTTGGCCACAGGATGACTTCTCCTTTCTCTTTTCTTCCTCTGGCTTGCCTTGCAGGACGGAGAGCTTTCAATAGTTCTTGTCTCTCTGCACTTTTCAGCGTGTTTGAGCATGTTATTCTATGGAGGAAGAAAGGGCCAAAAGAGAATTTCCCCAACCAGTTAAAAGCATGAATGCAGAGTGTTTTAGGAAAGGGAGAAAACTTTTAAGTGCCCTTCCTTAGCCAGCATAAGCATGTCAGCAAAGCCGAATGGAATCAAGAGTCTCAGGCAGCAGGATAGAGGAAGTTGATATACTGGCAGTACTCCTTTTATTGCAATAGCACTTAGACTAGAGGTGGCATTCAGCCGGTTCAGACTGTTCGGGCAAACTGGTAGTAGCAACCTGCAGGTGGGCCCGGCAAGCCACCCCGGCGCTATGCCGTCCTATTTAGACACATTTTGACGCCGCGTGCAATGCGTGGAAGCGGCACATATGAGCAAAGCGAATGCGTGGAAGGCCGTGCACATGCGTGGAAGGCACACGTGCGAACGAAGAGAGCATGCATGCTCACATTTGCGAACCGGTAGGGAAAGTAAGTGAATAGCACCTCTGACATAGACTTATATACCGCTTCACAGTGCCTTACAGCCCTCTCTTAAGCAGTTTACAGAGTCAGCATATTTCCCCTAATAATCTAGGTTCTTATTTTACCAACCTCGGAAGGATGGAAGGCTGAGTCAAGCCAGTGATAATTGAACTGCCAAACTGATGGCAGCCGGCACTCAGCAGAAGTAGCCTGCAGTACTGCATTCCAACCACTGCGCCACCACGGCTCTTGTTTAGCATTGGAAGTTGAGACACACCCACAAAAATGTACTTCTGATCCAATTTTGAAATTGTAGCCACTGTAGTGCCCCTACAGCCATTTGAACAAAATTTGAGTGCTTGGCAACCTGTCCGTCCTTACAACTGACCAAAGGGATGCTAGAGTGCCCCCCACCTTATTTGCCCCACCCCACCCCACAGGTAATCACTCCCAAAATGATGCCTACTTCTGGGGCAGAATCACATGGCCTGCTGATGGGCGGCTGAGGAGCGAAGCGGACTGCTCCCCTTTCCCAACATGATCTCTGGAGCTTCCAGAAGATCTACAGAATATAACTGATCAATTGGTGATGGGGAATGGAGGGTGTGGGACCCTGGTGGGGTGGGAAGCAGGCCCAAGGCCTGTGGGGACCTGTGGGTGCCTCGCTTAAGAACCGTCATGGCTTACAACCATAATGGGCAGGCTCCATTACGTTCGTAAGTCAAGGTCTACCTATGCAACCTCAAAATAATTATCCCAGCCCTGCCAGGGAAAACCCTCCAGAATCCTTGCTGCAAGCATGACCGTTGTCCTTCTTTCATTAGTGAAACACAAAAGGCGTCTCAATATTTTCCCATCAGCCTTGTGAGCAAAGAAATGGAGTGGAAGTTTTCTCTGGATTTCTCCAGGCTAAGGAGAAATTCTCCAATAAGCTCTAGACTTCCACTTAAATGACATCAGGGGCACCATAACTGGGAAAAACCCAATGTGATTGTCTTGACTGCAGAAATATTCTACAATCAAAAAAGGAGATTCCTACAGACATCATCACGTGATAGTTTTGTCCTAGAGAAATCCAAGTCTCCCATATTCCTCCCATAAAAGAATTCTCTAATTTTTCCTCTGTTGAAAGTTGTTTCATCAAACTGAAAGAGAACGAAGGGGGGGGGGGGACTAAAATTTAGCACTTTTCCTTTCCTTTTTGTGTCCTATGCTTGCGCAATCTTTTGTTAGACTTCTAGCTAGTCCCATTTATCTCCCTGTCCATGGCACTGGCATGTGGTATCTTTGTCAGCCTTATTAGATAGACCAGGTAGGAAAAAAGCCAGATAAGCAAATTCTACTTTATTGTAAAGCTACATTAATAGATTCTTGCAAGTCTGAAAATACAATTCTCCTGCCGTTAACGTTACAGCCTGAAAACCTAAGAAGGTTTCCTTCTGAGCCTCTTGCACGGCTCAATATTTACGTGTGGGCTCTGCTGTCTCTTATCTGACCATTCCCTAGGAGGCATCTTTTGCCCCGTCTATCAAAATAATTTCTACATACTATTATTCATTTGCAGAAAATCTGACCACAGCAGCTATCCATAGTTTCACTGGGAATAATCCAGCTGCATCCTCAGCAGTTATGAGCCAATGTAAAATTGGATTTCCACAGTGGCTAAAAAACATCCGGGAAATTAAGGCCTGCCACCTATGGCACAGAAACTGATTAAGCACCTTCCAAGAAGTACAATTATACTTCTAGTCACACTGGACAACAAAGATCTTGCTTCCTGGGTGTATCTTAATAGATTTTTGGCTGCTAATCACAAAAATACCAATCACATAATGTTTTATAGAAATCTTCTCTTTTTACAAAATGGCAATGTATACCATTCAGTACCTGCTGAAACATACTAAAACAAGGAACTGTTGCTGAAACACATCCAACACACCAGGTACAACTGGGAGATCTGTGGAGATCTAAAAGTGGTGGTTCTGTTGCTTGGAATGCAGCTCAGATATACCAAACACTGTTGTTACACATGCGAATGGGACAGCCATGCAAGAGAGTCGCAACTGGTATCCATTAATGCTGGCGGACGACTGGATACTGCAGCAGGATGCATTGAAATACTGAGTACAAACAAAGATAAATACTTTTGACCATGCAGCGTGTCAGCAGCATTATGCGATTAAATACCTTATAGTCATTAAAAATTAATTTCGTATGTCTCAAAATTCTTAGGCAATACAGGTTTTCTGAAATTGTATTTGGGTTCAGTCTGAAGCGGGGGTCCATCATAATCACCAAAAGTTTTTCAAGAAGCAAAACTTTTGAAAAAGAAATGTTGTCCAATGATCATTAACCAGCATGGGAATCAGAACTGAACATATCCCGATGGCAGGCTAAATTTGGGACAGTGAAAATCTGTATTTGCACAGAATCCGCTCAGTACAAGTATTGTTCTCCAGCTGTTGCATATGGTTACAGACCGCTCCAAAAAGGCAAGCAAATCACCTTACCCAACGTGAATAGCCCTTGCCACACTTGGGACATGCATAGACCTTTGGCTCAAAGCTGGAGTCATGGTGTTTCTTGAAGTGAATGGTTAAGAGATGTTTCTGCCGGAAGTCCTCGTTGCAAGAGAGGCAAACAAAGGGCTTCTCACCGGTGTGTGTCCGCTTGTGCACAATCATGTACCGTTCCTGGGAGGAAGAAGACTTCATCAAAACAAGGCCAAGGATTTTGCTAACAAGCTGCATAGATGCAGAATTATCCCTCAGATTCTAAGCAGCTACATGACCGATCCATACCGTTTACAACCATTTCCAAGGCCTCTCTCCACTGGTTTTTTTCCAAAGCTACCGGCCCAGTTATCTATGGAGATTCTCAGTCATCCAGGTCACGGCTGTCCCAAAGGTGCTTTTCCAAAGGCAGTTGGACTTTGTTTTTATTTATTTCCTTGAAGACGTTTCGCTTCTCATCCAAGAAGCTTCTTCAGTTCTGAAATGTATTTCAGAACTGAAGAAGCTTCTTGGATGAGAAGCGAAAATGTCTTCAAGGAAAAAATAAAAACAAAGAAAGTGAAGTTGCCTTTGGAAAAGCACCTTTGGGACAGCTGGCACATTTATTTCAAAGTGATATAAGATGCCCTACTGTTATCCTTTAACAGCTGCATATATTAAAATGTGTGTGTGTATGTGTGTGTGTGTGTGTGTGTGTGCTTACGTGTATGTCTATATGTGCACGCATAGACACAGACACGAATACACACCAGTATCCCCTCTTAGTGACCAAAATTGGGATTGGTACTTCTATTGCTAAGCTCTGCAAACACTAAGTAGAAAATTACATGGTCACAATTGACTAATGACCTCACTTTCCCTTCCCTGTAACTCTGCTTGTTGGAAGCCAGTTGCAAACCACTCAAATGATGATAGCAATAGCACCTAGACTTATATACCGCTTCATAGTGCTTTACAACCCTCTCTAAGCGGTTTTACAGAGTCAGCGTATTGCCCCCCAACAATCTGGGTCCTCATTTTACCCACCTCGGAAGGATGGGAGGCTGAGTCAACCTTGAGCCGGTGAGATTTGAACTGCCGAACTGCAGCTAGCAGTCGGCTGAAGTAGCCTGCAGTACTGCACTCTAACCACTGCACCACCTTGGCTCCATCGCCATGATCATGGGACCATGGGACCCTGCAATGGCTGTAAATGTGGGGCTTGATCGCAAAGCTGCGGGGGAGAAGGTTTGCACCTTTGTAAACTTTGAATGGTCGCCAAATAAGGCAGTGGAAAAACGAGGAGTACCTGTACTTCGGGTATTCTTAAAGGGTGCAAGGGAGGGATATCATGTCACCCCCCAAACCTGCTCTTTATTAGGCTAGCCAAGGGGTCTCCAACCTTGGTGACTTTAAGACTTGTGGACTTCAACTCCCAGAGTTCCTCAGCCAGCTTCACTTCGCTGGCTGAGGAATTCTGGGAATATAAGTCTACAAGTCTTAAAGTCGCCAAGGTTGGAGACCCCTGGGCTAGACATACCTAGCTCCCTTAGCCGTTCATCATATGGTTTATCCTCAACACCTCTTTGAAGTTTAATGCACTTCTACATAAGGTCCAGATGAGATGTTCAGCTTATTTCAATAAAAGCAAATATTTAGAAAAATGAGAATACATGATTGGGATAACTTAAGGGGGGGGGGAGGGCAAAGAAGAATCAAATTATATTTAACATTATTTCTCTATCTCATACCTCATTTCTCTGCTAGAGTGGCCTTGTTTTTGTTTTGGTTTTTTTGGTTTCTGTCAGTTCTGAAGTTGGTATTTAAGCAACCAGGATATGTGAGAGCAACCTGACGTTGGAATAAGACTACTTTCAGCAAGAAGAAAATTCAATTCATTCTGAGGTAAAACCCCCTCAGAAAGTAGTTTTGTCTTTTCTAGAAAACCAGGAATAGAATAGAATAGAATAGAATAGAATAGAATAGAATAGAATAGAATAACAGAGTTGGAAGGGGCCTTGGAGGTCTTCTAGTCCAACCCCCTGCTTAGGCAGGAAACCCTACACCACTTCAGACAAATGGTTATCCAACATCATCTTAAAAACTTCCAGTGTTGGAGCATTTACAACTTCTGGAGGCAAGTTGTTCCACTGATTAATTGTTCTAACTGTCAGGAAATTTCTCCTTAGTTCTAAGTTGCTTCTCTCCTTGATTAGTTTCCACCCATTGCTTCTTGTTCTACCCTCAGGTGCTTTGGAGAATAGCTTGTCTCCCTCTTCTTTGTGGCAGCCCCTGAGATATTGGAACACTGCTATCATGTCTCCCCTAGTCCTTCTTTTCAATAAACTAGACATACCCAGTTCCTGCAACCGTTCTTCATATGTTTTAGCCTCCAGTCCCCTAATCATCTTTGTTGCTCTTCTTCAGGAATTAATTCTTCAGGAATTAATGGATAATGATCCAATCTCATCCAATACAATTTTGCTCATCTTCACTCTGGCCTTTCAAATGTTAATTGTGACATCTGTCAAGGGGCCTGGGAGAGAGCATTTTTTTTCTCTAAAGAGGAAGTCGCAGACCCCACAGCTTAGCAATAATTCCTCCCTTTTGCAACAACAAAGGCTGATATTCCATAGGAGTTTGTTGGCAGTTACATGAGAACAAAAGCCCATATATAACAGAAAAACAGAGTTGAAAGAGATCTTGAAGGTCTTCTAGTCCAACCTCTCCCCTGAGGCTGAGCCAACCATGGAGAT